>CM053029.1:36320025-36569407 GCA_028564925.1 Lithobates sylvaticus | reverse complement strand
TTAATAGAAACAAATATATTTTTTTTTACGAATTTTCAGTCTTTTTTTGATTTATAGCGCAAAAAATAAAAAACCCAGCGGTGATTAAATACCACCAAAAGAAAGCTCTATTTATGTGAAAAAAAAGGACACAAAATTCATTTGGGTACAGTGTTGTATGACTGAGTAATTGTCATTCAAAGTGTGAGAGCACCGAAAGCTGAAAATGGGTCTGGTTAGGAAGGGGGTTTAAGTGTCCAGTGGGTAAGTGGTTAAAGTAGAAGCATCTTCATGAGGTTAAAAAAAAAACGTATTGAACCCACCCCCAAGGAACCAGGCGCACATAGCTCTGGGTCCTGATTTGCTCTGCCCCCTTGGATCTAAGCAGCATGGTTGGACAGCTTGCCTTCCCTCTTCCAACCACGCTGCTGGCAAGGAGACAAATACAGAGCATCCTGGAAAGTATTCACAGCGCTTCACTTCTTCCACATTTTGTTATGTTACAGCCTTATTCCAAAATGGATTAAATTCATTATTTTCCTCAAAATTCTACAAATAATACCCCATAATGACAACGTGAAAGGAGTTTGTTTGAAATCATTGCAAATTTATTCAAAAAACAAAAAAATAATCCCATGTACATAAGTATTCACACCCTTTTGCCATGACACTCAGAATTGAGCTCAGGTGCCTCCTGTCTCCACTGATCATCCTTGAGATGTTTCTTCAGATTGATTGGACTCCACCTGTGGTAAATTCAGTTGATTGGACATGATTTGGAAAGGCCACACCTGTCTATAGAAGGTCCCACAGGTAACAGTGCATGTCAGAGCACAAACCAAGCCATGAAGTCCAAGGAAATGTCTGTAGACCTCCGAGACAGGATTGTATGGAGGCACAGATCTGGGGAAGGGTACAGAAGAATTTCTGCAGGACTGAAGGTCCCAATGAGCACAGTGGCCTCCATCATCCGTAAATGGAAGAAGTTTGGAACCACCGGGACTCATCCTGGAGCGGGCGATCCGGCTAAACGGAGTGATCGGGGGAGAAGGGTCTTAGGGAGGTGACCAACAACCCGAAGGTCACTCTGACAGAGCTCCAGCATTTCATATGGAGAGAGGAGAACCTTCTAGAAGAACAATCATCTCTGCAGCACTCCACCAATCAGGCCTGTATAGTAGAGTGGCCAGACTGAAGCCACTCCTCAGTAAAAGGCACATGACAGCCCGCCTGGAGTTTGCTAAAAGGCACCTGAACGACTCTCAGACCATGAGAAACAAAATTCTCTGGTCTGATGAAACAAAGATTGGACTCTTTGGCCTGCATGGCAAGTGTCATGTCTGGAGGAAACTGCTCATCCCCTGGCCAATACCATCTCTACAGTGAAGCATGGTGGTGGCAGCATCGTGCTGTGGGGATGTTTTTTAGAGGCAGGAACTGGGAGACTAGTCAGGATCGAGGGAAAGATGAATGCAGAGATGTACAGAGACATCCTTGATGAAAACCTGCTCCAGAGCGCTCTGGAGCTCAGACTGGGGGCGAAGGGTCATCTTCCAACAGGACAACGACCCTAAGCACACAGCCAAGATAACAAAGTGGCTACGGGACAACTCTGTGAATGTCCTTGAGTGGCCCAACCAAAGCCCAGACTTGAACCCGATCGAAACATCTCTGGAGAGATACGATAATGTCTGTGCACCGACACTCCCCATCCAACATGGTGGAGCTTGAGAGGTCCTGCAAAGAAGAATGAGAGAAACTGCCCAAAAATAGGAGTGCCAAGCTTTTAGCATCATACCCAGAAAGACTTGAGGCTGTAATTGGTGCCAAAGGGGCTTCAACAAAGTATTGAGCAAAGGCTGTGATACTAATGTACATGGGATTTTTAAAAAAAAATTAAATTTGCAGATTGCAAAAAAACTTCTTTAACATTGTCATTATGGGATATTGTTTGTAAAATTTGGAGGAAAATTAATGAATTTAATCCATTTTGGAATAAGGCTGCAGCATAACAAAATGTGAAGTGCTGTGAACACTTTCCAGATGCACTGTATATAATTAGGTATGGTTGACCACACGTGTCTCTCACTCTACTCATTGCTCAGGGATGAACAATACAAAGCATGCTGTGATCCAGCCAGAGCCTGCAGATGGGAGGTACTCGGAGCAGTGTGCACCATTGGTCCTGGTCACTGCACTCACATTAGAGTAGAACTATCAGCTCTGGTAGGGCTGTGTGATCTATCTGCCGGCTTTGTGATGTATCAGCCAGCAGATAGTTCACACAGTCCTGCCAGAGCTGATAGATCCACCTCTATTGCGGGGGCAGTGACCAGGCTCAATGGTGGCGGATGTGAGAGGTGGCAGTAGGCATCAGGGGTAGAGTGGATGTGAGAGGAGGCAGTAGGGATCATGTGGAGAGTGTCTTGATGTGAGAGGAGCCTGCAGGGATCAGGGGTAGAGTGGATGTGAGAGGAGGCAGTAGGAATCGGGTAGAGTGGATGTGAGAGGAGGCCGTAGGGATCAGGGGTAGAGTGTTTGGATGTGAGAGGAGGCAGTAGGGATGAGGGGTAGAGTGGATGTGAAAGGAGGCAGTAGAGATCAGAGGTAGAGTGTCTGCATGTGAGAGGGGGCAGCAGGGATCAGAGGTAGAGTGTCTAGATGTGAGAGGAGGCAGTAGGCATCAGAGGTAGAGTGTCTGGATGTGAGAGGAGGCAGCAGGGATCAGGGGTAGAGTGGATGTGAGAGGAGGCAGCAGGGATCTGAAGTAGAGTGTCTGGATGTGAGAGGAGGCAGTAGGGATCAGGGGTAGAGTGGATGTGAGAGGAGGCAGTAGGGATCAGAGGCAGAGTGTCTGGATGTGAGAGGAGGCAGTAGGGATCAGGGGTAGAGTGTCTGGATGTGAGAGGAGGCAGCAGGGATCAGGGGTAGAGTGGATGTGAGAGGAGGCAGTAGGAATCAGGAGTAGAGTGGATGTGAGAGGAGGCAGCAGGGATCAGGGGTAGAGTGGATGTGAGAGGAGGCAGCAAGGATCAGGGGTAGAGTGGATGTGAGAGGAGGCAGCAGGGATCAGGGGTAGAGTGGATGTGAGAGGAGGCAGCAGGGATCAGGGGTAGAGTGGATGTGAGAGGAGGCAGCAGGGATCAGGGGTAGAGTGGATGTGAGAGGAGGCAGCAGGGATCAGGGGTAGAGCGGATGTGAGAGGAGGCAGTAGGCATCAGGGGTAGAGTGTCTGGATGTTAGAGGAGGCAGCAGGGGTAGAGTGGATATGAGAGGAGGCAGCAGGGATCAGGGGTAGAGGGAATGTGAGAGGAGGCAGTAGGGATCAGGGGTAGTGGGGATGTGAGAGGAGGCAGCAGGGATCAGGGGTAGAGTGAATGTGAGAGGAGGCAGTAGGGATCAGGGGTAGAGCGGATGTGAGAGGAGGCAGCAGGGATCAGGGGTAGAGTGAATGTGAGAGGAGGCAGTAGGGATCAGGGGTAGAGCGGATGTGAGAGGAGGCAGCAGGGATCAGGGGTAGAGCGGATGTGAGAGGAGGCAGCAGGGATCAGGGGTAGAGCGGATGTGAGAGGAGGCAGCAGGGATCAGGGGTAGAGCGGATGTGAGAGGAGGCAGCAGGGATCAGGGGTAGAGTGGATATGAGAGGAGGCAGCAGGGGTAGAGTGGATATGAGAGGAGGCAGCAGGGATCAGGGGTAGAGTGGATATGAGAAGAGGCAGCAGGGGTAGAGTGGATATGAGAGGAGGCAGCAGGGATCATGGGTAGAGTGGATGTGAGAGGAGGCAATAGGGATCAGAGGTAGAGTGTCTGGATGCTGGGAGGAGGCAGCAGGGATCTGAGTTAGGGTGTCTGGATGTGAGAGGAGGCAGTAAGGATCAGGATGTATATAAAAAGGGGGGATCCAAATGCGCAAACCAAAACAAGGATAAAAACCAGTAAACAACTAATAAATAAAATTCACAACCGCCGCAGCCACCATCAAGGTGCTCACACACCGTAATACAGTAAAGGGAATATATAGAAAAACTTTGAAGAAGTCACGTGGGCGTGACGCAACTAGTCAGGAGAATCAGAGTCTGGTGACGCTGTGTGTGGTCACGGCCGAGATCACACACAACCCTGCACATCGCTGTCTATTATCTGCTGTAACTGTGAGTGATTCATTTTGTTTTTAATAAAATTTATATGGTTTACTGCACAATGGAGTCCCTCCTTCCCTCTCTTTTGCCCACATGCTGAGTGATGCATTGAGAAGAGGTAAGGAGCCACAAGAATCCGTTTGTTTGCTGATCGTTGGGATAATTACTGCTGTCCAGCTGGATCCAAGTAAGGCGTTTTTACCCTTACTCTGAGGTAAGGGGCTGGGGGAACTATTCTTATCGGGCACCTTTGATCACGCATGGAGGAAACCACCTTTAAAAATACACGGCTACTAGGAGGATTCAACAGATTTTGAAATCTGCACCTATATGAATTACAGTGGACTTTAAAGCATTAGTATTAGTTTATCACTGGACTTTCAGCATTTTGCACTTTAATTCCTTTTTGCATTTTTTCACATGCGTTGTTTGCACAGTTCTTTGCACACACAGCATTGATTGCATTTTTTTATTTATTTATTGCTTGGACCTTTATTTATACCTTTCATATATTCTTGCACTTTTATATTTATATTTTTTTCACCTTTTTGCATGATTAATCATGTTTACCTCAGGAATTTGTTTGTTCACTATTTGATCTACAAGTGATCTTTGCACAAAAAATATTTTTTTTTGGGATATAAACGCACTTTATTTTGCACAGGACACTTTCTCACCATTGGATGTTTATATCAGTTTCTTGATCAGTTATTTATTGTTATAGCACAGTTTATCACTTGATGCTATACATCACCATTGTAGTTATCAATCTTGAGACACTTTGTTGGAAGCCGTCCTTTGGAGCTCTCCCTTAGGATTGTTATCCTTCCCAGCAGCAAGCGCCACATTCTTTTTTAAATTTACATTTTTATCTGTCTTAGTGCCATATATTACCATGTAATTATTTTCTTAATTAATTTTATTAAGATATATTTTTTAGTGTCTGCGCCCCATTGTTATATATTTTTCTATATATTCCCTTTACAGTAAGGATCGGGGATAGCAGGATTGGGGTGACTCCCGCTTGCAGACTCAAATGTATGTATAAGACAAGTTAAGAGAAACAGCGCCACTAAGTGGTATTAGTTTATAGTTCTCTTAACAACAAAGATACTATGCACTCACAGTGTGTGATCCAAAAACCAGCATGTGATGCCATTCCATTAGATGGCAGCTTTTCCCCAGCCCAGGCACTTCCTCACGCAGATAGCCTCTTGCCAGGAACCAGCAGGGCCATACTGGACCACATGAAAATCGTCAGGGTGGAAGCAGGGCACCAGAATGGCAGGATGATATCAGAAAAGGCATTGCAACATGTTTTGTGGTGTTTCTGCCCCTTTTCTTTGGCCTGCCTAAAACTTACAGACTTTAGAACAAATATTCTGGTGGAGACCAAATGTGACGTGCATAGCAGTGCCATCTTGGTGGAGACCACATAAAGGAAGCTTCAGAGCGTCATGTTTAGGGATGAGCCGAACACCCCCGGGTTCGGTTCGCACCAGAACCTTCGAACGGACCGAAAGTTTGCGCGAATTTTCGAACCCTATTCGTAACGAATAGGGTTCGAAAATGGATGCGAACGTTCGAAATCAAAATTGCTAATTACAACGGCCAATATGCATGTTAATGTCATAAAACAGGTTTGGGGACCCGGGTCCTGCCCCAGGGGACATATATCAATGCAAAAAGAACTTTTAAAAACTAAAGTTTTTTCGGGAGCAGTCATTTTAATGATGCATAAAGTGAAAAAAAAAAAGTGAAATATTCCTTTAAATATGGTACCTGGGGGGTGTCTAAAGTATGCCTGTGAAGTGGCATGTGTTTCCCGTGTTTAGAACTGTCCTTGCACAAAATGACATTTGTAAAGGAAAAAAAGAAGCCATTTAAAACCGCTTGCGGCTTTAATGTCATGTCTTGTCCTGGCCGCCATATGGCTGAAAATCCTTGAGAAAAATGGCATGGCTACCCCCTCACCCCCCCCCCCCCCCCACCCAGCCCCTTTGGGTCTTGTATGGATATTAAGGGGGACCCCGCACCCAAAATAAAACCCTATACCTACAACCCTATATACTCTGAACAGCAGTATATAGGTGGTGCAAACAAGACACGGACTGTAGGTTTGTTCTTAAGTAGAATCTGAACAGGTACATTATGAAGTGTAGCTCCATCCCAAAAAAATCTATTTTTAAGCTTTTTGGAGAACATAGGGAGGGGTTATCACCCCTGTAATATTTGCTGTCTTTGCACATCTGTTCAGAACATTTCACCTCACTTTCCGTCCCAATGACAAATGTTTTTGGAAAAGTGGGGTTTTAATTGAAACAAGGATTGGTGATAAAGCATCAGTAGAGAGGAGATACCTTTTTCCCAAATTAAATCTAACATGATAGAATTTCCCTTCCTAGGGGTAGATTTCCTCTCACTTCCTGTTTTCTCTTTCCGTTTGCAAGTAGGAGTCGTTTGTAAGTTGGATGTTTGAAAGTAGGGGCCTGCCGTATATACTCTGCAGAAATTTGCCCCATTAGATGTTGGTGTAGCCACAAGACTGTAAGCCCTCACAGTTACTCTTGGTGGGCACAGGAATGGGCCCTGCTGTGAGTTATTAGATCAAGATTTGTAATTGCATGCACCTGTTGAACAGGGCAGAAAAATTGGACCTTTGGTGGTGGTGGTGGTGGTGGACGGTGTTGCCACAAGACTGTAAGCCCTCACAGTTACTCTTGGTGGGCGCAGGAATGGGCCCTGCTGTGAGTTATTAGATCAAGATTTGTAATTGCATGCACCTGTTGAACAGGGCAGAAAAATTGGGCCTTTGGTGGTGGTGGTGGTGGACGGTGTTGCCACAAGACTGTAAGCCCTCACAGTTACTCTTGGTGGGCGCAGGAATGGGCCCTGCTGTGAGTTATTAGATCAAGATTTGTAATTGCATGCACCTGTTGAACAGGGCAGAAAAATTGGGCCTTTGGTGGTGGTGGTGGTGGACGGTGTTGCCACAAGACTGTAAGCCCTCACAGTTACTCTTGGTGGGTGCAGGAATGGGCCCTGCTGTGGGTTATTAGATCAAGATTTTTAATTGCATACACCTGTTGAACAGGGCAGAAAAATTGGGCCTTTGGTGGTGGTGGTGGTGGTGGACGGTGTTGCCACAAGACTGTAGGCCCTCACAGTTACTCTTGGTGGGCGCAGGAATGGGCCCTGGTGTGAACTATTAGATCAAGATTTGTAATTACACGCCCCTGTTAAACAGGGGCTGAAAAATTGTGCCTTAGGCATTGGTGCTGGTGCCACAACACTGCAACCCCTCACAGATACTGTACTCTGAGCACAGCAATGAGACCTGTTGCAAAGCATTGCCTAAAAATTGTAATTACACGCCCCAACAGGGGCTGAAAAATTGTGCCTTAAGCACTGGTGCTGGTGCCACAACACTGCAACCCCTCACAGATATTGTACTTGGAGCACAGCAGTCACACCTGTTGCGAAGCATTTTTTTAAAAAATTGTAATTACACGCCCCTGTTATACAGGGGCTGAAAAATTGTGCCTTAGGCACTGGTGTGGTGGCATGGATCATTGAGGAGGAAGAGGATAGTCAGTGAACATAACAGGACAGTCACTCAGCATCAGCATAGGCAGTCTTGAAGGGATGTGACATTATAAATTATTCAGTTATATCCGCTTCAGGTGCCTGGTAGCTGGTGGTGATCCAAGACTGATTCATTTTTATGAAGGTCAGTCGATCAACTGAGTCGGTGGACAGGCGCACCCTGTGATCGGTGACAAATCCTCCAGCAGCACTGAATGTGCGTTCGGAAAGAACGCTGGATGCAGGACAGGCCAGTAGCTCAATTGCACACTGTGCAAGCTCTGGCCAGTGATCCATCCTCAGGACCCAGTAAGCCAGCGGTTTTTCGGTGGGAAAGGTGTCCAAGTCTGACCTTGCCCCAAGGTATTCCTACACCATGTATATCAGACGCTGGCGATGGTTGCTGGAACCGATCATACCTTGGGGCTGCGGACTAAAAAATTGTCTGAACGCATCGGTCAGACGTCCACCTTCCCCACCGCTCCTTCTGCTACTGACCGAAGCCTCAGCAACTCGTCGTCCAGGAGCAGGAGTTTGTAACCTCCCAGTTTCTGGGAACGCGTTGCACAGACCTTTCTGCAAGGCCTCCCTGAGATGTCTCATCCTCTGCTCCCTCTGCGACGGCAAGATAAGGTCCGCAACCTTACCCTTGTACCGTGGATCAAAGGGAGTGGCCAGCCAGTAATGGTCCCTCTCCTTGATCCGAAGAACACGATCCTTCCGCAGGCTTTGCAGGATCAGGGAGGCCATGCAACGTAGGTTAGCTGAGGCATTCGGTCCGGAGTCTTCTGGGTCACTGAGGACGACATGATCGCCAGCCACCTCCTCCCAGGCACGTACAAGTCCACTGGTTTGTTGGGACTGTACATCATCCCTAAAAGACTGCTGCTGCTGATGCTGAGTGCCAGGCTCCACCTCCATGCTCACCATGGGACAGAAGGAACACTGTCTGGATAAAGGGGGCCTTGAGAGGCAAGGAAGTCCTCCTCTTCCTGCCTCTGTTCTGCCTCAAGTGCCCTGTCCATTATCCCACCCAGCGTATGCTCCAACAGGTGAACAAGAGGTACAGTGTCACTGATGCATGCACTGTCACTGCTCACTATCTTCGTGGCCTCCTCAAATGGTGAGAGGACAGTGCATGCATCCCTGATCATGCTCCACTGGCGTGGGGAAAAAAAGCCAAGCTCCCCTGACCCTGTCCTGGTGCCGTAGTCGCAAAGGTACTCATTGATGGCCCTCTGCTGCGTGTGCAGTCGCTGCAGCATGGGCAACGTTGAGTTCCACCTGGTGGGCATGTCACATATTAGGCGGTTCTTGGGCAGGTTCAGCTCCTTTTGCAGCTCAGTCAGCCGAGCACTGGCATTATAAGATCGGCGGAAATGCACACAGACTTTCCTGGCCTGCCTCAGGACATCCTGTAAGCCTGGGTACCTGCCCAAGAACCGCTGCACCACCAGGTTGAGGACGTGAGCCATACAGGGCACATGGGTGAGCTGCCCCTGTCGCAGGGCCGAGAGGAGGTTGGTGCCATTGTCAGAAACCACCATTCCTGGCTTAACCGCTTCCCGACCGGCCACTGCATATATACGTCAGCAGAATGGCACGGGCAGGCAAAATCACATTCCTGTACGTGATCGTGCATTTGCCTGCCCGAGGGTCGGGAGCGCGCCGCCAGCGGCGCGCTCGCGACCCGGTCGGGAGCTCCGTGACCCCGGCCGCGGGACCAGCGGACACGATCGCCGCTGGTGTCCCGCGATCGGGTTACGGAGCTGAAGAACGGGGAGAGGTATGTGTAAACAAACCTCTCCCCGCACTTCCTACTCTGCCTGTCATTGATTGGCTGTTCCCGGTCATCGGGAAAGCCAATCAATGACGTCAGACGTCAGCCCCGCCCCCTAATGTAAAAAAAAACACACACGTCACAGCCCATAACCCCTCCCCTCCCCCTAGTGGTTAACCCCTTCACTACAACTGTCATTTATACAGGAATTAATGCATTTAAATAGCATTGATTGCTGTATAAATGACAATGGTCCCAAAAATGTGTCAAAAATGTCCGATGTGTCCGCCATAATGTCGCAGTCACAATAAAAATCGCTGATTGCCGCCATTACTAGTAAAAAAAAAAATATTAATAAAAATGCTATAAAACTATCCCCTATTTTGTAAACGCTATAACTTTTGCGCAAACCAATCAATAATCGCTAATTGCGATTTTGTTTACCAAAAATATGTAGAAGAATACGTATCGGCCTAAACTGAGGAAAAAAAATGTTTTTTTATATATTTTTTGGGGATATTTATTATAGCAAAAAGCAAAAAATATTGCATTGTTTTCAAAATTGTCGCTCTATTTTTGTTTATAGCGCAAAAAATAAAAACCGCAGGGGCGATCAAATACCACCAAAAGAAAGCTCTATTTGTGGGAAAAAAAGGACGCCAATTTTGTTTTGGAGCCACGTCGCACGACCGCGCAATTGTCAGTTAAAGCGATGCAGTGCCGAATCACAAAAAGGGGCCTGGTCCTTTGGCTGCAAATTGGTCCGGGGCTGAAGTGGTTAAGCTGGCGTGGCGTCAACCACCTCTCGGCCTGCCCCTGCAGAGCTGCCAGAACCTCTGTCCCAGTGTGGCTCCTGTCCCCCAAACACACCAGCGCAAGCACGGCATGGCATCTTTTTGCCTGCGTACTCGCGTAGCCCCTTGTACGCCTACGGAGCACCGCTGGTTCCGAGGACAGAGCACTCGAAGAGGACATGGAGGAAGAAGAAGAGGAGGGGGGGAGGAGAGAGGTGTGTCACAACCAGTAGTAGCATTTTGGAGGCGTGGTGGCAGAACAACCTCCAACACTACTGCACCTTGTCCTGCATCCCTCCCAGCTGCCAATAGAGTGACCCAATGGGCCGTGAAAGAAAGATAACGTCCCTGTCCATGCCTGCTGGACCATGAGTCAGCGGTAATATGCACCTTACCGCTGACCGCCCTGTCCAGCGAGGCATGGACATTGCCTTCCACATGCTGGTAGAGAGACGGAATCGCCTTCCGTGAGAAAAAGTGGCGTTTGGGAACCTGCCACTGAGAAACCGCACATTGAACAAACTCACGGAAGGGGGCCAAGTCTACCAACTGAAAAGGCAGCAGTTGAAGTGCTAGCAATTTAGCCAAGCTAGCATTCAACCGCTGGGCATGTGGATGGCTGGGAGTATACTTCTTTCGACGGTCCAGCAGCTGGGGCAGGGAAATTTGCCTGCTACAATCGGACGTCGGTGTACTGCAAGTACTTGGTTGTGACACACCTAATTCTACACCTTCAGTCCTCTCAGAGCAGCTTTCAGAGAGGACTGAAGATATAGTGGGGATGGAGATCCCAGCTGATGAGGAGCAAGGAGAGGTCCGCTTTGTTCTTTGGTGTGGGTCTTTTATGTGTGCTTGCCAACGAGCTGCATGGCAGGTCGACATATGTCTGGTCATGCTTGTGGTGCCCAAGCGGCTGATGTTTTGGCCACGCGAAATACGCTTGAGACAAATATTGCAAATAGCAGTGGTGCGATCTGATGCACTCGTCTCAAAAAAGGCCCACACCAAAGAACTTTTGTGATAACGTGCAGAGGCAGCGCCCTGCACAGGCGGAGCTCTGCGGTGTGATACAGTTGGTGTGCTGGCCTCTAGCTGGCCTCCAGGGGGCGTCCTGCCTCGTTGGACATGTGCCGCCGCATCCTCCTCCTCCTCCTCCTCTCTCCCTTCAGGCACCCAGGTGGAGTCAGTGACCTCATCATCCCCTCCCTCTTCACCACTAGAGCAAACCTGGCAGTAAGCTGCAGCTGGTGGAACATTACTGCCAGATTGCTGTCCTTCAGCATCCCCTCTCTCTGCGCGCACACTACTGCCTTCCTCAAGCTGGGTATCATCATCCGAGCCTTCCAATCGTTGGGCATCCTCCTGGAGCATGTACCCAACACTGTGCTCAAACAGTTCGGGGGACTCCTCAGGAGGACATGGTGGGTCTAGGGAAGGGGTGGCTGATGATGCCATTGAGTACGCGTTGGCAGCTGCTCTGCCAGTACCCTGAGCCTGGGTGAGAGAGGATGAGGAGGATGAGGAGGGCTTGGTCATCCATTCTACCAAGCCTTCGGCATGATGCGGCTCAACATGTCCAGCTGCTGAAAACAAAGACAAGCATGTCCCATGGCCACGTGCTGATGACGATGCACGACCACGTCCACGACCAGCACTGTTGTCTCTAGAAACAGAGCCTGCTTGCCCTGTGTTCTTGCCTCGGGACGGTCTGCCTCTCCTTGGCGGTCTTCCAGCCATTGTAGTCGGTAGTGTATATTGTATAAAAAATAGAGCTCCTATGTGTGCTCACAACACACTGTAGGAGCTATGTGTGCTGCCACAAACACACTATAAGTCCTATGGGTGCTGCTGACACAAAGACACTTTAGGTACTATATGTGTGCTGCTGACAAGAAAATATAGGAGCTATGTGTGCTGCCACTAACACACTATAAGTCCTATGGGTGCTGCTGACACAAAGACACTATAGGTACTATATGTTTGCTGCTGACAAGAAAATATAGGACCTATGTGTGCTGCCACAAACACAATATGGCTCCTATAAATCCCTGCCTGGGATGGGACAGAAGGTTGGGACAGAAGTTGGGGTGCAATGCTGTGCTAACAGCACTGCGATTGGTGCTACTGCAATACTGTACTAACAGTACGCACACACCAGACTAATCCCCAGCAGCAGCTAATAACACACTAACTGTGCAATCAGCAGCAATGAATGATCAGTAATGATGAATGACTCAGGTAGCAATGGATAGCAAAGAAATAGCAATCAAGCAAATCAATAAGCAGACTGCTCTCCCCTAAAGCCGGAACACATGTGACCTGGGCCGACGGCGTGGCGGCCTTTTATATGGTGGGGCGTGTACTAAAGCCCCTGAGCTTTAATTGGCTACAGGAGTCCTGCCTGTAGCCAATTATTGCTCTCCTAGTTTCCGGCGCTGTGATTGGCCAAGCATGCGGGGTCACAGTGCATGCTTGGCCAATCATCAGCCAGCAATGCACTGCGCCGGCCGCAATGCATTGCGGGGCCGCTCGCATCACACGAATGTGATGCGAACGGCCCAAATATTTCTGGGCTCGCCGAGCGAGCGAACGCCCGGTGCTCAATTCGAACGTGGGTTTGAATCGAGCACCGGGCCCATCCCTAGTCATGTTAACAGAGACAAACAGCCTCCATCTGGACACAACATTTCAGGCGAATTCCTGCCCCTTTCTCTAGCCTGCCTAAGACTTACATACTTCCAAACAAATAGGCTCCGGGCGCCATTTTGGAGGAGATCAAACCAGCGCCGCCACATTGGTGGGGACCAAATATAAAGTGCATAATAGTGCCATCTTGGTGGAGTCCAAATAAAAGAAGCTTCGGGGTGCCAAGTTAACAGGGACAAACAACTTCCATTTTGGGGAAGATAAAAATGGTGCTGCCATATTTTTGGAGGCCAACTACACTTAGTTGGTGGGGTGGTAAACTGAACCAGTACTTCTTAGCAAATCAGCTGGGTTCCCTCGGACTTGAAGACAGTGCAAAAGAACTTACTTTTGGAAAATTTGGATATTCCAGAGGAGAGTGAATATTAGCATGTAGAGGTTATCAGACCGTGTGTACGGGGGCTTAGACTTAGTGGTCAGCGGGAGTAAAAAAAATACATCATTGGTGTCAGTGAGAGAAATAGTGTTCCATAATGGGTGTCAGTGGGAGAATTAGTTCCCCATCTCTTGTGTCAGTGAAAGGAATAGAGCTCCATTGTTGGTAACAGTGGGAGGAATGGTGTGCTAAGGGCCGGATAAAGGCAAGCAAAGGGCCACATTCGGCCCATGGACCGCAGTTAGGGGACCACTTATTTACAGTAATGGAGACTGAATACACTACTGATCTTCACTAGGATCTACAAGAAGTCCAAGGAAGAGAACCAAACCCCCAACAATTTTTCTTGGTATAATGAGGTAAAGCGTTGGGCCTCTCTGTTCTGGTCAACAGGAGAAGTACCAGGAAGAGCTGGATAAAATGTTCCTTTCGCAGTAATGGAGACTTAATACACTACTAATCTTTGCTGCGATCTACAAGTAGTCCAAAGAAGAAGCGTGGAGAACCAAACCCCCAACAAATTTTCCTGGTAATTTTTGAGATGTAATGGATAGGGGGACACATAATGATGAAGTGGAGCTATAGGTAGTTGGATCTCTCTGTTCTGGTCAACTGGACAACCAACAATTAGAGATAGATCTAACAGCACTTGTTTGAATTCTGATGGATTGTTATTGGTGAGATTTGTGAATTGCCTTCCTTAGAACCTTTCTCACCTCTTGGTTCCTCAAGCTGTATATAAGTGGATTCAGCATGGGTATCATCACGGAGTAGAAAACAGAGGCCACCTTATCTCTTTTGTCAAACGCAGCAGTAGGAGGACGCAAGTAGATAAAAAATACTGTTCCGTAGAAGATGGAAATACACATGATATGTGAAGAGCACGTACTGAAGGCCTTCTGCCTACCTTCAGCCGAATTCATCCGTAAGATAGAAGCCACTATCAGAGAGTATGAGGATAGAACTGTCACCATGGAGCCTATACCACAAGAACACGTGAAGAAGACCGTTACAGTGTCACACGGAAAAGTTCTAGAGCAGGACAATTTGAGAAGTGGAGGGATGTCACAGTAAAAGTGGTCTATAACGTTTGATCCACAGTAGTGGAGACTGAATACACAGCTCGTCTGCACGGAGGACTGCAAGAAGCCAATACATGTAGCCAGGACGACCAAACCCCAACATTTCTTCCTGGTCATTATTGAGTTATAGTGAAGAGGGTGGCAGATAGCAGCGTATCGGTCGTACGACATCCCTGAGAGCAGAAGAGCCTCTGTGACTGCCAGGCCAGCGAAGAAAAATAGTTGAACGGCACAGCCTTTGTATGAGATGGGCTTTCTATTAGACCACAGGTCACACAGCATCTTGGGCATTATCACGGAGGAGTAGCACAGGTCAACTCCAGACAGGTAACTCAAGAAATAGTACATTGGGGTATGGAAGCTGGAGGTGAGTTGGACCAGAGTAATCATGCCGGCATTGCCAACCAGAGTCACAGCATATACAAGTGTGAAGAATATGAAAAGGAACGGGACAAGCCTTCCATCTTTGGTCAGTCCAGAAAATTGGAAAAAGCTAATTTGGGTGGTGTTGGTGACTGCCATTATGTTGTCTGTAGTGAAATTATTAATTACAGGTTAGGAGCCTGAAACATAAAATAAGTAAAAATAGTAAAATAAGTCTGAGCACAAAAGAATAGGCCCAGGAACTCAACCACGCCCCCACTGAACGACATTGTATAGTGGGTGTGGCCATATTGCAGTGGGAGGATCTTAAAGGGGCAATAAATACAAGGAGTGTGTTATGTGCAAAGTTCAGAGGTGCACTACATACAGAGTTCAGGGGTGAGCAAGCACAGAGTACAGAGTTCAGAGGTGCGCTACTTGCAGAGTTCAGAGGTGCGCTACTTGCAGAGTTTAGAGGTGCGCTACTTGCAGAGTTCAGAGGTGCGCTACATACAGAGTGCAGAGTTCATAAGTGTGCAACGTGCAGAGTTCAGAGGTGTGCAAACGTGCAGAGTTCAGAGGTGCACTATGCACAGAGTGCAGAGTTCAGGGGTGCGCTACTTACAGAGTGCATAGTTTAGAGGTGCGCTACGTACAGAGTGCAGAGTTGAGAGGTGCGCTACATACAGAGTGCAGAGTTCAGAGGTGTCCTATGTACAGAGTTCAGAGGTGCGCTACATGCAGAGTTCAGAGGTGCGCTATGTACAGAGTGCAGAGTTCAGGGGTGCGCTAAGTACAGAGTGCAAAGGTGCGCTACGTACAGAGTGCAGAGTTCAGAGGTGCGCTACGTACAGAGTGCAGAGTTCAGAGGTGCGATACGTACAAAGTGTTGAATTTAGAGGTGTTCTATGTGCAGAGTTCAGAGATGTCCTACGTACAGAGTGCAGAGTTCAGAGGTGCGCTATGTACAGAGTTTAGAGGTGCGCTACATGCAGAGTTCATAGGTGCGCTATGTGCAGAGTTCAGAGGTGCGCCATGTACAGAGTGCAGCATTCAGAGATGCACTATGTACAGAGTGCAGAGTTCAGAGATGCGCTATGTACAGAGTGCAGAGTTCAGGGGTGTTTTACGTACAGAGTGCAGAGTTCAGGGGGTGCTACGTACAGAGTGCAGAGTTCAGGGGTGTGCTACGTACAGAGTGCAGAGTTCAGGGGTGTGCTACGTACACGTGCAGTAATCCGCTCTCTTTCACAGGCTCACATCTCACTTCCACCCTTCCCCTGGGTGCGAGGCCCACATGAAATGGCCTGGAGGGCTGGATTTGGCCAGCATGCCTTGTGTTTGACACATGTGACTTAAACAGTTTGATATTGTACACATTTTCTAAGAGAATTTAAATTGTTTCAGTGAATACCAGGTGCAAGTGAAAATGTATAGAGTCCCAGGCCCAGGAAACAAAGTATAAAATATTGGACAGGTGGTATATGCCCTGACAAGTTGCATAAAATGCGGCCACATTACCCCGAACATTGTTGGCGCTGTGGTAATGACGCGGGCACCATGTTATACTTGTAATCGTCCTGCCCATTGTTGCTCTGGGAAGCAGTATGGCAGCCAAGTGCCCAAATCATGTGTACCGACTTCCCCAGAATGCCTTTATTGGCTCTAATATCAGTGCTCCTGGGTTCACCACAGATGGCCAGAAATGGTTTGCTACGTTTTTTCTACTCATGGCAGCTAGGTGTATAATACCCAGGCACTGGAATTCCTCAACAGTGCCCAATATTAGAGAATGGGTGACCGAGTTGAATCACATTATGTGTATGGAAGAGCTCACGGCACGTATTCAAGAAAAATATTCTAAATTCACGCCAACTTGGTATGCCTGGATTGACTTTTCATACCTGTGAACCATGCTCTAGGACCTGGATAACAATGTTGAAGTGGTACTGGCGTTCCCGATAGGATTGGACCCTCTCTTATCTCTCTCTTCCGGCTCCCCCAAACTTTCTTCTTCTTAATTTTTTTGCTGCACTTCTTTGGTGTTTTTTTCTTTATGGGATACACTGGTCTTCATATACTGTAAGCTTATTTAAGTGAAGCTGATCTTTTACCTTGTGCCTTTTATTCAGACTTGCACTGTGTGGTGATGTTTTGCACATGCTTCTAGACGTTTATGGACTCCTTGTGTGCTGTCAGTGGGAGGAATAGTCCTATCATAGGTGTTAGTGAGAGGACTAGCGCCCCATTGTTGGTGTCGGTGGCAGGAACTATGCCCCACTTTTGCTGACAGTGGGGAAAATAATGCCCCAAGGGCCGGATAAAAGCAAGCAAAGGGCCACATCTGGCCCCAAGCTTGGAGAACACCGAAGGAATAGAGTATACTCGAGTTTACTCCAGTAATATTCATGGAGAAGCTCATGGATGCAGAGTCTTACAAGAGGGAGACAATATTACAACTTCTGGGACCGCCTGATGCGGTCTGGGAACTGTGACTGCTGTGACTTGTAGTTCTGCATTGGCTGCCTACTGCTATCTGGACATTGGGACTTGTAGTTCTGTATTGGCTGCTTGATGCTATTGTCAGGGCTGAGCTCAGCCCTTCCTTCTCTGAGCTGGCCGCTCAGCTGTTGGCTAATTGCCAGCTCCTATCTCTCCACAGTTACTCAGCTGTTGATGATCCTGCTCGTCAGTCCTGCCTACTTAAGCTGTCCAGTCCAGACAGTCCAGTCCAGACACATTGGTCACATCACAAGAAACTATCGCCTGCGTTCCTGTTTAAAGACTGGCTTTGCTGACATCCCTTCTGACTCCATATCCTGCTTGCTGTTCCACTGCACTGATCCCTGACTTCTGGCTTGGCTGGCTATCCGTTCCGGTTACTGAACTTTGGCTATGTTTTGACTACGTTTGTTCTTTTTACTTTTATTATTAAACAAGTGTGATTTAACTGTACTTCTGTCTCGGTCCGATGTCATGGTTTTTGACAGCTACCTGGACACTGGGACTGCTGTGGCTTGTAGTTCTGTATTGGCTGCCTGTTGCTATCTAGACACTTTGATTGCTGGGACTTGTAATTCTGTATTGGCTACCTGCTGCTATCTGGACACTGGGACTGCTGGGACTTGTGCTTGTGCTGGGACTTCTACTATCTAGATACTGAGACCGCTGTGTCTTGTAGTTCTGTATTGGCTACCTGCTGCTATCTGGACACTGGGACTGCTGGGACTTGTGCTTGTACTGGGACTTCTACTATCTAGATACTGAGACCGCTGTGTCTTGTACTTCTGTATTGGCTGCCTGCTGCTACCTGGACACTGGGACTGCTGTGACTTGTAGTTCTGTTTTGGCTGCCTGTTGCTATCTAGACACTTTGATTGCTGGGACTTGTAATTCTGTATTGGCTACCTGCCTGCTATCTGGACACTGGGATTGCTGGGACTTGGGCTTGTGTGGCACTTCTGTTATCTGGACACTAGAATTGCTGGGAGTGCAATTGTTTATGGAGCTGGTAGCACCCCCAGTCTTCTTATGTTTTGAATTATTGGAAATTTGGTATAATGATATACAATGCTGTGAAAAAGTATTCTCCCCCTTTCTGATTTTTATTAAATTTTTTTGCATATTTGTCATACTTAAATGACTCAGATCATCAAACAAATTTTATCATTACACAAAGATAACCCGAGTTAATACAAAATGCAGTTTTTAAATGATGGTTTCCTTTATTAAAGGGACAAAAAGCTGTCCAAACCTGCCTGGCTTTATGTGAAAAAGTAATTGCCCCCTAAACCTAATAACCGGTTGTGCCACCCTTGGCGGCAACAACTACAATCAAGCGTTTGCGATAAGTGGTAATGAGTCTTTCACATCGCTGTGGAGCAATTGTGGCCCGCTCTTCTTTGCAGAATACTTTCTCACAGCATTGTATATATGTAACACCTGTTTTATTTGTGCCCTCCTTCTTGGTCCCATCTGCCCTGTTGTGTGCTGAAACCCCCTCAATAAACCCATTGGGTCCTGTGTGCTTAGCCTCTGTGCTCTTCGTTCATCGCAATAAACGTGGCCTTAGATATATTTGGTGGATTTTTCTATGTTTTGGGTTATTGAAGCACAAAGGGATTTATAGAATAGAATTGTATAGAATAATAGGACTTGTTTGTGCTCTTGTTTAGCATTCTTACCTCTGACTGTCAGTATCGACAGCGCTCCCTGATACTGTGTATGAAGAGATATTTTATATACTTTATCCAGAAAAACAATTACCATCAGTCCCGGGGGCTGCAATTATTATATATCGCAAAGAAGCCAATTAGTGAGTGATCTTCCTTTTATCAGTGGAACAATGGCAAAATAAAATGAATAAAAATATGCATTTGGAACCACCCTAGTGGCATCCAATAAGAAGAAGTCCACTGTTAAAACGATCAAAAGTTTATATATATATATATATATATATATATATATATATATATATATATATGTGTGTGTGTGTGTATATATATATATATATATATATATATATATATATATATATATATATATATATATATATATATATTAGTATCTCACAAAAGTGAGTACACCCCTCACATTCTTGTAAATGTTTTCTTCTATCTTTTCATGTGACAACACTGAAGAAATGACACTTTGCTACAATGTAAAGTAGTGAGTGTACAGCTTGTATAACAGTGTAAATTTGCTGTCCCCTCAAAATAACTCAACACACAGCCATTAATGTCTAAACCACTCGCAACAAAAGTGAGTACACCCCCTAAGTGAAAATGTCCAAATTGGGCCCAATTAGTCGGTGTCATGTGACTCGTTAGTGCAAGTTCTTAGGTGTGAATGGGGAGCAGGTGTGTTAACCACTTCAGCCCCGGACCAATTTGCAGCTAAAGGACCAGGCCCCTTTTTGCAATTCGGCACTGCGTCGCTTTAACTAACAATTGCGCGGTCGTGCGACGTGGCTCCAAAACAAAATTGGCGTCCTTTTTTTCCCACAAATAGAGCTTTCTTTTGGTGGTATTTGATCACCCCTGCGGTTTTTATTTTTTGCGCTATAAACAAAAATAGGGCGACAATTTTGAAAAAAATGCAATATTTTTTACTTTTTGCTATAATAAATATCCCCAAAAAATATATAAAAAAAAACATTTTTTTTCCTCAGTTTAGGCCGATACGTATTCTTCTACATATTTTTGGTAAAAAAAAAAATCGCAATTAGCGATTATTGATTAGTTTGCGCAAAAGTTATAGCGTTTACAAAATAGGGGATAGTTTTATAGCATTTTTATTAATATTTTTTTTTTTATTAGTAATGGCGGCGATCAGCGATTTTTATTGTGACTGCGACATTTTGGCGGACACATCGGACATTTTTGACACATTTTTGGGACATTTGTCATTTATACAGCAATCAGTGCTATTTAAATAGCACTGATTCCTATGTAAATGACAGTTGTAGTTAGGGGGTTAACCACTAGGGGGCGGGGAGGAGTCAGTGTGACGTGTTGTGTTTTTTTTTACAGTAGGGGGGCGTGGCTGTACGTCTGACGTCATTGATCGGCGTTCCCGATGACAGGGAACCGCCGATCACTGACAGTCAGTGTAGGAAGCGCGGGGAGAGGTTTGTTTACATAGACCTCTCCCCGTTCTTCAGCTCCGTAACCCGATCGCGGGATACCAGCGGCGATCGGGTCCGCTGGTCCCGCGGCCGGGGTCACGGAGCTCCCGACCGGGTCGCGAGCGCGCCGCTAGCGGCGCGCGCGCGACCACGGGCAGGCACATGCACGATCACGTACCGGTATGTGATTCTGCCTGCCCGTGCCATTCTGCTGACGTATATATGCAGTGGCCGGTCGGGAAGTGGTTAAATTTGGGGTTATCGCTCTCACTCTCTCATACTGGTCATTGGAAGTTCAACATGGCACCTCATGGCAAAGAACTCTCTGAGAAACCTGAAAAAAAGAATTGTTGCTCTACATAAAGATGGCCTAGGCTATAAGAAGATTGCCAAGACCCTGAAACAGCTGCAGCACGGTGGCCAAGACCATACAGCGGTATAACAGGACAGGTTCCACTCAGAACAGGCCTCGCCATGGGTGACCAAAGAAGTTGCACATGCTCAGTGTCATATCCAGAGGTTGTCTTTGGGAAATAGACATATGAGTGCTGCCAGCATTGCTGCAGAGGTTGAAGGGGGGGGGGGGTCAGCCTGTCAGTGCTCAGACCATACGCCGCACACTGCATCAAATTGGTCTGCATAGCTGTCGTCCCAGAAGGAAGCCTCGTCTAAAGATGATGCACAAGTAAGCCTGCAAACAGTTTGCTGAAGACAAGCATATGGATTTCTGGAACCATGTCCTGTGGTCGGTCTGATGAGACCAAGATAAACTTATTTGGTTCAGATTATGTCAAGCGTGTGTGGAGGCAACCAGGTTAGGAGTACAATAACAAGTGTGTCTTGCTTACAGTCAAGCATGGTGGTGGAAGTGTCCATGTCTGGGGCTGCATAAATGCTGCCGGCACTGGGGAGCTACAGTTCATTGAAGGAATCATGAATGCCAACATGTACTGTGACATACTGAAGCAGAGCATGATCCCCTCCCTTCGGAGACTTGGCTGCAGGGCAGTATTCCAACATGATAATGACCCCAAACACACCTCCAAGACGACCACTGCCTTGCTCAAGAAGCTGAGGGTAAAGGTGATGGACTGGCCAAGAATGTCTCCAGACCTAAACCCTATTGAGCATCTGTGGGGCATCCTCAAATGGAAGGTGGAGGAGCGCAAGGTCTCTAACATCCACCAGCTCCGTGATGTCGCCTTGGAGGAGTGGAAGAGGACTGCAGTGGCAACCTGTGAAGCTCTGGTGAACTCCATGCCCAAGATGGTTAAGGCAGTGCTGGAAAATAATGGTGGCCACACAAAATATTGACACTTTGGGCCCAATTTGGACATTTCCACTTAGACATCTGTTGTCAGCACTCCTTCCTCTCCCATGCAGTGGTGCCAGCTAGCATTCCTCCTGATCTATTAAGGTGGGAAGGGTGGGAGGGCCTTTTTCCTCCCAGGTTGAGTCTGACCTGGTGCACCAGGCTTGTCCCTGGTTGAAGGCAAGGTTCTCCCTAAGTTCTAATGCCTATCTGGTAGGGTCGGGGCTGCTCTGGTATGAGCTGAGCTGAGAGGGGCCCATGGTGTATGTGCCCCTGGAGTGGCAGTCCAGTAATGCCAGAAATTCTCACAGTGGGGGAGCTCACTTTTTTAGTTTTTTATGGCACCATAGTCACGGCACCATTACATGCCTTTTTCACACCTGCCTCCTGGACGGGGCCTTTTGGCTAGGACTGGAGGAATTTTTATAACGGTCAAAGGGCCAGCCATTATATTATACACTGGCATGAAGCACTTACCCCTTACCCTTTTACCTTTTTTTTTAATGTGTGTTTGTTTATTTTAACTTTTTGCACAGCGCATTTGCACTTTACTCACCCTGACTAGTACAGTGTAGGTCCTCTGACTTGCCCTGATTATCTTGTGAGGGAGGGCATGTGGTCTTTTGGTCAGGTTCTCCCCTTCTCATAGGGTCTCCCTTTGGGGAAGCCCCACCTAGTACTTGGGTAGGCCTTGCTTCAGCAGGCCTCCCGAAGTTAAGGGGTCCACACGGTTTTGGCTGAGAGTACCATGAGTAACCCAGTCCCTGTCAGGAGCCTTGGGCCCCGGGGAGGAGTATCATGTGTACACCCTGTGCACTTTTTTCCTGTACTTCACTTTTGTGTGCTCACTTTTTTTTGTACCTGGTGTTAGGTTTTGAGTGTGCTCACTACACTGCGGAGAAAAACATAAAGAAATGTTTGTTCAATAGCATAAAGTATTTCCTATTGAGTAAGACTAGACTGTCTTTCAGTCAGCAGTTCCTTAATGTGGGTGTGAATAAGTGCAGCGCTAATTGTATAAACAAGTGAAGGTAAATCTATATATATATATATATATATAATATATATATATATATATATATCACAATACACAAACGCCTCTAAATTTTAACAATTGTGTTGACTTGACCACGTATGAATAGTGTAATAACCTCAGTGAATAAATAAACAGTCCTAAACATAAATACACAACTGAAAAAGTCCAAATATATATGTGATTCAACAAATATATGTAGAAATCCAACCGCAGGTATGACCCTTAAGATGAAAAGATACCACCGTAGATAGGAGGAGGCTTACCAGATCGTAATGACTTGGAGAGGCATATACCACCCAAGTCACAAAGGCTTGTTGGTGAGGCTGGTGGTGAGGAGGAGTTGGTGAATACACTTGCCTTGAAGAGTTGTGAGTCTGCTAAAAAGATCCAACAAGGACTGGTAAACCCTTGGGACAAAGACCCATCCATGATCTGCTCTGTCTCTACATGGGGTCCATTTTTCCATATCCCATTGATGTTCTGACCTCTGATGTCGGCCGTTGCGTATCCAGGGCCAGCTGCATCCATTTGGGTTTATTGAGCCTAACAATCCTTTGTGACTTGGGTGGTATATGCCTCTCCAAGTCATTACGATCCGGTAAGCCTCCTCCTATCTACGGTGGTGGTTTTTCTGGCTGTCTTTTCATCTTAAGGGTCACACCTGCGGTTGGATTTCTACTTATATTTGTTGAATCACATATATATTTGGACTTTTTCAGTTGTGTATTTATGTTTAGGACTGTTTATTTATTCACTGAGGTGTAGTTATTACACTATTCATATGTGGTCAAGTCAACACAATTGTTAATATTTAGAGGCGTTTGTGTATTGTGATATATATATATATATATATACACACACATATTTGCCTTCACTTGTTTATACAATTAGCGCTGCACTTATTCACACCCAAATTATTGCTTTTTGTCTACAGCCGTGCTGGCTGCTATTTTGTATACATTTTTTAGCGCAGTATATTTCTTTCTAATTTTCCCCTTAATGAATGTTGGTTTCTTAATGGATGTTAGTTCTGTCCCAGAAACTCCATTTATCACAATATGTATACTTTGGAATTATTTACTACAGTATATTCTGGTAAATCAAGCAAGTTCATGGTTTCAAGTGACTACCAGGTTCCTAAGAACCTATCCAAAGAGAAATATGGATCTTCAATTTCTGAGCAACCTGTAAGAATGTGTACATTGTAATCATATCCCCTCTTAAAGTGGTTGTAAACCCGTACAAACCACTTTGACCTACAGGTAAGCCTAGATTAAGATTTACCTGTAGGTCCAAGAAATATCTCCTAAACCTACATGGTTTAGGAGATCTTTTCCAAAAGACAGGCACATGCTGTTAACGGCGATATGCTGCGAGTGGCGGTGCGCATGCGCGGGAGTGACGTCATCTCGGCTCCGTCGAATGACAGCGCCGGTGTTCTGTCAAAATATGTCTGCCTATCAAATAGTGGCCGCCCCGTATTGCGCAGGCGCAGCACTTGTGCAGTACGGAGCACAAGGAGATTCGGAAAACGTCTGAAGATGAACGGCGTCTGCGCCGTGAGTCCAGGTGCAAGCCCCACCATCCAAGTGGACATAGGGCTGCAAATAGTTAGAGGGCCCCTCGCGGGCTTGCTTCACTCGCCACGCTTCGGGCACGGCCTCGCTGCGCTCGGTTCTTTTTTATTCTAACTCTATGTCCACTTGGATGGTGGGGCTTCAACCTGGACTCAGGGCATAGGTGCCGTTCATCTTGGGATATTTTCGGAATGTGCTTGGCATCCGTACTGCGCATGTGCAGTACACAGCGTACAGTATCCGATGGGGGACAGTATGCGTCATGACACCGGAGCAGCGAGACCCACCAAGAAGATGGAGGCTCCGTTCACAAGGGGACATCAGTGACTTCGCTGACTCCTGTGTCAGGTAAGTGACACATAATGGACTACTATGCGATGCATAGTAGTCCATTATGCTTTACCTTTGCAGGGAAACAAAGAGGAAGTAAACCCATCAGGGTTTACTTCCTCTTTAAGCACCTCTTCTCTAGAGTGGATAACTGTAACCCTTATATATGTGGTCCTCTATCCCCCCCCCCATCATTTTTGTTGCCATTTGCTGAAATCTTTGTATTTCAACAAAGTGTATCCGTGTTTTGTAAAGGGGTGGTATCATTGATTTCTCTCTGGAATGCATGAGAGTACAGAGCACACCCTAAGATAAAAAGACCATAAAAATGCTACCCTTAATAATATTGCAAAAAATTGTATATATACATCTCTTTGAGCTCTGCTCGGGGTGAACATAGATGAGAAGGGAGATATCGGTGAGTAACATAACACGTTAACTGAGAATAAAAGCCTGATTTAGCTCAACCTTCTCATATAAATCTATTAGTAAATTATTTCAACAAATGTTTATTAAATGAAACAATGAAAAAGTTAACTATAAAATTGGTACCACATCACACATCATACACTCATGCTAATAAAAAGCCACATGTCCACCTCATTTTCACATGTATCTGACCACAGATAGTTGGTTGTAAAACCCTGCATCTTGGCTAGTTCTGCCAAAAAGTGTGATATGTGCAGGGTCCAGTTATACCGGAAAGATCATCCTCCAAAGGAGCAGTCCAGTATAGTTCCTTAGCATGCTATTGATAAGTCTGATTTACAGATATTCTCCCCAGGGAGCCCCTCCTAATGTGTATTTTTGGCACTCAAGTGCATAACTTTACATTTACTCAATACTGAACCTGATCTGCCAGGTAGCTGCCCAACCCCCTATTTTATGAAGGTCTTCCTGTAAAGATGCTACATCCTGTGATGAAGTTGTTTCCCGAATCCCGACATAATTTGGTATCTTCAGCAAACACTGACATTGAGCGCCCTAATTCCAACCTCTATATCATTAGTAAACAAATTGAACAGCATTAACCCACGACAGAACTCCAAGGAACACAACATTCGACCATTCAAAGAATGAGTCACCAGGTTCCTATCCATATATTTATAATGTCATCACTTTCAACAGACCTCATTTTATAGATTAAATGTTCATGAGGTACCAGTATCAAACGCCTTAAAAAAAAATTATAATAAACTATATTCACTGGACTTCCACCATCAACTTTCTCACTTCCTTCCTTATAGAATGGTAACAGATTGGTCTGACAAGAAAGGTCTTTCATAAATCCATACTGTTTGTCACATATTTTTATTTTCTGTATAAAGTCTATTACCATTCCCTCAAATATCTTACATACTAATGGTGTTAGGCTGACTAATCTGTACTTTCCTGGTATACATCTCAAAACCATTGCAGAATTAGAAATGATCAAACCTATCTGCACCACTAAAAGCTGACTAAATCAGGGATTTATATGTATTGCTTTCTTGATGGCCTGTTTCACATCTTGGTTCCTCAGACTGTATATAAGAGGATTGAGCATAGGTATCAGTACTGTGTACAATATGGCGACCACCCTGTCTTGTTCCTCAAAGCTGTGGTCTGTAGGACGCAAATAGATGAAGAAAACTGTCCCATAGAAGATGGAGAGGCAAATAATATGTGAGGAGCATGTATTGAAGGCTTTCTGACGACCTTTCTTCGACTTTATACAAAGAATAGACAAAACAATGAGCGTGTAGGAGACCAAAATAGTCATCAATGAACCTGCACCACAAGTACTTACAATGAAGAAGGCTACCAAATCACACAAAAGAGTATCGGAGCAGGACAATTTCAGCAGGGGTGGGGCGTCACAGTAGAAGTGGTTTATAAGGTTTGGTCCACAATATTCTAAGGTAAATATGCAGCTGGTTTGCACTACAGATGCAAAGCAACCAACTATGAAGACAAGAAGAAGAAGACTCAAACATCTCTTCTTGGTCATTAGTAAGACATAGTGTAGAGGTTGGCAGATAGCTACGTATCGGTCATATGACATGGTTGACAGTAGGATAGCTTCTATGACTGCCAGTAAAGCAAAGAAAAAAAATTGTGTTGAACAACCATTAAATGATATGGTCTTCCTCGGGGATAGAAGGTCAACCAGCATTTTAGGTGTTATAACGGAAGAGTATAGGAGGTCCACCAGAGAAAGGAAGCTCAAGAAGTAATACATCGGAGTCTGAAGACTAGAAGATTTAAGGATCAAGAACATCATGCCAACATTAGCCAAAACAGAGACAAGGTAAACAAGTAAGAAGATGAAGAAGAGGAATGGGGCAAGCCGTCTGTCATTGGATAGTCCTGCCAACTCAAAGACCTTCACAGCTGTCTTGTTTTTGAGGTTCATAGGTTTCTGTGGTGGGAGAATAGAATATTAACCTTCATAGACCGAAGCCTAGCTATAGCCAATACCACGTTGACAACACACGATACAGCCTGAAAGTAAAATTACAGAAATGTTTAAATGGTCCATGAAGTAAACTTGGATTATTGTTCACTTTTAAGGTCGTAGCAAATGACAAGGGGGCATCCATTTTGGTGCAGATTAGACCATGTTTCATAAGGATTTTTTGTCTTTCTCTCGATAAACTGTGTGTTTAGGGTTTTGTATGGGCAGGTTTTCTGTTTATTTACAACGATCAGCCTTAACTTTATGACCACTAAAAATTTAGGGGAATATCATTGATTATGTTGTTACATTGGCATCTGAAAGTGGGTGGGATATATTAGGCAGCCAGTAAACCTGTTGTACCTGAAGTTGATGTGTTGAAAGCAGAAAAAATGGGTATCACAGTTTGTTGTGTATGGGGCTGTGTAGCGGCAGACCAGTCAGGTTGCCCATGCTGACTTGTGTCCACACCCTAAAGCGCCTACACTGAGAATATGAGCATCAGAATTGGATCACAAAGCAATGGAAGAAGGTGGCCTGGTCTGATGATTCACGTTTTATTTTACATATGGATGACCAGGTGCATGTGCATCACTTACCTGGGGAAGAGATGGCAAGCCAGCGGAGGCAGTGTAATGCTTTGGGCAATGTTCTGCTGGGAAACCTCGGGTCCCGTCATTCATGTGGATGTTTCTTTGACACGTACCTAATCATCAGGGGTGGACTGACAACTGATGGGGCCCCTGGGAATAGAAGATCATGGGGACTCCTGTGTCCCAAGCCACACCTGCACAGGGGGACATTGGGGGGGAGCACACAGGGAGACACTGGGGGAGGGAGAGGGACACTGTGGGGGGGAGCACACAGGGGAACACTGGGGGAGGGAGAGCACACAGGGGGACACTGTGGGGGGGAGCACACAGGGGGACACTGTGGGGGGAGCACACAGGGGGACACTGGGGGAGGGAGAGCACACAGGGGGACACTGGGGGAGGGAGAGCACACAGGGGGACACTGTGGGGGGGGAGCACTCAGGGGGACACTGTGGGGGGGAGCACTCAGGGGGGCACTGTGGGGGGAGAGCACACAGGGGGACACTGTGGGGGGAGAGCACACAGGGGGACACTGTGGGGGGGAGCACACAGGGGGACACTGTGGGGGGAGAGCACACAGGGGGACACTGTGGGGGGGGGAGAGCACACAGGGGGACACTGTGGGGGGGGGGGGGGGGGGAGAGCACACAGGGGGACACTGTGGGGGGGGGAGCACACAGGGGGACATTGTGGGGAGAGAGCACACAGGGGGACACTGTGGGGGGGAGAGCACACAGGGGGACACTGTGGGGGGGGAGCACACAGGGGGACATTGTGGGGAGAGCACACAGGGGGACAGTGTGGGGGGGAGAGCACACAGGGGGACAGTGTGGGGGGGAGAGCACACAGGGGGACAGTGTGGGGGGGAGAGCACACAGGGGGACACTGTGGGGGGGAGCACACAGGGGGACACTGTGGGGGGGAGAGCACACAGGGGGACACTGTGGGGGGAGAGCACACAGGGGGACACTGTGAGGGGGGAGAGCACACAGGGGGACACTGTGGGGGGGGGGGGGAGCACACAGGGGGACATTGTGGGGAGAGAGCACACAGGGGGACACTGTGGGGGGGGGAGCACACAGGGGGAAACTGTGGGGGGGGAGCACACAGGGGGACATTGTGGGGAGAGAGCACACAGGGGGACAGTGTGGGGGGGAGAGCACACAGGGGGACAGTGTGGGGGGGAGAGCACACAGGGGGACACTGTGGGGGGAGAGCACACAGGGGGACAGTGTGGGGGGAGAGCATACAGGTGGGACAGTGTGGGGGGAGAGCATACAGGGGGGACAGTGTGGGGGGAGAGCATACAGGTGGGACAGTGTGGGGGGAGAGCATACAGATGGGATAGTGTGGGGGGAGAGCATACAGGGGGCACAGTGTGGGGGGAGAGCATACAGGGGGGGCAGTGTGGGGGGAGAGCATACAGGGGGGACAGTGTGGGGGGAGAGCATACAGGGGGGACAGTGTGGGGGGAGAGCATACAGGGGGGACAGTGTGGGGAGGGGGGAGAGCACACTGAAGTGTAAAACCGGGCCCCATAGATCTGTACTGCTCCCTCCCTCCAATGGCGACCCTCCAGTAAAAAAAAAATTCACTCACCCCATGCCTGTAATAATACGGCTAATGGCGCGCTGCTCCCCGCCAGCCCCTCCTCTCTTCTCATCAATCCTAGACTCCTAGGTGATACAGTGCAAGGCTTGCACTGTATCACCTAGGAGTCTATGACGGACGAGAAGAGAGGAGGGGCCGGCGGGGAGCACCGCGCCGCTAGCGGTATTATTACAGGCATCGGGTGAATGAAGCACCTGCGATAATACCGCTAACGGCGCGCTGCTCCCCGCCAGCCCCTCCTTCTCTCCCGTCCATCATGGACGGGAGGGAAGGAGGGGCCAGCGGGGAGCAGCGTGCCGTTAGCGGTATTATTACAGCCGCGGCACGGGCCCCTAATAGCTCCGGGCCCTCGGGCGGCGACCGAATCACTGATCGGTCAGTCCGCCCCTGCTAATCATTGTTTCTGACCAAGTACATCCTTTCATGGAAACAGTATTTCCTGATGGCAGTGGCCTCTTGCAGCAGAATAATTCACCCCACTTCAAAAATGCTTTGAGAAACACAAGTTTGAAGTGTTGACTCCAAATTCTCCAGATCTCCAATCCAATCGAGCATCTGTGGGATGTGCTGGGAAAAACAAGTCGGATCCATGGTGGCTCACCTCACCACTTACAGGACTTAAAGGATCTACTGCTAACAGGTTGGTGCCAGATACCACAGCATACCTTCAGAGGTCTAGTTGTGTCCATGCCTCATTGGGTCAGGGCCGTTTTAGGGGCAAAAGGGGGACCCTGTAGTGATGTAGGGGTCGATGGAAGGAACCACAGCTCTCAGAGGGTGGAAACAGGCATCCAACACTCCTGGTTGTGTCAAAAACCGAACACGCTACCGAAGGCCTCAGCTCTGAAGTAGAGATGTAGATAGAATGCAAGGTGAGGTGAGTATAATTGCTCTGCTTTTGCAAAATACTGTTTATTAAATTTTTTAGACACTGACAGAGTCTCTTTAATCTGTAGAACAGGGCTTGACAAATTTGCTTGGAATCTAGGAGCCAGCTAAAAAAGTTAGGAGCCAGGTTTTTTTTTTTTTTTTTTTTTTAACGACCGACAAAGCTTTATTTTTAATATAAAAATGAACCAATCTTAAATTTACACAGAACGACAACTAGAACAAATGTGACTGCTTTTATTACAGGGACACAAGACCTCCATATCCCCGCTAAGGGTCCGATCAGGTCCGCCTAAAAAACTGACAGGCGAACCTGATCAGACAGCCCGTGTGAAAGAGGTCTTTTTGACCCCCAGATCTCATATTTAAGAGGTCCTGTCATGCTTTTTCTATTACATTCCTTGTGTTAGGAATAAAAGTGACACAATTTTTTTTCTCTCAAAAGAACAGTGAAAAAATTAAAGTTAAAATAAATAAGAAAAAAACATTTTTTAAATGCGCCCCGTCCTGCCAAGCTCGCGTGCAGAAGCGACGGCATATGTTAGTAGCGCCCGCATGTGAAAGCCATGTTCAAACCACACATGTGAGGTATCACCACGATTGGTAGAGCGAAAGCAATAATACTAGCGCTAGACCTCCTCTGTAACTCAAAACATGCAACCGGTAGAATTTTTTTAAAACGTCGCCTATGGAGATTTTAAAGGGTAAGCGTTTGTCACCATTCCACGAGATGACGCAATTTTGAAGCATGACAGGTTGGGTATCAATTTACTCGTTATCTTTCACAATATAAAAAAAAAATGGGCTAACTTTACTGTTGTCTTATTTTTTAATTAAAAAAAGTATTTTTTCCCAAAAAAGTGCGCTTGTAAGTCCGCTGCGCAAATATGGTGTGACAGAAAGTATTGCAAGGACCGCCATTTTATTCTCCAGGGTGTTAGAATTAAAAATATATATGATGTTTGGGGGTTCTAAGTAAACGGAAGGAGATGGGTGGGCAGTGAAAACAGGCAGGGAAGCTCCATTAGCATTGCTGGATGTCATACCAATGGCCACCACAAGAGGGCGCCAGATTCCAGAAGGAACCCTAGGAATGCAGAAGGCCACAAAGCGGGAAGAGCACACAGGGGGACACTGTGGGGGGGGAGCACACAGGGGGACACTGTGGGGAGAGAGCACACAGGGGGACAGTGTGGGGGGGAGAGCACACAGGGGGACAGTGTGGGGGGGGAGAGCACACAGGGGGGCAGTGTGGGGGGGGAGAGCACACAGGGGGACAGTGTGGGGGGAGAGCATACAGGGGGGACAGTGTGGGGGGAGAGCATACAGGTGGGATAGTGTGGGGGACAGAAAGTATTGCAAGGACCGCCATTTTATTCTCTAGGGTGTTAGAATAAAAAATATATATGATGTTTGGGGGTTCTAAGTAAACGGAAGGAGATGGGTGGGCAGTGAAAACAGGCAGGGAAGCTCCATTAGCATTGCTGGATGTCATACCAATGGCCACCACAAGAGGGCGCCAGATTCCAGAAGGAACCCTAGGAATGCAGAAGGCCACAAAGCCGCAGCCTCAATTACCGGCCGGCGTGGCTCAACGCGATCGCGACAGGGGGGGGGGGCGGAGGGCTGCGCACGGAGACAGGATGCCCCAGCTGTGCCGCCCCGGGCCCCAGGTCGCTAATTCTAGTTGCAAATGCGACCTGGTGCCCGGGGTTTGTCGAGCCCTGCTGTAGAATGAGTTAAGGCCTTGTTTAGTCCAAGTTCATGTTTTCTAGGAGGACCATAACAAATGGGTCAGAGGTCTGTTTGTGATCGAAAACCACCAGTTCAACATGCGTACAGTAAGAGGAAAAAAAGGACAATACATAAGGTCTCTCTCTCACTTTTATAACCTGTAATGAAAATCATAGCAGATATCAACAAAGCAACAATGCAATGAGTTATTGGTTTCGGAAAGGAAAGATAGACTTTTCAGGTGGCAAGACACATAATAAGTAAAAGTCATTTTATTACAATTCTCAAAAAGGTAAAAACAAGATAAAATTATTTTACACAAAGACACTAGTAAACAGCGTGGTTCCATTAGGGAAGAGCTGTTTAATTGTGTCTTTGTGTAAAATAATTTTACACAATGAAAAGTCCATCTTACCTTTCCAAACCAATATTTAGAATATCAGGATGCAGGGCCCCTCGCAATGCCTCGATTTCTATAATTTAATGCAACGAGTGAAAAGGAAAGTACAGGCGCATCTCAAAAAATGTTAATATCATCAAAAAGTTTATTTATTTCAGTAATTCAATTCAAAAAGTGAAACTCATATATTTTATAGAGATTCATTACATACAGAGTGATCGATTTCAAGCATTTCTTTCTTTTTATTTTGATGATTATGGCTTACAGCTAACGAAACCCCAGAATTCAGTATCTCAAATAATTATGAAAAAATGTAATATTGTGTACTCGCGGTGTCACACTCTAACCACCTGATTACTTTGCACCTAAACCCCCCTCGTGACCAGACCAATTTTCAGCTTTCGGCGCTGACGCACTTTGAATGACAATTGCGCGGTCATACGACACTGTACCCAAATGAAATTTTTACCGATTTTTTCCACACAAATAGAGCTTTCTTCTGGTGGTATTTAATCACAGCTGGGGTTTTTATTTTTTGCTAAACAAATAAAAAAAGATGGAAAATTTAAAAAATAAATAAAATCATGTTTAACCACTTTCAGACCGGACCAATTTGCAGCCAAAGGACCAGGCCCCTTTTTGCGATTCGGCACTGCGTCGCTTTAACTGACAATTGCGCGGTCGTGCGACGTGGCTCCCAAACCAAATTGACGTCCTTTTTTTCCCACAAATAGAGCTTTCTTTTGGTGGTATTTGATCGCCCCTGCGGTTTTTATTTTTTGCGCTATAAACAAAAATAGAGCGACAATTTTGAAAAAAATGCATTATTTTTTATTTTTTGCTATAATAAATATCCCCAAAAAATATATAAAAAAACATTTTTTTTCCTCAGTTTAGGCCGATACGTATTCTTCTACATATTTTTGGTAAAAAAAATCGCAATAAGCGATTATTGATCGGTTTGCGCAGAAGTTATAGCGTTTACAAGATAGGGGATAGTTTTATAGCATTTTTATTAATAATTTTTTTTTTATTATTAATGGCGGAGATCTGCGATTTTTTTTGTGACTGCGACATTATGGCGGACACATCGGACATTTTTGACACATTTTTGGGACCATTGTCATTTTTACAGCAATTAATGCATTTAAATGCATTGATTTCTGTATAAATGACACTAGCAGTTTAGGGGTTAACCACAAGGTGGCAGTGTAGGGGTTAAGTAGGCCTAGGGTGTGTTTTTTACTGTGGGGGGGCGTGGCTGTCAGCTAGTGAATGCTGATCTCTGCTCCAATCACAGGGAGCAGAGATCGGCGTCACTAGTTGCTAGGCAGAACGGGGAGATGCTGTTTATCTCGGCATCTCCCCGTTCAGCCGCTCCGTGAGACGATCGCGGGAGTCCCCGCGGCGATCGAGTCCGCGGGGACCGCGGCCGGACTCACGGGGGTCCCGACCGGCGCGGGAGCGCGCCGCTCCCGGCGCGCTCCCGATGGCACGGACAGGCGAAAGGAGGGACGTATATATACGCCCTCCTGCCTGTACGTGCCATTCTGTCGACGTATATCGTCGTGCGCCGGTCGGCATGTGGTTAATAGTTTGTTATAAAATTTTGCAAACAGGTAATTTTTCTGCTTCATTGATATGCGCTGATGAGGCGGCACTGGTGGGCACTGATAGGCGGCACTGGTGGGCACTGATAGGCTGCACTGGTGGGGACAGATAAGTCGGTACTGATGGGCACAGCAAAGATGGCACTGATGGGCACGGATGGGTGGCACGGATGGGTGGCACGGATGGGTGGCACGGATGGGTGGCACGGATGGGCACTGATGGATGGCACTGATAGATGGCACTGATGGGCACTGATAGATGGCACTGATAGGTGGCACTGATAGATGGCACTGATGGGCACTGATAGGTGGCACTGGGCACTGGTAGGGGACACTGATGAGCACTGGTAGGGGACACTAATGAGCACTGGTAGGTGACACTGATGTGCAGCACTGGCACTGTGGGCACTGACATATGGCACTGTGGTCACTGACAGATGGCAGTGGGGGCACTGACAGATGGCACTGGGGATGCTTTTATTAGAAAAGGTGGGCACCATGGACCCTGGGCATATTGCAGTGAGAGGGACTGATGTAGATGCTACTGCCTATTGAACTTACTTTTTTAGTCCGGTCTTACATCATTACGTTCAAAACGAACGGACTTTCGAACTGACTTAGTCCATTCGTGTGTGGGCAAGTCCGTTCGTTCGAAAGTCCGTCGGAACTCCATCGAAAGTCCGTCTGGAAGACCGTCGAACCTAGTCTGCCGGAAAGTCCAGTCGTGTGTACCCGGCATGAGTCAGTAAGGTGTGTGTATAACCTGAGATCGTGTAGCACAGTCCCAGATAGCAAGGATAACTTGCCACAAATTTGTGGCAGTGTTGAATTGTAAGTCTTGTTAACTTGCTGCACATTGTCACTGGCAAGTTGTACACTTGCAGAGGACTTGAAGCACAAGTTCTAGTTGACACTTTTCCAATTTGTAGCAAATTTGCATGGCAAGTCTCTAGCAAGAGCAACGTTGCAGTGGTGAGTCTATAGCAAGAGCTCTGCAAGTCTACAGCATGAAAATTCAGCCACAGTGCCCCCCTGTGGTGGGATGACTATTGCACAGCATAACTGAACCAGAACTTGCAGCGGAATGTTTGCAAAGAAAGTTGATTTGGAGTCGTGCAATGCGGACTTGCTGCAATTGTGCAACAAACTTGTGAAGCCTGGCAAGTCTAGCAATAGCTTAGCAAGTAATTTTCAAACTTGTACCACAATTGCTTGCTATCTGAGGGGGTCTCTAAACTGCAGCCTGGGGGCCGAATGCGGCCATTTGCTTGCTTTTATCCAACCTTTGGGGAATTGTTCCCCCCCCCCCCCCACTGTCAACAAAAGTAGGGCATAGTTCCTGCCAACGACACCAACAGTGGGGCACTAGTCCTCTCACTGACACCAATGATAGGACCCTATTCTTCCCACTGACACCAATGATGGGGCGCTATTCCTCATACTGACACCAATGATAGGACCCTATTCTTCCCACTGACACCAATGATGGGGCACTATTCCTCATACTGACACCAATGATGGGGCACTATTCCTCCCACTGATACCAATGATGGGGTGCTATTCCTCCCACTGATACCAATGATGGGGTGCTATTCCTCCCACTGATACCAATGATGGGGTGCTATTCCTCCCACTGATACCAATAATGGGGTGCTATTCCTCCCACTGGCACCAATGATGGGGCACTATTCCTCCCACTGACACCAATGATGGGGTTCTATTCCTCCCACTGACACCAAAATTATAAATATTAAATATTTATTTCATAGTTTATACTGTATGCCTCAGTAAAAAGGAATTACAAATCAGTCAACCAATTTTAACTCCTGAGCCTAATACATCAAATATATGGAAGACATTCCCTTTGAAAAGTTGGGTTGAGCGAAATTGTGGGTTTTAATTTTTCTGAAACTTTGGTGAAGATTGGTAGATTTTGGCAGAATTTTGCCTTTTTGTTAAAATACATCGAAGTCGCAATTCGCTGCAAATGGTTGCTGAGAAACTCCTTTCGACTAACCTTTTTCCTGGCCACTCATTAGTCTCGTTGTTTATTTATTTTTTATTTTTTACATACAGTGAAAAAAAGTAGAATAAAACATGTGAAGTCACAGTACACAAAAAAAAGGATCAGAAACACAAAAAAAAGGAAGAGAAAACAAATACAAAGAACACTTGATTTACTAAAACTGGAGAGTGCGAAATCTGGCGCAGCTCTGTATAGAAAACCAATCAGCTTCCAGGTTTTATTGTCAAAGCTCAATTGAACAAGCTGAAGTTAGAGGCTGATTGGTTGCCATGCACAGCTGCACCAGATTCCGAGTGCTCCAATTTTAGTAAATCTCCTTTAAATAAAATATACTAAACTGCCCTAAATATACTCTACAAAAAAAAAAGCCACATCTTCTAAAAAACTAAAAAAAAACAAAAAAAATAATATTTTTGTAATTTTTTTTTTATTTTATTTTTTTATAGCAAAATTCGACCGCAGTGAACTTTCTAATGTTTTGTGGCAAAATACTGAAATCAATCCGCAATGAAAGAGTAAAAAAGCTTCTGTCTGTAGATGAGAGAATGCTAAAGAAGAAGAGATGAAGCTTTCAGTCACTGGAACAGAAATCACTAGACATGCACAATAGAAAAATTTGTTTAGTTTCGTTTCTGTTCGTTTCCGTTGATTCGTAACGATTCGTAATTTCGTAAGTCGTCGGTGTTCGTATTCGTAACGATTCGTATTTTCGTAAGAGTTATTTTTTCGTTGATTCGTTTTTCCGTTTTTCGTTTATTCGAAATTCGGAGCATTCATTTTTTCGTAGATTTAGTTACATTCGTACTTTCGTAAGATTGATTTATTCGTACTTTCGTAACATTGTTTTCGTAGATTCGTAATCGGAGCATAATTCATAATTTTATGTAATGTGTATGCTATTATTACATTTTAAGAGACACGGAAAATTACGAATCGAAAAAAAAAGTTACGAATGTACGAATTTTTTCCTTCAATCCATTCGAAGCACGTTAAGCAGCGCCATTGTAAGAGACACGGAAAATTACGAATCTCAAAAAAAAAAAAAGTTACGAATGTACGAATTTTTTCGTTCAATCCATTCGAAGCACGTTAAGCAGCGCCATTGTAAGAGACACGGAAAATTACGAATCGCAAAAAAAAAAGCTACGAATGTATGAATTGTTTCGTTCAATCCATTCGAAGCACGTTATGCAGCGCCATTGTAAGAGACACGGAAAATTACGAATCGAAAAAAGAAAAAGAAAGTTACGAATGTACGAATTTTTTCGTTCAATCCATTCGAAGCACATTAAGCAGCGCCATTGTAAGAGACACGGAAAATTACGATTTGAAAAAAAAAAAAAAGCTACGAATGTATGAATTGTTTCGTTCAATCCATTCGAAGCACGTTATGCAGCGCCATTGTAAGAGACACGGAAAATTACGAATCGCAAAAAAAAAAGCTACGAATGTATGAATTTTTTCGTTCAATCCATTCGAAGCACGTTATGCAGCGCCATTGTAAGAGACACGGAAAATTACGAATCGAAAAAAGAAAAAGAAAGTTACGAATGTACGAATTTTTTCGTTCAATCCATTCGAAGCACATTAAGCAGCGCCATTGTAAGAGACACGGAAAATTACGATTTGAAAAAAAAAAAAAGTTAAGAATGTATGAATTTTTTCGTTCAATCCATTTGAAGCACGTTAAGCAGCGCTATTGTAAGAGACACGGAAAATTACGAATCGCAAAAAAAAAAGCTACGAATGTATGAATTTTTTCGTTCAATCCATTCGAAGCACGTTATGCAGCGCCATTGTAAGAGACACGGAAAATTACGAATCGAAAAAAAAATTACGAATGTACAAATTTTTTCGTTCAATCCATTCGAAGCACGTTAAGCAGCGCCATTGTAAGAGACACGGAAAATTACCAATTCAACAAAAAAAAAAAAAGTTACGAATGTACAAATTTTTTCGTTCATTTTGATTTTCGTTGTTCCTGTTTTCGCCTTTCGGATTTTCTTCTTTCGTAGTTTGTTGTTTCTAATTTGGTTATTTCGGATTTTCGTGGTTTTTCATATTCGTTCGATTCGATAATTCGTTAAAAATTTTAGCGAATCATTCATTCATTCGTACGATAACGAATATAACGAATTTTAACGGAAAACGAAAAACAACGAAACGAATTGCACATGTCTAGAAATCACAGGCAGCGTTATGAAGAAGAGGGAGCTCGGGTCTACCATGGATAGGCAACTCAAGAAATCTCCCTGGTTGTGGGACATTCACAATGGAGGTTGTGTGTATCATGTGCCCGGTGTCTTCCCTTTCATCACACAGGGAATATCACACCCTTACCTGTCTGAGGAATAATTGTTGGTGTGAAGGATAGGAGAACCACATAGTTTATATTCTACCTATTTATTCCAGGGAGCCTTGAACTGTGTGCCCCAGGGTGTATGACCAATTATTGGAAATTAGACATGTGGCAGCTGGGGAGAAGGTCCCTCTGATAATGCTAATTATTCACTTTGCAGTAAGGAATATTTTATAATGTATTTAGCTTTCCATTATTCATATAGAACAGGGGTCTCCAAACTGTCTATACAAAGGGCCTGTTTACTGTCCGTCAGAATTTAGGGGGGGCCGGACGTTGGCCATTGGGAGTAGAAAAGGTTGGGTGTCAGTGAGAGGAATTCTGTCTTATTATTGGTGTGATTGGGTAGAATTGTGCCCCATCATTGGTGTCATTGTGCCCCATCATTGGTGTCATTGGGAGGAATTGTGCCCCATCATTGGTATCATTGGGAGGAATTGGGCCCCATCATTGGTGTCATTGTGCCCCATTGTTGATGTCATTGGGAGGAACAGTGTCCAATCATTGGTGCCAGTGGGAGGAATTATGCCCCGTTGTTGGTGTCTTTGGTAGGAATTGTGCCCCATTATTGGTATCATTGGGAGGAATTGTGCCATCATTGGTGTCATTGGGAGGAATTGTGCCCCATCATTGGTGTCATTGTGCCCCATTGTTGATGTCATTGGGAGGAACAGTGTCCAATCATTGGTGTCAGTGGGAGGAATTATGCCCCGTTGTTGGTGTCTTTGGTAGGAATTGTGCCCAATCATTGGTATCATTGGGAGGAATTGTGCCATCATTGGTGTCATTGGGAGGAATTGTGCCATCATTGGTGTCATTGGGAGGAATTGTGCCATCATTGGTGTCATTGGGAGGAATTGTGCCATCATTGGTGTCATTGGGAGGAATTGTGGCCCATCATTGGTGTCATTGTTCCCCATTGTTGATGTCATTGGGAGGAACAGTGTCCAATCATTGGTGTCAGTGGGAGGAATTATGCCCCGTTGTTGGTGTCTTTGGTAGGAATTGTGCCCCATCATTGGTATCATTGGGAGGAATTGTGCCATCATTAGTGTCATTGGGAGGAATTGGGCCCCATCATTGGTGTCATTGTGCCCCATTGTTGATGTCATTGGGAGGAACAGTGTCCAATCATTGGTGTCAGTGGGAGGAATTATGCCCCGTTGTTGGTGTCTTTGGTAGGAATTGTGCCCCATTATTGGTATCATTGGGAGGAATTATGCCCCATCATTGGTGTCTTTGATTAACTTCTGACTTTTAACCACTCACATATATTTTATTGTTTTTTTTAATTACTGCAGCCCCCCATAGCCTCCCTGCCTACACCATCTGTTGCCATGATTGGTCACACATAATGCTACACCATTTTAGATCAGTCCACCAGGGTGGACTGACCATTCAGCCACTCGGGCACTGCCCGACGGCCCCGGGCCACTAGGGGACCCCATCAGGGTTGCCAGCCTCAGTAAAACCAGGGGCAGTATGTAAAAATCTGTGTTTGTTTTAAATCTGTCTCTGAAATGTCCCTTACCGACATCCCTTTGGTGTAAAAATCCAGAGATTATAGCTGCCCCACCTCTCCAGGAGCTTCTCAGCCAATAGAAACATGTCTGCTTATACTGTGAGTACATGTGTATACTGTGTGATTGTATACTGTGTGTGTGTGTATACTGTGTGGCCCCATAATCCCTGATTGCCTGGGGGCCCCATAATCTCCTATTGCCCGGGGGCCCCATGAGTTGTCAGTCCGCCCCTGCAGTCCACTATATATATATATATAAATATGCAATACAATAGGCTTACACCAGTATGTCTATTACAATTATCAGTAATTACCATATTATGCCCTCTTCTTGTGTCTTCATTCTGCCCTTTTTTTGGAGACTTGTGCGTCTCTATACATATACATTTATATATATATTTTTAGATACGCTTTTGGGCACATTCAAGACCCCTGACCAAATGCCTCATGCAGTCCGTGCCGACCACCTTGATTGTTTTCCTGCTGCGCTTTCTGTTAGCCACGTCCCCTCAGCTCCCGAGCTGGACACTCTTATTGCCGCCATCTTGACACCAGTGCTCGGTAACCCAACCCAGTGGATTGTTAAGTATGATGTCCCTTCCTCTTTGACCTCTATTGCCAACTACTCCCCCTGCCTTGACTCTCTTATTTATCAACATACACCCACGTTTTTTTATTACTTCTTGTTTCAGACATAATCATTATGCATCTGCCCCTGAAGAGCGAGCCAAGACTCGTGAAACGCGTAGGGCACCATCGATGCTTCCTATATGTTTACATTGCTGGGTGTTTTGTTTTGTAGTATTGTTTGCATATTGTTTATTTCTGTATGTGCAATCCTTTACTCATCATGATGTATGTATGCCCACTGGCTCAGCAATTTACCATGCATTTTGCTGCTATTTAACGGATGTTTTATAAATGTAATGAATTGATATCTGTTTTTACTTTTGCTGCTAACCTGGCCACTATGCCAGGCAACGCACATTCATCGGGCGGCACAGTGGTGTAGTGGTTAGCACTCTCACCTAGCAGTAAGAAGGGTCGCTGGTTCGAATCCCAACCACGACACTACCTGCCTGGAGTTTGCATGTTCTCCCTGTGCCTGCGTGGGTTTACTCCAGGTACTCCGGTTTCCTCCCACAATCCAAAGACATGCAGGTAGGTTGATTGGCTTCTGTCCAAAAAATAGGCCCTAGTATATGAATGGGGACCTTTGACTGTGGGCTCCTTGAGGGTAGGAACCGATGTGAGTGTGCAATGTACAAGGATAGGGACAATTGTAGACACTCACTCAGGTTGAACTGGATGGACTGATGTCTTTATTCAACCTTACTAACTAACTAACTAATTGCTGTTCCCATTAGGTTAACCACTTCCCACCCGGCCAATGTAGATATACGGCCGGGTGGGAGCCGTCTACTTCTGATAGGACGTTCAGGAACGTCCTTCAGAAATAGAGGGATCGCGCGCGCGCGTGCCCGCGCGTGCCCGCGCAGCGGCGCGATCCCGATGCGGCCGTGTCACCCGGACACGGCGCATCTCGAATCGGCAGGAGGGCACGGTGATTGGCCCTCCTGATCACATGACGGCCGTGACGAATCACGGCTGTCATGTGATGTAAACAAACAGCCGGTTGCTAGGCAATCGGCCCTCCTCTCCTCACACGGAAGTCGTCGGTGAGGAGAGGAGAGCGGATCGCTGCAGCCGGCTGGTGATCAGTGAGTATGAGATGTTTTTTTACTCACTGATCACCAGTCTAGGGTCCCCCATAGTAAGACACACATGTCCCCACAGTAAGACACACATGTCCCCACAGTAAGACACACATGTCCCCACAGTAAAACACACATGTCCCCACAGTAAGACACACATGTCCCCACAGTAAAACACACATGTCCCCAAAACACACATGTCCCCAAAACACACATGTCCCTAAATAATAAAAACACATGTCCCTCACATATGTCCCACTAAAATCACATGTGCCAATGATTATCTGCACACATATGTCCGTGATCACCTGCACACCCCTTTTACATGATCATTTGCGTACATATGTCTGTGATCACGCGAACCAATTATTATACACTTAACGGAATTTTTTTTACAAAAAACATGTAGCAGAATACATTTTGGCTTAAATTTATGACAAAATTTGATTTTATTGGATTTCTTTTAAAAAAGAAAGGAGAAAATATTGTTTTTTTTCAAAATTTCCGCTATGTTTTCGCTTATATCGCAAAAAATAAAAAACGGAGTCGCGAATAAATACCACCAAACTAAAGCTCTATTTGTGCGAACAAAATGATAAAAAATTCATTTGGTTACAGCATTGCATGACCGCGCAATTGTCACTGAAAGTGCGCGAGCGCTGAAAGCTGAAAATTGGTCTGGGCAGGAAGGGTGTTTAAGTGCACAGTAGGCAAGTGGTTAAAAAGCATCATGTAACAAATCAATACATTTTATAAAATTTTTTGTGAACGTGTTTCAATCTCTCCCACCTCATATAAAGTCCCAGGGCTATTTGTTTTCTTTTTTTTCTGTGCTTTCTAGGGATGGAGGTGGTAGAGTGGTCATTCCAGACCTCAATCTTCCTTGTTCTAAAGTGTGCCAAGAAAATGTCCCCCACACCATTACACCACCACCACCACCAGCCTGAACCATTGATACAAGCAGGGGTCAAGTCCTGGGGAAAAAAGTGTGGGAACTCCCACCCAAGATCCACTCGCCCACCAAAAAAAAAAAAAAATGATACACTCATATACACGAACGCTTCAAAAGTGGTATTTTGTATCCAATTTTCGTATTGTGTGAGGTCTGACTAAATACAATCTCTTAGCAGCAGGGACCTGATCTACCTGTCAGCTAGCTGTGATTGACAGGTAGATCGAAGCGGAAGCTGTCATGGGGCCCCCTACTGGCAATGCCTGAAGGCCTACTTTTGCGAGCTGTGTCGGCAGCTGCTGGTGTAGCACCTGCCACACAGCTCGCATACTTCAAAGTCTTGCGGGACACGGCTGCTAATGGGAACTGAGTTCCTGTTGTGGAAAAAGTACAGGAACTCCGTTCCCATGCGTTCCCGCAAGACTTGAGCCCTGGATACAAGGCAGAATGGATCCATGCTTTCATGTTGTTTATGCCAAATTCTGACCCTACCAACTGAATGTCACAGCTGAAATCCAGACTTATCAGACCAGGCAACATTTTTCCAACCTTCTATTGTCCAATTTTGGTGAGCCTGTGCGAATTGTAGCCTCAGTTTCCTGTTCTTAGCTGACAGGAGTGGCACCCAGTGTGGTCTTCTGCTGCTGTAGCCCACCTGCTTCAAGGTTTGTTGTGTTGTGCATTCAGAGGTGGTATTCTGCATACCTTGGTTGTAACAAGTGGTTATTTGAGTAACTGTTGCCTTTCTATCATCTTGAAATAGTCTGTCCATTCTCCTCTGACCTCTGACATCAACGTGGCATTTTCCTCCACACAACTGCCGCTTACTGGATATTTCCTCTTTTTCGGACCATTCTCTGTAAACCCGAGAGATGGTTGTGTGTGAAAATCCCAGTAGATCAGCAGTTTGTGAAATACTCAGACCAGCCTGTCTGGTACCAACAACCATGCCATGTTAAAAGTCACTTAAAGCCCCTTTCTTCCCCATTCTGATGCTCAGGTTGGACTTCACCACATCTAGATGCCTAAATGCATTGAGTTTCTGCCATGTAATTGGCTGATTAGGAATTTGTGTTACCAAGCAATTGAACGGGTGTAACGTGCAACGTGTTTGGCGAACATGCAACGAACAGTAATGCCCCGTACACACGGTCGGAAAGTCGGACCACAAAATCCATCGGATTTTTTCCGACGGATTTTGTCCGACACTGGTGTTGCGTACACACGGTCGGACAAAGTTGTCAGAAAATCCGATCATTCTGAACGTGGTGACGTTTGTTGCCTACAGCGGGACTACGTAGAGGCTAGTAGCCAATAGCTTTGGTCTTGTAATGTGATCTGAGCATGCGTGGCACTTTGTCCGTCGGAATTCGCTACACACGATCGGAAAAAGTCTGATAGGACTTTGTTGTCGGAAAATTTGAGAGCAGGAGATAAAACTTTGTCCGTCGGAAAATCTGACGGAAAAAGTCCAATGGAGCCTACACACGGTCGGAATTTCCGACAACCTTGTCCGATAGGACATTTTCCGTTGGAAAATCCGACCGTGTGTACAGGGCATAAGTCTTTTTTCCACCTTGCCGGAGTCCTGAACCTTGGCTAGACCTGTCATATGGTCTAGTGAAGAATACCACGCCACACTGTTAGCAGGTTACCAGATCTGTGGGTAGACCTGGGTCAAAAACACAGGGGCTGGCATTGGGCTCCCCCACTACGGAGGCTTTATTTCTTTTATGGAACCTCTCCGTGACTGATTTCCATGACAGCGCGATCCCCTTGGATGATCAAAAGCCCTAGCTGGGTTTAGAGCCACAAGTGTTTGAGACCTCCCGTGATAGCAGGTCTCAGGAGCTGGTAAGCAGCAAATTCATTAGGTGGAGGTGTTCTATTTTCTATTGGCACTATTCTTTTGGTGAAGTTTCCAATACCAAGGGATTTCGTGGATATCACGTCACCATATGGACCCGTTTGGCATATTATACATATGGACTTTTTATCACACTTTTTAAGCGCATTTTTGATTTAAAGGGTGTACCTAATAAAGTAGAGTGTAGATTGCAGTGCAAAAATATATATCTAATAAAATAAATAATATATCAACAGATGGTGTACATGTAAATGTAACTCAATACAGAGACACAATATTTCCATAAAAAATCGAATAGACCATGGCGGACATGATGACGGCGCATGTTGGGAGGAGACAGAAGTTGTGACGCCATCACGCCTGCCGATGCCGGCAGTTGGTACGGTTCATGTTGCTTGATTCCTCGTTTCTTATTTTAACAATGTGAGTACCGGTTTTCATTTTAAATAATAAATACACATTATTGCAGTATCACGCTATGTGCACACTTTGCTCTTCTCCTTCTATGATGGTTATTTGAGACCCCATACCTGAGGTTAAGTCAATTGATACCAGTACCATTGGACCGGATTCAGCTGGTCCCTGGACACCAGGTGGCATCAGCATACTATCCGTGTGTAACTGGAGATCCTATTGATCCGGTAAGAGGCTTTCAGTGTGGTGGTGGGCCCATGTTTATGATGGAATTCCTTGTATCTTTCATGTGGCTCTGCGTTTATTGGAGTGCACCACTAGTGAAGAGAATAAATGGACTAATTCTTCACCTTTTTTTTAACACTTTTATATTATATTTGTTTATAACACATGAACTATTTTTTTTTTTATGGAAATATTCTGTGTCACTCTATTGAGTTACATTTTGTACACCATCTATTGATATATTATTCATTTTATTATATATGTTTTTTACACTGCTATTTATTTCCTAACAGGGAAGCACACTATAGTTTGTATATATATATATTATTATTATTATTATTATTATTATTATTATTATTAATAGTGGTCAATTGCATGGGGCTCTGCATCAGATCTCCCTGCTTCAATCTAGCCTCCACATCAGGGGTCGCCAAACTTTCTAAACAAAGAGCTGCTTTTCTGTCCTTTGGATTTTAGGGGGTGCAGTGGCGTCACTAGGGTTGGTGTCACCTGGTGTGATAAAACATGGGGTCACCCCCCTCCACCAACTATAGTTGCCAGTGCAGACCCCCCTCCACTAAGTATAGACCCTCCTCTGCCAGTGCAGACCCTCTATGAAGTATAAACCCCCTCCATCAGTATAGATCACCCCCCTCAGTACAGGCCCCCCTCCCTCAGTATAGATCTCCCTTCCCTCAGTATAGACCTCCCCCTCCCTCAATATAGACCCCCCATTAGTACAGACGCCCGCAGAGCAAACCACCCCCTCCATTAGTACAGACCCCCAGAACAAACCCCCCTTAATTAGTTCAGCCCCCCAGAACAAACCACACCCCCTCCATTAGTACAGAACCCCCCCAGAATAAACCACCCCCCTCCATTAGCACAGACCCCCCCAGAACAAACCACCCCCTCCATTAGTACAGACCCCCCCAAAACAAACCACCCCCCATTAGTACAGACCCCAAAAACAAACCACCCCCTCCATATGATATAGCTGTGACCAGCAGCATAAACCAACCTTATCAGCAAGCCCCACCCACAACACCTCACCTCTGGCAGCAAATGACATCTCTCCCCCCAATCTCAAGCCGACACCCCCCGCCTGTTACCGCACCAGCTTGGGCAGCTCAGGTACACAGAACACCCGGGCGGCACCTGGAGAGGAGGTACACAGTGCCGTCCGGGTGGAGAGCAGATCGAGACAGGCTTGGGCTGGAGTGAAAGACAGAGGAGGAGGCGGAGGAGAACACATGGCAGGCATGGCCGTGGCATTGGAGGTGTGTCCAGGCTGAAGAAAAAAATGCCAAAAGGAGCTGGCTTTCATTACCCTCGGGATGGTGTCACCCCTCTAGCGGATGGCACCATGTGTGGACCGCACCCCCTGCCCTCCGCCTAGCGACGCCACTGGGGGGGGTGTACTGTAGTCATTTGAAGTAGAAAATGCCCCAATGTCAGTGGGATTAGACAATGTCTCAGGCTTGGTGGTCAGTGGGAGTAAACAAATTATATTATGCCTGTGGTCAATAGGAGAAGGAATAGTGCCCCAACATTGGTGTCAGTGGGAGAATGAGTGCCCCCTCATTGGTGTCAGTGAGAGGAATGATGCCTCATCACTGGTGTCAGTGAGAGGAATGATGCCCCATCACTGGTATCAGTGAGAGGAATGATGCCCCATCATTGGTGCCAGTGTGAGATTTAGTGCCCCCTCATTGGTGTCAGTGGGAGGAATGGTGCCCTATTATTTATGACAGTAGGAGGAATATTGCCCCATCATTGGTGTCAGTGGTAAGATTAGTGTCCCATCCTTGGTGTCAGTGGGGGGGGGCTAATACCCCATCATTGTGCCAGTGGGGGGAATAGTGCCCCATCATTGGTGTCAGTGGAAGGAATAGGACTCCATCATTGGTGTCAATGGAAGGAAAAATGCCCCATAATTGGTGTTAGTGGAAGGAATAGCGCTCTATCATTGGTATCAGTGGAAGGAATACTGCCCCATAATTGGTGTCAGTGAAAGGAATAGGGCTCTATAATTGGTGTCAGTGGAAGGAAAAATGCTCCATAATTGATGTCAGAGGAAGGAAAAATGCCCCATAATTGATGTCAGTGGAAGGAATAGGGCTCCATCCTTGGTGTCAGTGGAAGGTAAGAGCCCCATCATTAGTGTCTTTGGAAGGAACAGTGCCTTGTATCAGTGTGTGAAACAGTGCCCCAAGGGCTGCCTATAGGCAAGTAAAAGACTGCATTTGGCCCACGGGCCACACTTTGGAGACCACTGCTCTACATTTTGAAAAAAGAGTAAAAAACATTTAATAAGAATAAAAATCTTTTTTTAAATACCCATGCTTCCCATTTACCCGCTTGGTTTCAGAGAACATGATAGATGTTCTGAATGCCAATTTGCACAGATTGACTTACAACCACAAACCCATGCAAGTCTGTCTATATCAGTGAAGTACTTTCTTGATAACCTGTTTCACCTCTTGGTTTCTCATGCTATATATAAGAGGGTTCAGCATTGGTATCATGACTGTGTAAAACACAGACGCCGACTTGTCTTGAATCTCAAGGGCACTGTTAGGAGGACGTAGGTAAATGAAAAAAACTGTCCCGTAGAAAATGGAGATGCACATGAGATGTGAGGAACAAGTACCAAATGCCTTCTGTCTCCCACGACTGGACTTTATCTTTAGAATGGAAGAAACTATGAAAGTGTATGACACCAACATAGGCATCAATGAGCCTACGCCACAAGCAAAAACAAAGAAGAACGTTATTGAATCACACCACAGAGTGCTGGAGCAGGCCAGATGAAGCAGTGGTGGTACGTCACAGTAGAAATGGTCTATGAGGTTTGGGCCACAGAACTCAAGACTGAACACACAGCTGGTTTGTACTACGGATTGCAAGAAACCAATAGAAAAACTAAGGGAAGCGAGACTCCAGCACTTTTTGTTGGTCATAACGGAAACATATCGCAGAGGGTGGCAGATAGCAACATATCGGTCATAGGACATAGTTGAGAGTAAAAGTGCTTCCGTGACGGCCAAAGCATCAAAGAAAAAGAACTGGACCGCACAGCCATAAAAGGATATTAACTTTATCTCGGATATAAGGTCAGCCAACATTTTGGGAGCTATAACTGAGGAGTAGAAAAGGTCCACCAAAGAGAGGTAACAAAGGAAATAGTACATTGGAGTGTGAAGGTTTGGGGCTTTAAGGACTATGAACATCATGCCAAAGTTAAACACGACGCAAACAAGGTAAACATTCAAGAAAAAAGTAAAGAGAAATGCGGCCAGCTGTTCATTATGTGTTAGTCCAGAGAACACAAACATGGCCACTTTTGTTTCGTTGAGGTGGCTCATTGGGTCCTTCTGTACTCCTTTTACTTAAAAGTTGTGTAATGTGGCTTAGGTGATAAACGGTGCTTCCAGATACAAGGAATTCCAGGGATAGTTTATGAAGGTACAGAACTTTCCATTATGGATCGGACCAACTCGTTTTCTATACTTCCATAGGCACCAAATGCAGAGCCAATCTGTAATAAGGGGAATGGGACCTATGAAGAGAAAAGGTTGGATAGACCAAAGTTGGTTGTAGATGCATGGGCCACTGGGATGCAACGCAACCTTTTAGCAAACATGAATGGTGGATAAAAATAGAAATAAACACCGCGCTGATCCTATACCTAAAAAATATGTTGTGATGACCGCAGTCCTGTAATTAACAAGTGGAAAAAACAATATATATATAAATAATAGCAGCAGCTAAAAATTGCGAGATAGACACAATAAACAAGACAAAATAATACAAAAAGCCGCGCTGGTGAATAATTAAGTAAAAAAATAATAAAATAATAATAAATCGATCAATAGGTGTGCAGATTCACAAATGCACCCAAACAATAGTTAAGTCCAGTGTCGTGAAGTGATAAATAAAAAAAGTTCATATATGTGACAATGTGAGGTCCAAAATCTGGTGACTGTAGAAATCAAAACCACCGTGATCCACCACCAATATATGAATGCACTTACCAGAGGGCAAGCTTAGATAAGCCTGTAATATGATGATAACTAGACAGATCTGAACCATCAAGAGTCGGCACCAATCCGGATCTCCTTGTACAGGGTTAACCAGGGACAGAAATTCCGCACTGACGTCATCGCGTTCCGCGTTGTGAGCGGGTCTACTGCTAGCCGGCCGGCGTATTTTACTTGTTCCTGCTTATATTTATCTTCCTTTGTGTAAGTAGGATTGTTTTTTCTTTTAATAAACTTTTTTATCTGGTATCACACTATGGGAGCATCCCTTTTCTTCCTGAAAAAAAGAAAAAAAAAAAGAAAAAGGGAGGCTGACGCACTGACGTCATCGCGTTCCGCGTTGTGAGCGGGTGTACTGCTAGCCGGCCGGCGTATTTTACTTGTTCCTGCTTATATTTATCTTCCTTTGTGTAAGTAGGATTGTTTTTTCTTTTAATAAACTTTTTTATCTGGTATCACACTATGGGAGCATCCCTTTTCTTCCTGTATTTACATACTGGTTGCTGAGTGATTCCTGGTCTGATAGTCTTGGAGAGTGTGCACATTACAGCTGATCTGAAGGAGGAATACCATTGGAATTTCTGTCCCTGGTTAACCCTGTACAAGGAGATCCGGATTGGTGCCGACTCTTGATGGTTCAGATCTGTCTCGTTATCATCATATTACAGGCTTATCTAAGCTTGCCCTCTGGTAAGCGCATTCATATATTGGTGGTGGATCACAGTGGTTTTGATTTCTACAGTCACCAGATTTTGGACCTCACATTGTCACATATATGAACTTTTTTTATTTATCACTTCACGTCACTGGACTTAACTATTGTTTGGGTGCATTTGTGAATCTGCACACCTATTGATCGATTTATTATTATTTTATTATTTTATTATTTTATTATTTTTTTACTTAATTATTCACTAGCGCGGCTTTTTGTATTATTTTTTTATGAATGGTGGATAGATGGTGAAGTCTTTATCTTTTCTCTAGAGCAGGGGTCTCCAAACTTTCTAAACAAAGGGCCAGTTTAATGTCCTTCAGACTTTAGGGGGGGCGGACTGTGGCCAGTCAGAATAGAACATTTCCAGGCATCAGTGGAAGTAAACAGTGTCCCATAGGGGAGGAATAGTACCAGTGTCATAAATTATGCCCCATTTTTGGTGTCAGAAGGCAGAATAGTGTCTCATATTAGTGGGATGAATAGTGCCCCAAAGGCTAGACAAAGGCCGACAAAGGCTCCCCGGGCCGCAGTTTGGAGACCCCTGCTCTAGAGGAAGGAAAACATTGGCTAGGCTACTGTTTACAAAGATTTTCCAGATTTGGTTGGTTCAATCACTTCTAATGCCGTGTACACACGATCGGAATTCTCATCGGAAAAAGCTCTGATGGTTTTCCCCGACGGAATTCCAACAGAATTCCGTTCAAACTGTCTTGCCTAAACACGGTCACACCAAATTCCGACCTTCAAGAACGCAGTGACGTACAACACTACGACGAGCCGAGAAAAAATTAAGTTCAATGTTTCCGAGCATGCGTCAGATTGTTTCCGAGCATGCGTAGGAATTTTGCGTGTCAGAATTGCTACAGACGATCGGAATTTCCGATAGAAACCTTTTCCGTCGGAAAAATTGAGAACATGCTCTCAAATTTTTGCTGGCGGTTTTTCGGCCAGCAAAATTCCGATGGAGCCTACACACGGTCGCATTTTCCGATGGAAAGCTCTCATCGGTCTTTTGCTGGCCGAAATTCCTATCGTGTGTACGCGGCATAAGTGGTTAGCACTTTCGCCTAGCAGCACTAGGGTCGTCGGTTCGAATCCCAACCACGAGATTACCTGCTTGGAGTTTGTATATTCTCCCTGTGCCTCTGTGGGTTTCCTCTAGGTACTCCTTCCACACTCCAAAGACATGCTGGTAGGTGAATTGTAGACATGTGCACAACAAAAAAATTTGTTTATTTTCGTTTTGTTTTTTTCGTTTCCGAACAGACTGTCATCACATATTTCCCGTCGGAAAGTCGGATCGTGTGTACGAGGCTTAAGTGGAATTATACCTTGTTTTTTTTTTTTTTACAGGACAAATTGGGACTTAATTTTGTGGTAAATGGTAACGGCAATAGTAACGTTTAGTTGTGAAAATTGTATTCATACTTCAAAACATACTCACCCTGACCTATGACCCAGCTCTGACCCTCACACTGACCGTGACACTAACCTAGATCAAGCCCTAGAGACAAAGGGGGGGCAGTTGGGACTTTATATGAAACACAACACTAAGGCAGCAAAAGTCGTCAAGTGTGATAGAATAGGTATATTTTTTTGTGGGTTGGCACTACGTGAACATAAGATGTTGTAGATGATACAGACATTAAATAAATGAGTATGATATAAAGTATAAAAATATGAAGAATTTATTAGCATTATAATAGAATGGTAATATGTTAAAAAATGTCACATTGTAGTAGAATGGTAATATATTAAACACTATAGCATGTGAAACATGATAACAACATTCAGCGCTGCAACCAACATGTATAGACACAATCAGAATAGAACTGGTACAGAATTGATGACTTAGGCATTGAAATCCCATAGTGGATACATGATTGCTGTGACACGACATCAAATATCAATGCTCGGCGCGTTTCGTGGAAGATAGTCCACTCATCAGGAGCAGCTAAATAAGGGATCCCTATAAAGTAATATAATAGAGTATGAATTATTATTGGTCATAACAAACTATACTAGGAAGAGGGGGAGCATATTAAATGGTCCTAGCACTCTTACCTATGGGTAGATTAAGTAACGTTGGTAAGACGTATGTGATAATGTCAAGCTGGTAGAGAGCTTGAGGGGGTGGGTAGAACATCCCCCCGGGAACTGAGGAGGTAACCAAACGGCGGCAGAGCAGGGCAGACCAGGAATAGCGTGTAAAGGTGAACAGCAGGGGAATTCCCATTCAGCACAGTGGTGTATGATGTGAATACAAGGGATATCTGTAAACAATAATATAATGTAACAGTGAATAATTACGGTGTAGTACTGAGAACCATAGAATGAAATAAAGGGTGTAGGGGAATGGTGAAGAACCGAGTGAAAGGGCATATGCAGAATGCACCGAGTGTATGAGTAACCATAATGTGAAGAAAAGCTGGTGGCACACATACAAGTGCCGTTCCCTGCCATTTGCTTTATTCGGTGATCCTTGTTCTATTATGGTGCTGCTAAGTTAGCCTTTTGGGGGTGGTTCTCATCCACTCCCGGGAACTGCGACACACACCGGGGTTGTCCCCTCATTCCCTCGACCTCATTGGTTGCGGGGTTTGGGGCCCATCTCCCGCTGTGTGTCGACATCACGCTCCGTACGCCGGCACGTGTGACGTCACATCGACGCTACGTGCTGACGTGCTGTTTGTCGCTCTGGCGTGCTGATTGACGGAGGCGGGGGTTTGCTTATATGCAGGCGCTAGTCGCCTGCATGTGGCTGATGCCACCTCGTCTCTCTTAGCACGACCTAGCGTGACGTTGGGGGGACTTTACGGGCTGACTGGCATCCGGCAATTCCAGGTATTCACGCACTTCACACTCTTCATACCCTATGCACATGGCACCCATTATACATCATATCTCACATATTTCCTTCTTTTTACACGATACTCAAGACTGGTTCCTTCTGGCATTTGGGTGGGTTCTCTCTTTTTTTGTTTTTCTTCCCAATTTTCTTCACATTATGGTTACTCATACACTCGGTGCATTCTGCATATGCCCTTTCACTCGGTTCTTCACCATTCCCCTACACCCTTTATTTCATTCTATGGTTCTCAGTACTACACCGTAATTATTCACTGTTACATTATATTATTGTTTACAGATATCCCTTGTATTCACATCATACACCACTGTGCTGTATGGGAATTCCCCTGCTGTTCACCTTTACACGCTATTCCTGGTCTGCCCTGCTCTGCCGCCGTTTGGTTACCTCCTCAGTTCCCGGGGGGATGTTCTACCCACCCCCTCAAGCTCTCTACCAGCTTGACATTATCACATACGTCTTACCAACGTTACTTAATCTACCCATAGGTAAGAGTGCTAGGACCATTTAATATGCTCCCCCTCTTCCTAGTATAGTTTGTTATGACCAATAATAATTCATACTCTATTATATTACTTTATAGGGATCCCTTATTTAGCTGCTCCTGATGAGTGGACTATCTTCCACGAAACGCGTCGAGCATTGATATTTGATGTCGTGTCACAGCAATCATGTATCCACTATGGGATTTCAATGCCTAAGTCATCAATTCTGTACCAGTTCTATTCTGATTGTGTCTATACATGTTGGTTGCAGCGCTGAATGTTGTTATCATGTTTCACATGCTATAGTGTTTAATATATTACCATTCTACTACAATCTGACATTTTTTAACATATTACCATTCTATTATAATGTTAATAAATTCTTCATATTTTTATACTTTATATCATACTCATTTATTTAATGTCTGTATCATCTACAACATCTTATGTTCACGTAGTGCCAACCCACAAAAAAATATACCTATTCTATCACACTTGACGACTTTTGCTGCCTTAGTGTTGTGTTTCATATAAAGTCCCAACTGCCCCCCCTTTGTCTCTAGGGCTTGATCTAGGTTAGTGTCACGGTCAGTGTGAGGGTCAGAGCTGGGTCATAGGTCAGGGTGAGTATGTTTTGAAGTATGAATACAAATTTTCACAACTAAACGTTACTATTGCCGTTACCATTTACCACAAAATTAAGTCCCAATTTGTCCTGTAAAAAAAAAAAAACAAGGTATAATTCCACTTAAGCCTCGTACACACGATCCGACTTTCCGACGGGAAATATGTGATGACAGTCTGTTGGCGGAAAGTCCGACCGTGTGTACGCTCCATCGGACAACTGTTGTCGGATTTTCCGCGGACAAATGTTGGTTGGCAAGTTTTAAAATTTTCCGCGGACAAATGTCTGTTGTCGGATTTTCACAAGTCCGTCGGACAAAAGTCCAAAGTACAAACACGCATGCTCGGAAGCAAGGAAGAGCCAGAAGCGGTCGGTCTTGTAAACTAATTTTCGTAATGGAGAATTAACATTCGTGACTCGTGACTCGGCAAATTATGAAATCTGGAAATGCAGCGCACAATTCTCTTCTTCTTTAACGGGATAATAATGAAGCTGCTTTGCTGGTGATACTGATGGAGTTATTGCAAAACAAATTTTCAAAGGTTTTTTTTTTTTTCTAGTGATATCAAGAATAATATTATTATGCTTTTTTATTTATTTGGGCAAGTTACCACACACCATTATCCCGTAGTTTATAAGATCAAAGATACAACTATGTTGGTGTCCCTTGTCAATTTTACATTGTATTTTTTGAAATGTAACTGCCGACTCCAAAACTGTCATTTGAAGCAAAACACATAGCCAAGTATTATTCTCCACAATTGTTTTATTGTGCATTAAAAAAAGAAAACAAATACAATTAGACAGGATATCTGCCAATAGAAATTAACCAAAAAGTACATTCTATGCCTCCAAAAATATACCAAATCAAATCATTATTATTCAACCAAAAAACTTTTGTCAAAGCAATAACTCCAAGGCCAATAAAAAAAAATAACACGTTAATAACACTCCAAAGACATGTTGGTAGGTTAATTGGCTTCTGTCCAGAATTGGCCCTAGTAGATGAATGTAAGTTGGGGACCTTGGATTGTGGGCTCCTTAAAGGGTAGGGACCGAGTGTCCAATGTATGTGCGGAGCGCTGTGTAAATTCACGGCGCTATATGGATACCTTTAAATACATATTAATATAATAGATGAGCATCTTAATGAGATGCAATGTAATGGGATAGGGACAATTGTGGACACTCACCCACACTCACTCAGGTTGAACTGGATGGACTGGTGTCTTCATTCAACCTTACTAACTAATGTAACTATGTTGTCTCCTCCGATTCCGCAACATGGCGGGTTGACGAACGGCCGTTTAGAAACAAACCGAAAAGTGCAAACTGGAAAGCGCGAACTGGAAAGCGTGAACTGGAAAGCGCGAACTGGAAAGCGTGAACTGGAAAGCGCGAACTGGAAAGCGTGAACTGGAAAGCGCGAACTGGAAAGCGCGAAAAGAAAAGCGCGAATCAACACTCACCAAACTTCTACTAACACGAAATTAGCAGAAGGAGCCCAACGGGTGGCGCTAAAGAGCTGAAAAACAACGTTCGTAATTGTTGGCCAACAATTGTGTGGCCGTGTGTATGCAAGACAAGTTTGGGCCCTTCGGACAAAATTCCACGGTTTTGTTGGCCAACAATCCGATCGTGTGTACGAGGCTTAAGGAGTTATGATGATATGTACAGTTTTACATGTCAAAATTGCAAAACTTTGATATGTTTTACTTTCAGGCATTAAATGGTTAAAGAGAATCAGCGGTGCATTTTGATAGATTTTAATGTATAACATTTTTATTGTCATGAATAATAAATTTAATATATGTTTTTTTTTATTAAAATTTTTCTTATTATTGTTATATATTAGGTAATGGATAAGACCTTGGTTAAAGTGGATGTAAACCCAACATTTTTTTTTTTTTATGTCATAATGTAGAGAATAAGATTTCCTTTCATTTGAGCCCAGTCTTGCCACACAGATTTACTCGAGGCCTGAGCAATCCTCTTTCATTGTTCAGTTAGAGAAATCTTGACAAAGTCTTGAAAACTTTTTCAAAAACGCCCCCTTGCTGTGAGTGACAGGTGATTTACATATCTCATGCACTAGCCTGAGACAGGTTATCATCAGATCACTGGATGTTCTACTCTGCCCAGCTCTGACTACATACATGTCCCCTAAATCACTTGTCTGTCTATAGTCTGCTGACTGTTCACTGCATCCCATGATGAGAAACATCCATTCAAAACACAGTAAAGGGAGCCAATCCTGGGAGAGCTGGAGGGGAGGGGGAAGTGAATTGTGAACTTTTTACACAGGATGTGCCTGTCTCAGGCTAGTGCATGAGATATGTAAATCACCTGTCACTCACAGCAAGGGGGCGTTTTTGACAAAGTTTTCAAGACTTTGTCAAGATTTCTCTAACTGAACAATAAAAGAGGATTGTTCAGGCCTCGAGTAAATCTGTGTGGCAAGACTGGGCTCAAATGAAAGGAAATCTTATTCTCTACATTATGACATAAAAAAATTTGGGGGGTTTACATCCACTTTAAGTTTTTTTTCTGTCTGTGTCCTGTTGGGGAGATTGTCCTACACTTCCTCCCTCAGATACACAGCAGGAAGTAAAAGGAATCCCCTCATTTTGACTTTTTTTTCCCCCCCATTGGGAGATTTCCCTTCACCTCCTGTCCCAGTGATGACTTCCCATCACTTTCTAAACCAGAGACAACGGTCAGCAGAAGTGATAGTGAAGGGTAAATCTCCCTCGGCAAATGTAGCACAAAGGAAGTTCTGAACAGCCGCACTCTGAAATATAGCCTTCATTGTAAAAATTCAAAATTACAAGCCGCAGCAGAAAATGGGACAAACGAGCTGACGCGTTTCACACTTAACAGTGCTTAATCATAGGTGATCCCTTCCCCTCTCCCTAAATCTCCCCGGCGCGGACATAGACAGCAGTAGAAAAAAAAAAACACTGTTGGCTTTACATACAGCTTTAACCTTTTTCTTCAATCTAAAATGAATGTGTATATCACCCCACTTTCCATGTAATATTATCTAGTACTATAAAATATACATACTCAATATTAGAAAAGCAACACAGAGGAATTAAACTTGTTCACCAGTCCATTCGTGTTATGATTTACTGTGTTTTTGAAGTTTGAATTTTCATGCAACCAGGTGAGACAATAAAAGTTATCAATGTAACGCTAAATCTTTTGCTTCCATTGATGGCCAAGACGTTACAATAAAAAATAAAATAAAAAATTTAAAAAATATTTGCCTTTTTTTAATTAAAAATAAAACACAATGTGACAAAATGTGACAAAATTGATGTGACAAAACAATGTGACAAAATTGATGTGACAAAACAATGTCACAAAATCGATGGCCAAGAAGTTACAATAAAAAAACTTTTTTATTAAAGTAATACGTTGACTTTGTTTCATCAAAGCGTTTTGTAAAGTGTCATTTATGTTCCGAGGATATGATTATTTTATATCTTCTTTAGCATATTCTGTTGGTAGCTGAGCTGATACACTGATGGAGTTTGCACTCTCTTGCCGGTATGTAAAATTGTCTTTGAATTATATAATCTCTGCAAGGACCTATATTTATACTAAACCCAATTACTTGGGGGGAACAATTATCATCAATACCGGAGAGGATTAATAATTCATTCCTATGAATTAAAAATAAACCAATTCATCAAAATGTGATTAAGTAATATAATTTTATCCTTTAAAATAGAAATTTTAAAAAAGGAAAAAAAAAAATAACAACTCAGTTTAATAGCAATATATAGTGTCTTAATATTTATTTACATATATTTATTATGTTCAGGTCAAAAAAAAATAAAGAATTTTAATTCTTTTTTCTATTTTTTTTTTTACAAACATTTCATGAATTTACGTAAAAAAAACCAAGTAAATTACACATTAAAAAAAGTGAGTGTCCAATATCAATACTTCAATTGTATCTGCAGTATCACATATCAGTCACGGGATGTTATATTTTACAAAAAAAAAAAAAAAAAATCTTATTTATGAAATATTGCATATTAACCACTTCAATGCCGCCTTATAGTCATATGACGCCCACAAGGTGGATCTCCCATCCTGGGTGGGCGTCATATGACGTCCTTGCATTCCCGGCTGCCTGGGGGGCGCGCGCGCGCCGCCGGCGGCGCTCGGGACCCGGTGCGAGTGCCCGGCGGCAGCGATGTCCGCCGGGCACCCGCGATTGCCCGTTAAAACAACGGGACCGTGCGGGAACACATTAACCCCTGCAGCGCCCCCTAGTGTTAACCCCTTCCCTGCCAGTCACATTTACACAGTAATCAATGCAATTTTATAGCAACGATCGCTGTGTAAATGTGAATGGTTCCAAAAATGTGTCAAAAGTGTCTGAAGTGTCCGCCGCAATGTCGCAGTCACGAAAAAAAAAATCGCAGATCGCCGCCATTACTAGTAAAAAAAAAAATTCAATAAATCTATCCCCTATTTTGTAGACGCTATAACTTTTGCGCAAACCGATCAATATACGCTTATTGCGATTTTTTTTACCAAAAATATGTAGAAGAATACGTATCGGCCTAAACTGAGGAAAAAAATTGTTTTTTTTTTTTAAAAAATGGGATATTTATTATAGCAAAAAGTAAAAAATATTGTGTTTTTTTTTTTTTCAAAATTGTCGCTCTTCTTTTGTTTATAGCGCAAAAAATAAAAACCGCAGAGGTGATCAAATACCACCAAAAGAAAGCTCTATTTGTGGGAAAAAAAGGACGTCAATTTTGTTTGGGTGTAACGTCGCACGACCGCGCAATTGTTAGTTAAAGCGACGCAGTGCCGAATCGCAAAAAGTGCTCTGGTAAGGAAGGGTGTAAAATGGCCCGGTGCTGAAGCGGTTAATATTTAATATTTACAATTTCCAGCCAGAAGGGAGAGAAAGAGAGAGCTATACACTTTTACTATAGCTTTGTGGGAGTGGCAGAGACACAGACTGGGGCTTCTAAGTGATATAAGAAGTCAGGAAGCCATTCAATCAATCACAACTGACCCAAAATAAACACTTGTAAGACCCCTTTCATACTGGGGCCCACGGGCACATTCCCGGTAAAGCGTCGCTTGTTTTAGTAGCACTTTACCGCTAGTGGTGCTTTTCGACCACTAGCGGGCGCTTTTAATCCCAAAGAAGGGGTAAAGGTGATCTTGTGGGAGAGTCCTTGGAGTCCTGGCCAGGGTGTTTTGGCCACACTCTCTATTTAATTAGAAGGTCCACTAAATCTGGTAAGCCGGCACTGGATTAAGGTGGTGGTGTCACGATCTGGAGACCCTTTTGGTGATGTGATGCACTCTATCTCCATCTGAATACCTATGAGAAGGATTGGTTTCAGTTTTTCATGAACTCTCCTTTCTTTTGAGAACTTCTACAGAATACCAGTGTATTTTTACTTGGACTTTGATGCACACGGTTGTGTTATACAATTGTTCACAAGTTATTTATGTCGATACTGAGATTTATATTGTTTTGATTACATATATATTTAATCACTTGATTATAGCGCTGATCTTTTTCTTAATTTATTGGTTTCAATCTGTGAAAATATCTCAATATACAGGTTTTGAGTTGGGATAACTTGGGATCATGCCTGCTATGTAAAAAAAGTGAAAAAACATACATGTGAAAATAAGTGAACAACTCATACAAATAAACACAATACCTAACAATAACTAAATATCATTTGAATGAGTCCAAAGTGAATAAAGTGCATGAAGTGTATCCCCCTTTTGAGACCACACTCACCAGACTTAGCAGTCCAAAATCAGGCAAATGGATAAACTGGTGATGTAAAAAGTTCCAAGTGAAGACATTGAATGCACACTTTATTGTTCTGGACCTTCCGATCCAAGGAGAGGCTTGAACCTGGGTGGGTAGGTTCGGTAGGGGGTGTAGTCTAATCCACGAGCATGGTGGCCTGAAGTCCGACCAAAAAAAATTAAAATAAAAGGAACCTTTCTTTTTTTTGGTCGGACTCCAGGCCACCGTGCTCGTGGATTAGACTACACCCCCCTACCGAACCTACCCACCCAGGTTGGTGGGTAGGTTAGGAGAGGAGAGGCACCAGTCCTCCGCTCTCCGAGACACACACTGCTGCTAACACCTGTTTCATCCACCTCTACTCCGACTCAATGATCCACACATGCGCAGTTGATGTTCAGCTGTCATACACATGCGACAGCATCGATATTCATTAAACCTCATTGTGTGTCATTAAGGTGACTTAGGTAACCCGTGTGGTGACCCCCATAGTTAACGCGTTTCATCCGCTCCTAATTGTGGTGGGCTTCGTCAGAGGCTGTAGGGGGGCGCAATCGGTGGCTCAATTTATGGATACACAATGTGTAATACCATTATCAGCCACATAGGGCACCTCATTAAGGGGACACATTAGCTATTAAAATGAACAAAGATAGAGGCTGGCGATTGTATTCTCTTCAATCAAATCCATCAAAAATGTATGTGTGTGACTATACATACTCCTACCGATTTCCTATTATATGGGGAAAGTGAAAAAAGAAAGACAGAGAGAAGGGGAGGAAAATTAAAAAAGGGAGAGAGAAGAGAGGAAAGGGAAAATTAAGGTAAATAAAAGGGGGAAGAAGGACTGGGAAGGGGAAGGGAGAGTATTTAAAGTGTTACTAAACCCACAACAGTAAAATCAGTCTGTATATGCAGTAAAGCAAGCTTTTTATACCCACTGTGGAACCTAAGGGGTTATTCCTCTGCATTGTGTCAAAAAGGCTGTTTGATTATGTCTTCTCTGATCCTCCCTGTCTTCCACTGTCCCCAATTCATCTTCTGATAGAACAGGCTAGGGGAGGCTAGGGAACAAGCTGCACATGCTCAGTTTGGTTGTGTATTGCTAGAGAGTTTTGTTTTTCTTGGGAGAGTGCATGTGATCAGCACAGGGCCAATCAGCACTGTCCAGAAAGAGCGTCAGGGGTCCTGCAGCCTTATAGGACAGTCACACAAGAGTGAAAACTCCTCCTACAAGATTTAACTAGACACTGATAGACAGGACTTTTTTTTCAGGGGGAACTTGGTGGAACTCAGTTCCACCACCTCTGGCTCAGACCCTTGGGGGAGGGGGCTGCTCACCACAATCACTTGTAAACATAGAAGTCCAGTTTCTGTGTTTACAAGTGACAGCTCTGCACTCTGTGTGTAACCCCCCTGAGATCTGCACTCTGTATGTAATGCAATCCTGGTATTTAATGCCCCTTTAAGACCCTCTTATTGTTCGTGAAATTTGACTGACCACACCCACTATTTGATGTGATCTGGAGGGTGTGTGTGGGTGGAGGGGTTTTGGGGGGTCGTGGTTGAGTTCCAGCGCCTATTGTTTGAGGAAAAAAAGCCCTGCTGATAGAAGTCACAAGACTGCTATATACTGCTGATAAGAAAAGGTATTTAGCATTTCATATTTACTTAAATAATTTCCATGTTCTGTGTACTGTGGGAGACCAGATATAGTGAATGCAGACTCCTGGGTTTACTAACACTTTAAACTTTTTCAAACATATTGTGGAAGGACAAGGAAAAAGGAAAAAAAAAAAAAAGGAAAAAAAAAAAAGGGAAAAATAAGTGCAAGGTCAGTGTTAGATCAAAGTACACTATAAACGGATAGGGTCATCATTTATCCAAAAATACCACAAAGTTCAGTTTGCGATTTATACCAGCCGGAAATAGTGTACCAAGGTCATATATTGTATCGACTTATTTTTTCAACCGTTTCAAGGACCCTATCAAAATCACCCTTTCTTTATGGTAACTTACGGGCCACTATACCCTTTACTTGTAGGTCGTCAACTCTACCACCATGTATTTCTCTGAAATGTTGTACCATGGGGTTACGTTTCTCTTGTTCATTCTCTGATGTTAGCTTTTTCTTTTTAATCATGCGCAAATGTTCCCAAATTCTTACTTTAAGGGGTCTCTGTGTTTTACCGATGTAAAACTTCTGGCACGGGCACTCCAACATATAAATAACCCTACTCGTGGAGCAGTTGATAAAACCTCTATTCTGATAGCTCTTTGATCTCTCCACATTGGTGAACACCTTTGTTTTCTCCATTAGGGGGAATATGTTGCAGTACCCACTAGGGTACATCCCAGTTTTCCTTGGTAACTGGCTTTTAGGAGAGCTCTAGAAAACTCATAATGGACCAATAGGTCCCTTAGGTTGTCGGCCCATCTGGATAACACCTGAGGATGAGTTCCCACTACCTGTGCCAACTGAGGTTTAGAAGTACGACTATGCCAATGACGATAAAAAACTTTCTTGGCTTTCTCCATAGAGCTCCAAATTTTGTGATATACCTAATCCATCTCCTCCTTCATCGCAGTGTCACCCGGGTCAGCTACTGAAAGTAACCCTCCTCTTTCCGTATGCTAGAGCTCTTTTTCTGGCATCTGTGAGGACCTTATGTGAATACCCTCTCTCTGTAACACGCTTATAGAGAGAGGAGGATTCCTTCTTGAACTGGTCAAAATCTGAACAGTTCCTCCTTATTCTAAAGGAATTGGCCAGTCGGTATCCCTCGAACAAGGGACTCAGGGTGGTGACTTGTGGCATATAAGAGAGAGCTCTGACCTGGATATCCATTACACTTGACCTGCTAGCTTATCCTGACAACAGACCTTAAACGACTGAAGGTTTATGTCTTGATTATTATCTGGTCGCCTTTAGTCGGTCCTTCCGGTTGCCCGGTGCCCGCCCAGGGAGTATCGCATGCAGTCGTCTTCATGAGTCCGGAGGAAGGTTGAAGTGGAGACACGTTGACCCATGAGGAATGATGATCACAGTTTGATATCGGGTGACCCCAGGAGAGATTTGCATATATCCTTGAATTTGGAGATTGGCATTTGGAAGAGTCTGGATAAAGACCCGGGCAGGGGTTTATGCCACAGGCCTATCTGATCTCTTTTAACACAGAGATCAGATCAGCTGGTAAGCTGCTACTTTGTTATATGGTGGAGGACTTTTTCTTTGGCTATCCAACCACTTGTTTCGTGGGTGTCATATGTTTCAGCACTGTGAACTGTTAACAGCAGAACTCTAATTTCTAAACTCTAAAAACTCTATGGTGGACCCCTTGCATGATTTAAATTTTTCCTACAAGTGATGTCTGTTTTTTGGGTCTCTGTTGTTCACTATGCCATCAAACTGAATCCGGACTTATCATCACATGTTTATGAAATTATTGTAATTTGGAGTTGTAATTAATTTATTTTACATTTGTTATTCACTTGTGGGAGTATATATTTTGAATTTAGACAGATCAATTGGCTAAATATTGCATCCAGTGGATGCCCTCTATACTGTATTCATGTCAACAGTATCAGCCTTGGGCTGAATCTTTTATTATATCACCAATTTAGGGGTGAATTAATCCTCACGTTCATTATTCCAGCGCAGCCATTTTTCTTTTCTTATATAAGAGAGTGTTGGCTGCATTTCCCTTCTAAATGTACATGTACTGAGGCGTCACTGATCAATTGAAATAGACAGATCAAGGAACAAGATCTTAGAGTAATGGAAGTTATAGGTGAGGCAGATATTCCTATCATTGCCATTGAAGTTCCATCATGAACTCTTCAAGTTCCTCAACTGTCCCCATCCAGACCACCAGCAAATCATCAATGTAGTGTGTAGTGTAGCCCAGGTAACAGCATGGGCACAATACAGTGGCTAGTGGTACACCACTTGTTCTTCCCAAAGCTCCAGATGTAAACAAACATATGCCGGTGCCCATGGTGCACCCATCGATGTCCCCCTAATTTGTTGGAAACAATTTCCCAAAAATTTTAAGAAATTATTCCTTAAAACCAAGTCCAAGAGTTCACAAAGAAATTAGTTTTGAGCCCCCATTGTGGGATGGTGCTGTTCCAAAATGTGAGAGATGGCCTTGGAGTCCCACTCGTGGATATTGATGTATATAACAATTCAACATCAATTCCCATAAGTAGGGCCCCCTCAGGAATCACCAGATTTTGTAACTTCCTGAGTATATCTGCCGTGTCCTTTATGTACAAGGGGAGTAGATACACCATTTCTTTAATCAACAAGTCAAGGTGTTTGCCCACTTTTTCCAGTGGACCTCCAACCACTGACACTATGGGCCTTCCAGGTGGTTTCAGGGGGTTCTTGTGAATCTTTGGAACTATGTAGAACACTGGGATGTTATAGATCTCTGCTTTCAGGTAGCCCAGTTCCTTTTTTGACAAGAGTCCTGCTTCCATCGCCAAGGATAGCTTGCAGTTACAGTGGTGTGAAAAAGTGTTTGCCCCCTTCCTCATTTCCTGTTCCTTTGCATGTTTGTCACACTTAAGTGTTTCGGAACATCAAACCAATTTAAACAATAGTCAAGGACAACACAAGTAAACACAAAATGCAATTTGTAAATGAAGGTGTTTATTATTAAAGGTGAAAAAAAATCCAAACCATCATGGCCCTGTGTGAAAAAGTGATTGCCCCCTAAACCTAATAACTGGTTGGGCCACCCTTAGCAGCAACAACTGCAACCAAGCGTTTGCGATAACGTGCAATGAGGCTTTTACAGCGTCCTGGAGGAATTTTGGCCCACTCATCTTTGCAGAATTGTCCTAATTCAGTTACATTAGAGGGTTTTCGAGCATGAACGGCCTTTTTAAGGTCATACCACAACATCTCAATAGGATTCAGGTCTGGACTTTGGCTAGGCCACTCCAAAGTCTTCATTTTGTTTTTCTTCAGCCATTCGGTGGTGGACTTGCTGGTGTGTTTAGGATCATTGTCCTGCTGCAGAACCCAAGTTCGTTTCAGCTTGAGTACACGAACAGATGGTCGGACATTCTCCTTCAGGATCTCTTGGTAGACAGCAGAATTCATAGTTCCTTTTATCACGGCAAGTCTTCCAGGTCCAGAAGCAGCAAAACAGCCCCAGACCATCACACTACCACCACCATATTTTAATGTTGGTATAATGTTCTTTTTCTGAAATGCAGTGTTCCTTCTACGCCAGATATACTTGGACACACACCTTCCAAAGAGTTCCACTTTTGTCTCATCGGTCCACAGAATGTTGTCCCAAAAGTCTTGGGGATCATCAAGATGTGTTGTGGAGAAATTGAGACGAGCTTTGATGTTCTTTTTGCTCAGCAGTGGTTTTCTCCTTGGAACTCTGCGATGCAGGCCATTTTTGCCCAGTCTTTTCCTGATGGTGGAGGCATGAACGCTGACCTTAACTGAGGCAAGTGAGGCCTGCAGTTCCTTGGACGTTGTTGTGGGGTCTTTTGTGACCTCTTGGATGAGTCGTCGCTGCGCTCTTGGGGTAATTTTGGGCGGCCGGCCACTCCTGGGAAGGTTCACCACTGTTCCATGTCTTCGCCATTTGTGGATAATGGCTCTCACTGTGGTTCGCTGGATTCCCAAAGCTTTGGAAATGGCTTTATAACCCTTTCCAGACTGATAGATCTCAATTACTTTCTTTCTCAATTGTTCCTGAATTTCTTTGGGTCTCGGCATGATGTGTAGCTTTTAAGGATCTTCTGGTGGACCTTACTGTGTCAAGCAGCTCCTATTTAAGTGATGCCTTGATTGTGAACAGGTGTGGCAATAATCAGGCCTGGGTGTGGCTAGAGAAATTGAACTCAGGTGTGGACAACCACAGTTATAGTATGTTTTAACAAGGGGGGCAATCACTTTTTCACACAGGGCCATGATGGTTTGGATTTTTTTTCACCTTTAATAATAAACACCTTCATTTACAAATTGCATTTTGTGTTTACTTGTGTTGTCCTTGACTATTGTTTAAATTGGTTTGATGTTCCGAAACACTTAAGTGTGACAAACATGCAAAGGAACAGGAAATGAGGAAGGGGGCAAACACTTTTTCACACCACTGTAAGTTGAAATTTTTAATTTGGAACGGGGTTATTCGTCAACTTAGATAAGTTGACACATCTCTTAATTGCTGCTCTACTTCAGCAACGTAATTGTCATCGTTCATAACGACCACGTTGTCCCTTTTGTTGCTACTCTTGTTTGGTAGTTGTTTACCCCAATCAATCTCTTTCAGATTAGCCCACACTATATCAAAAAAAGTATAATTGGAAGTGTGGTTGGAGGCCAATTAGCCCATCAATAGTTTTAATAAAAGTACCAACATCCCTTTGAAATTGAATATTAACACGAATGGGGATATGGGATTTTAAAGGTACATTTTAAAGGTAATCAAATTATTTATTCTAAAAAGCAGATTGAATTTTTGGATACTTTTATTGAAAAAATGCAAAAAATGAATAAAAATAAATGAGAATACATATATCTACAGTCCTGGGTACATACGCCTGTTCCTATAACAGACAGAGACAATGCAACATTCATTTATATGTGATCAGATGTTCAACAAACTTCTACATGTTTCGCCTGAAAGGCTTCATCAGGAAAGTTGACATGATTGAATAAATAAAAACATCAAAAACAGACTTTTTCAGTATACTGGACCTTGGGTGTATAAGGGAAGAAAGACATAGGGAGATTAATGTTAACATAATCTGAGCGATGATACATATCATTTTATTAAAGGTAGATGAAAGCACAGGACATGACCAGATAAGTAAAGAGTTCTATAAAAAAAACACAGAGAAAAAAAGGGGGGGGGGAACCCCCCACCCCAACACCCTACACCCCTATCCACCATTACACCCCCCAACCCCAACAATACTGCAGGGAACCCTACCTCTCAAAGGAGTCCGAAAACAAGTATCATCAGGGAACTCCCATGGGGTGTTACCCTAAACCAGGGGTCTCAAACTGGCGGCCCTCCAGCTGTTGCAAAACTACAATTCCCAGCATGCCTCTGCCTGTGGGAGTCATGCTTGTAACTGTCAGCCTTGCAATGCCTCATGGGACTTGTAGTTTTGCAACAGCTGGAGGGCCACCAGTTTGAGACCCCTGCCCTAAACAGAAAACCAGCACTCAGAAGAAAATCTCCACCGAAAATGCTTTGTCACCCATAGGGAGGAATATGGGGCTCACTGAGTTAATAGGACCATCATAGCCTCATCAGGGATAAATATCTGTAATATATGCAAAAAACACATTTTTTTTCTTTCTTTACTTTTACCATATGGTATGCACAATAAGAGATAGAGAATAAAACAGGGTAGAGGAGTGAACTGTAACAAATGGGAAACCCCCAGTTCATAACTCACCGCAAGTATACTCTTTGTTTGTATGGTCAAAATGGTGGCTGGGAGCTCATGCACACGATATTGGATGTGCTTTGTATCTGTTAATTATCAAAAAAACAGATACTAAGTGTTAAAATAATGATATATTAGCATGGGACGACAAAATACATATTGCATGTGTCGTCCCACTCCTAAAATATAATGGGGAAGCTGTGCTTACCTCTATTGATATAATATGCCAGAGATTATTCCATTCATGGTTCCCATACCGCAGCAGCGGTATATATGGGGAAGGAATAGAAGATTGTTGTCTTGAAATGTGCCGCCGCATATGCTGGCTCTAATAGTAAAGAGGGAAATAAGAAAACAAAGAAAGAACCCCCCATTTATTTTGTTGGATTCACTAGGTAAAAAAAGGCCAAGATGAATCTCGTTTCAATTAGAAAAGAAAGGAAGGAGATAAAGGGATTTTGATTTTTACCTTATCAAGAGATCCGTGTAGTCAATGAGCTCCCACACAGCACTACAGGTCTGTGTGCTATTTATATCCCTCCCCATTGGTGCCAAAAAGGTAGGCGTGTGACGTCACGCTGCTTTTGGCGCCAAAGCGGACATCAGAGGGAGGTGCACACGTCAAGGACTTAGAGCCGATACCGGAAATGGAAAAACCGGAAGTGCCGCGGCGCCGATATACATGCCATGCAGACAGCTCTCAGGTAGAATCACCATTGGGCGTCTGCAGACACGTGACATCAGCACCAGGCATCATGCGGATAGCCATGGCTATGGTGGACCCCAGGGTGGACGCACAGCTGGAAAGTGACCACCCCCAGTAATGGATGTGGCCCAAATTCCGCTGTGTATCCTTGGGTGTCCATACAGGGACCCAAGAAACATTTGGTAGCTGATCCAACTGAGTGCTGAGAGAGAAGAAAAGAAAAAAATATTTTATTTTAGAAAGAACCCTTTTGTATTCCATCTGGTCATATCCCAAATGCATTCAAATTCTTAAAATAGTATTATTCTGTTTAAGCACATTGATACATATTGATACATATCTGATAGTGTTGTCACAAAAAAGGAAATCAAAAATATATAAACAAAATACAAAATATATATATACAGTGGTGTGAAAAAGTGTTTGCCCCCTTCCTTATTTCCTGTTCCTTTGCATGTTTGTCACACTTAAGTGTTTCGGAACATCAAACCAATTTAAACAATAGTCAAGGACAACACAAGTAAACACAAAATGCAATTTGTAAATGAAGGTGTTTATTATTAAAGGTGAAAAAAAATCCAAACCATCATGGCCCTGTGTGAAAAAGTGATTGCCCCCCTTGTTAAAACATACTATAACTGTGGTTGTCCACACCTGAGTTCAATTTCTCTAGCCACACCCAGGCCTGATTATTGCCACACCTGTTCACAATCAAGGCATCACTTAAATAGGAGCTGCTTGACACAGTAAGGTCCACCAGAAGATCCTTAAAAGCTACACATCATGCCGAGACCCAAAGAAATTCAGGAACAATTGAGAAAGAAAGTAATTGAGATCTATCAGTCTGGAAAGGGTTATAAAGCCATTTCCAAAGCTTTGGGAATCCAGCGAACCACAGTGAGAGCCATTATCCACAAATGGCGAAGACATGGAACAGTGGTGAACCTTCCCAGGAGTGGCCGGCCGCCCAAAATTACCCCAAGAGCGCAGCGACGACTCATCCAAGAGGTCACAAAAGACCCCACAGCAACGTCCAAGGAACTGCAGGCCTCACTTGCCTCAGTTAAGGTCAGCGTTCATGCCTCCACCATCAGGAAAAGACTGGGCAAAAATGGCCTGCATGGCAGAGTTCCAAGGAGAAAACCACTGCTGAGCAAAAAGAACATCAAAGCTCGTCTCAATTTCTCCACAACACATCTTGATGATCCCCAAGACTTTTGGGACAACATTCTGTGGACCGATGAGACAAAAGTGGAACTCTTTGGAAGGTGTGTGTCCAAGTATATCTGGCGTAGAAGGAACACTGCATTTCAGAAAAAGAACATTATACCAACAGTAAAATATGGTGGTGGTAGTGTGATGGTCTGGGGCTGTTTTGCTGCTTCAGGACCTGGAAGACTTGCTGTGATAAAAGGAACTATGAATTCTGCTGTCTACCAAGAGATCCTGAAGGAGAATGTCCGGCCATCTGTTCGTGTACTCAAGCTGAAACGAACTTGGGTTCTGCAGCACGAGAATGATCCTAAACACACCAGCAAGTCCACCACCGAATGGCTGAAGAAAAACAAAATGAAGACTTTGGAGTGGCCTAGCCAAAGTCCAGACCTGAATCCTATTGAGATGTTGTGGTATGACCTTAAAAAGGCCGTTCATGCTCGAAAACCCTCTAATGTAACTGAATTAGGACAATTCTGCAAAGATGAGTGGGCCAAAATTCCTCCAGGACGCTGTAAAAGCCTCATTGCACGTTATCGCAAACGCTTGGTTGCAGTTGTTGCTGCTAAGGGTGGCCCAACCAGTTATTAGGTTTAGGGGGCAATCACTTTTTCACACAGGGCCATGATGGTTTGGATTTTTTTTCACCTTTAATAATAAACACCTTCATTTACAAATTGCATTTTGTGTTTACTTGTGTTGTCCTTGACTATTGTTTAAATTGGTTTGATGTTCCGAAACACTTAAGTGTGACAAACATGCAAAGGAACAGGAAACGAGGAAGGGGGCAAACACTTTTTCACACCACTGTATGTGCAGATAGGGCCCTAATTCCTGTCAAACAAGAAAGGAAAGCGGGATCCGAGATAGCTTCGCTCGAAACGTGAGGCGCCGACATGTTGATATAGGGGACAAAACGAGAAAAGAGAAGGGGTGGGAAAGGATGTAGGGAAAGGGGAGAAGAGGAAGGGGGGTATGGAGGGAAAGGGAAGGAAAGAGTGGGGAAAGTTTTGGGAAAGTATGTTTTGTTGAATTTGGCAGTAGATTGGACGGACACATCACAACCACGGGACCGCCCCTGGCCCAAGGGTCAGCGGAAAACATTACTCCAGTACCGATCACCACAGAGACAGAGGTCGAATAAATCCAAAGGACACTAATATATTCCAAAATCAAAGAAAAGGTTTATAGCTTATTCCTTCATTGAGTCCTGGGTAACGAGTCACCTTCAATAAATATATCCAACGACTCTCTAATTGTAAAAGCTTATTGTCTATATCGCCTCCACGTTCATGTTGAGGCAGATGTTTCAAACTGAAAAAGCCAATAGATTTGGCATTAAAGTTATGATAAAGTCCACCATGCCGACTTATCGGTGTTTCCATTTTCCGCTTAAGAATAATTTAAGAACTTAAGAAGAATTTTTTTCTCGGTGTTTTGTTTATAGGACTCTTTACTTATCTGGTCATGTCCTGTGCTTTCATCTACCTTTTAATAAAATGATATGTATCATCTCTCAGATTATGTTAACATTAATCTCCCTATGTCTTTCTTCCCCTATACACCCAAGGTCCAGTACACGATCATGTCAACTTTCCTGATGAAGCCTTTCAGGCGAAACATGTAGAAGTTTGTTGAACATCTGAGCACATATAAATGAATGTTGCATTGTCTCTGTCTGTTAAAGGAACAGGTGTATGTACCCTGGACTGTAGATATATGTATTCTCATTTATTTTTATTCATTTTTTGCATTTTTTCAATAAAAGTATCCAAAAATTAAATCTGCTTTTTAGAATAAATAATTTGATTACCTTTAAAATGTACCTTTAGATCAAAAAAAGGCTTATCCACTTATTACACTTACACTTATCCACTTACCTATGGTGGGCATCTTCGTTGATCTAATCTTAAGATTAGCCTACCTTTTCCACTTCTGACTTATTTCTTCCTCACTTGTCTGTCCATATTTTCCTCCAGTAGACTCACTAGATTTTCTAAGGTTAATTGCTCCTGCTTTTTAGCATTGTTGCTAACAATTGCCTCACTAGTATCAGACTTTTCAAAAAATATTCTGTAAGTTACCTTTCTTATAAAAGATTTAGGTCCTTAAAGACCTCAAATTCAGTCATTGCACTTGTGGGAGAAAAAGACAGTCCCTTTTTGAAGAGGCTAATATGCCTCTATTGTAGGTCAAAGTTGATCACCTTTAGGTCACTTTTCCTTACTTCTCTCCTATGACTAATGTCTGTCATTATTTCCTCCTGTTTCTGGTTGATCTTGTTCTCCCTTTTTGTGTTTTTTTTCCTTCTTGTTCTTTTCCTACCTGGTCTACTTTGATGGGGGGGCTTCCTTTTCATAGTGCAGTCCTTGGCACTGGCCCACATTTATCTAAAAAAGAGACTATTTTAAAGGATGTGCCTTCCTTTAAAGGAAGAGGCCTTGTCCATAGCTAGGGTAAAGTGTCTCCGACGGGATCTTCTCCTTCCTCTATTTACATTTAAATCAAAAAGTGTGCCCTGACTCCAATCCTCTAGATCCCTCCTGAATTCGGTCTGTTTTGTGGCCCTTTTTTTTAGTTTTATCCACTTCTTTCCTTAGCAATTCATTTAGTCTATTGAATCCTGGTTCATCTTTGAAGGGGTCAAGTTGGCTTACACTTTCCTCAATCTATTTGTTGATTTCTCCTAATTGTACTTTTTCATCCTCAATAATTGGTTGCTTGACCTCAGTTTCTCTCATGAGACCTGCCGCCTTCCATTTTTCTAGGAATCTATCTGTATGCAAATGTTCAGATGGGACGACTCTCTCTCTAAGACCTCTTTGTATCATCTGATGTTGAATGTAATGTTAAGATTCAGATATCTGAGTTTTTTATGGTTTTTAGATTTTTTTCTAATAGTGTCCACTATCTCACTTGGAGGTTGTCTATTTTCACTTGAAAAGGCCATTTTAATTTCAACTTCAATCTCCTCCCCAAGTTTAAATGCCATGATTTGGTCGCCAGTCTGTAACCACAAACACTATACAAACAAAAAAATTAGAGGTGGAGGTTTCGTTATACTGTCCACAGTTGTCTACTCCCAGCAAAGAAAGGGTAAAAAAAAAACAACAATAGAAACAAAAATATAGAAGTGTGGTGGTGCCACTAAAATCAAATGGCACCTGGAGAGGGAAGACAAATTGAGAATCCATTATTGCACCATTGTAAGGTGTTGGTCAGCATACCCAGACCAAGCACAACAAAAAAGTAGGGGGTAAGTACCCCAAAATAAAGTAGGTATAAAGCGACCCCAAATGGTATGTCAAAGTGAAAAAATTATGACTCTGTCTGTTTATAGTGTACCTATTAAAAAACGTATTTTTCCCTTTTTTTTCTTGTCCTTCCACAATATGTTTGAAGACGTTTTAAATCCCCTCCCTTCCTCTTCTCCTTCCCTTTCCTTCTTCTCCCTTTTCTTTTCCTTCCTTTTCCCTTTCCTCTCTTCTCTCTCCTGTTTTTTTCTTTTCCTCTCTTTCCTTTCCTTCCCTTCTCTCGGTCTTTCTCTTTTCCCTTTCCCCATATAATAGGGAACCGGTAGGAGTATTGATAGTTACACACATACATTTTTGAGGGATTTGATTGCAGAAAATACAGTTGCAAGCCTCTATTTTTATAATAGTTAATGTGTCCCCTTGATGAGGTGCACTATGTGGCTGATGATGGTATTACACTTTGGGTATCTATAAATTGCGCCCCCCTACAGGTTCTGACAAAGGCCGCCACAATTAGGAGCGTGTGAAACGCGTTAACCATGGGGTCAACCACACGGGTTACCCAAGTCACCTTAATGACACACAGTGAGGTTCAATAAATGCCGATCCTGTCGTGTGTGTATGACAGCAGAACATCAACTGTGCATGTGTGAATCATTGAGTCGGAGTAGAGGTGGATGAAACAGATGTTAGCAGCAGGGTGTCTCGGAGAGCGGAGGACTGGCGTCTCTCTTCACATCGTTTTGAAGCATGAGCCACTGGAATGGATTACCCTCAATGGATGCTCTAACCAAGCTAACTGAGTCTCCAATTGTATTCATAGCTTGCACTCCAATCACTTCTCGAGTCAATATCTATATTACAATACTGGTTCCACTATAGTGCACCTTGATGGATGAGTCGGTACGGTTTAATCAGCTGAGGAACTGGATGAACTTTTTTTATGTAGCACAGCCCCTTAGAGGGCTGCTTTGATTCACCTGTTCATCTGCATCGCCCTGACCCTGTGAATACTCCAACCCACCTAGCACTCTGGGTTCAGACATCTTTTTGCTGGCACCTTTAAATGACACTCAACACAAGTCAAATATATACAGTGTCACGAAACGTCCGTACACTCCTCTTGAGTGCTTTCATCATATACCACTTCCTCCCAGTCTGAATATAGATATCAGATATTCCAACCGCTCCCAAGCACAAAACAAGACGAGACTTGCTTAGTGCTAACATGGACTGATTTATTAGAACCAAAATGACAGTATTTATAATACAGTAGAAGAGGAGATCCCCCCTCCTGCTCATATTACTCTAACAATACACCTGTAACAAATTAACATGAGCTAATTAACTAATCCCTTTAAGCAGCCAATGTGACTCTGTACCCATCAGGATTTCACTACAGGTCAGACTTGTTGTCACTGAGCTTCACACAGTAGATTATAAATTATCATAAGTACAACCACAAGACATTTTGTCCTAATAGCAGGAGCGCCACTAGGAGTCGGCCCGTCTCCTACATTGTACAGAGGACAATGTGATCAGCTCTCTCATTTAACATCTTGAGTTCATCAACAAACTAAGAATAGTCTTTACATATATCCTGCATTGAATCTGACTAGCACAAATTATAGTGGGGTTCTCATTCACCCTGTGCCCTAGAGACACAGGGTGATTTACACATAAGAGGGTCCGGGGAAGCTGGACAAGGAGCCTTCAGAACTCTCCAGGGCAAGCTGAGTTCCACAAACCCCCGACCCAAAGTCACTCCTGTCACATACAGTATCTCACAAAAGTGAATACACCCCTCACATTTTTGTAAATATTTTATTATATCTTTTCATCTGACAACGCTGAAGAAATTACACTTTGCTACAATGTAAAGTAGTGAGTGTACAGCTTGTATAACAGTGTAAATTTGCTGTCCCCTCAAAATAACTCAACACACAGCCATTAATGTCTATACTGCTGGCAACAAAAGTGAGTACACTAAACTGCTGGCAACAAAACACGTGCTAAAAAAAAGACCCTATTGGAATCCATGCACCCTGCATTATGGGCTGCCACTGTCTTACACTGTAATGTTCCTGCATTTATATAGCTACAATAGTAGGGGCAATTTGATGGAGGCTAATTAACAAACTATTAGGAATTTGGGATGTAACCCATAAAAACACATAGAACATAAAACCAACTAGGGATGAGCCGAACACCCCCGGGGTTCGGTTCGCACCAGAACCTTCGAACGGACCGAAAGTTTGCGAGAATTTTCGAACCCTTTTCGTTACAATGGACGCGAACGTTCGAAATCAAAATTGCTAATTACAACGGCCAATATGCATGTTAATGTCATAAAAAACAGGTTTGGGGACCCGGGTCCTGCCCCAGGGGACATATATCAATGCAAAAAGAACTTTTAAAAAACTAACGTTTTTTTGGGAGCAGTCATTTTAATGATGCATAAAGTGAAAAAAAAAAAGTGAAATATTCCTTTAAATATGGTACCTGGGGGGTGTCTAAAGTATGCCTGTGAAGTGGCATGTGTTTCCCGTGTTTAGAACTGTCCCTGCACAAAATGACATTTGTAAAGGAAAAAAAGAAGCCATTTAAAACCACTTGCGGCTTTAATGTCATGTCTTGTCCTGGCCGCCATATGGCTGAAAATCCTTGAGAAAAATGGCATGGCTACCCCATCACCCCCTCCCCACCCCAGCCCCTTTGGGTCTTGTATGGATATTAAGGGGGACCCCGCACCCAAAATAAAACACTATACCTAAAACCCTATATACTCTGAACAGCAGTATACAGGCGGTGCAAACAAGACACGGACTGTAGGTTTGTTCTTAAGTAGAATCTGAACAGGTGCATTATGAAGTGTAGCTCCATCCCAAAAAAATCTATTTTTAAGCTTTTTGGAGAACATAGGGAGGGGTTATCACCCCTGTAACATTTGCTGTTTTTGCACATCTGTTCAGAACATTTCACCTCACTTTCCGTCCCAATGACAAATGTTTTTGAAAAAGTGGGGTTTTAATTGAAACAAGGATCAGTAGAGAGGAGATACCTTTTTCCCAAATTAAATCTAACAGGATCGAATTTCCCTTCCTAGGGGTAGATTTCCCCTCACTTCCTGTTTTCTCCTTCCGTTTGCAAGTAGGAGTCGTTTGTAAATTGGATGTTTGAAAGTAGGGGGCCTGCCGTATATACTCTGCATAAATTTGCCCCATTAGATGTTGGTGTAGCCAAGACACTGTAAGCCCTCACAGTTACTCTTGGTGGGCGCAGGAATGGGCCCTGCTGTGAGTTATTAGATCAAGATTTGTAATTGCATGCACCTGTTGAACAGGGCAGAAAAATTGGGCCATTGGTGGTGGTGGTGGACGGTGTTGCCACAAGACTGTAAGCCCTCACAGTTACTCTTGGTGGGCGCAGGAATGGGCTCTGCTGTGAGTTATTAGATCAAGATTTGTAATTGCATGCACCTGTTGAACAGGGCAGAAAAATTGGGCCTTTGGTGGTGGTGGTGGACGGTGTTGCCACAAGACTGTAAGCCCTCACAGTTACTCTTGGTGGGCACAGGAATGGGCCCTGCTGTGAGTTATTAGATCAAGATTTGTAATTGCATGCACCTGTTGAACAGGACAGACAAATTGGGCCTTTGGTGGTGGTGGTGGTGGTGGTGGACGGTGTTGCCACAAGACTGTAAGCCCTCACAGTTACTCTTGGTGGGCGCAGGAATGGGCCCTGCTGTGAGTTATTAGATCAAGATTTGTAATTGCATGCACCTATTGAACAGGGCAGAAAAATTGGGCCTTTGGTGGTGGTGGTGGTGGTGGACGGTGTTGCCACAAGACTGTAAGCCCTCACAGTTACTCTTGGTGGGCGCAGGAATGGGTCCTGCTGTGAACTATTAGATCAAGATTTGTAATTACACGCCCCTGTTAAACAGGGACTGAAAAATTGGGCCTTAGGCACTGGTGCTGGTGCCACAACACGGCAACCCATCACAGATACTGTACTCTGAGCACAGCAATGAGACCTGTTGCAAAGCATTGTCTAAAAATTGTAATTACACGCCCCAACAGGGGCTGAAAATTTGTGCCTTAGGCACTGGTGCTGGTGCCACAACACTGCAACCCCTCACAGATTACTGTACTTGGAGCACAGCAGTCAGACCTGTTGCGAAGCATTGCTTAAAAAATTGTAATTACACGCCCCTGTTAAACAGGGGCTGAAAAATTGGGCCTTAGGCACTGGTGCTGGTGCCACAACACTGCAACCCCTCACAGATACTGTACTCTGAGCACAGCAATGAGACCTGTTGCAAAGCATTGCCTAAAAATTGTAATTACACGCCCCAACAGGGGCTGAAAATTTGTGCCTTAGGCACTGGTGCTGGTTCCACAACACTGCAACCCCTCACAGATACTGTACTTGGAGCACAGCAGTCAGACCTGTTGCGAAGCATTTTTTTAAAAAATTGTAATTACACGCCCCTGTTATACAGGGGCTGAAAAATTGTGCCTTAAGCACTGGTGTGGTGGCACCCAGAAACAAAAATGTTCTTCCAAGCTATCAAGGAATGGATCATTGAGGAGGAGGAAGAGGATAGTCAGTGAACATAACAGGACAGTCACTCAGCATCAGCATAGGCAGTTATGAAGGGATGTGACATCATAAATTATTCAGTTATATCCGCTTCAGGTGCCTGGTAGCTGGTGGTGATCCAAGACTGATTCATTTTTATGAAGGTCAGTCGATCAACCGAGTCAGTGGACAGGCGCACCCTGTGATCGGTGACGAATCCTCCAGCAGCACTGAATGTGCGTTCGGAAAGAACGCTGGATGCAGGACATGCCAGTAGCTCAATTGCATACTGTGCAAGCTCTGGCCAGTGATCCATCCTCAAGACCCAGTAAGCCAGAGGATTTTCGGTGGGAAAGGTGTCCAAGTCTGACCTTGCCCCTAGGTATTCCTGCACCATGTATATCAGACGCTGGCGATGGTTGCTGGAACCGATCATACCTTGGGGCTGCGGACTAAAAAATTGTCTGAACGCATCGGTCAGACGTCCACCTTCCCCACCGCTCCTTCTGCTACTGACCGAAGCCTCAGCAACTCGTCGTCCAGGACCAGGCGTTTGTAACCTCCCAGTTTCTGGGAACGCGTTGCACAGACCTTTCTGCTAGGCCTCCCTGAGATGTCTCATCCTCTGCTCCCTCTGCGACGGCAAGATAAGGTCCGCAACCTTACCCTTGTACCGTGGATCAAGGAGAGTGGCCAGCCAGTAATGGCCCCTCTCCTTGATCCGAAGAATACGAGGATCCTTCCGCAGGCTTTGCAGGATCAGGGAGGCCATGCAACGTAGGTTAGCTGAGGCATTTGGTCCGGAGTCTTCTGGGTCACTGAGGACGACATGATCGCCAGCCACCTCCTCCCAGCCACGTACAAGTCCACTGGTTTGTTGGGACTGTACATCATCCCTAAAAAAACAAAATAAAACAATACAAAAAGCCGCGCTGAATAAAAAATAGGATAATGAATGCCCTATCCCAAAACTAGTAAATAAAGTCCATGTGCAAAAATTAATAGATGAGGAAATTATAAAGTTCATGTGAAGAAATTTAAAAGTGACATATTCTGATGAAGGTGACAAAAATTACAAAATTAATCCGTGACTTGTGATGTGATCAACCAAGAAAAACGTGCTCCACCACCGCTCAAATAATGCGCTTACCAAAAGGCAAGCTTAGATAAGCCTGCACTCCAAAGGTGTCCTGGTGTTACCAAACCCTCAGACCTCCAAATCGAATCCAGACATCACTATTAGACCCGAACAGGCACAATAATTCCTTTGGACAGCCTCAATATGAATGCCTCAATATGGAGATGTTTCAGAAATCCAAAGCCAGGAATCAATCGTTTTTTTATCCCATGGAATCACAAAAAACATGGAATGCATAATATGTGCCATATACATATTGCCTAAAAAATGTAACAAGAAAAAGACCCAAAAAGAACTACAAGGAAAATGAGTGGCAAAAAAACCCAAATAAGGACCAGAGTCCGCCATTAAAGCTTCTCACCTCACAGCACTATACATCACAGTCTGTACTTAATATTGAACCAATATCAAACATGACAAATATGAAACATTGGATCAAGAAAGTTACAACGGAATCTAAATATGTAATGATCCTACACAAACCCTTTTGGTTGGTTTAGAACTTAAGAATTGTCAATGAATGCATTGACATCAATGTCCACATTTAACCCAAACGGGGTATAACTCTTAATCTTGTGTATCCATGACATCTCTAATCTAGAGATGCCCCGCACAAGAGAACCCCCTCTCCACGGTATAGTGTACTTGTCGATCCCCAAAAAGACTGCTGCTGCTTCTGATGCTGAGTGCCAGGCTCCACCTCCATACTCACACAATCCTCCTCCTCCTCCTCATCCTCTTCCTGTGTGATGGGTGGGACAGAAGGAACACTGTCTGGATAAAGGGGGCCTTGAGAGGCAAGGAAGACCTCCTCTTCCTGCCTCTGTTCTGCCTCAAGTGCCCTGTCCATTATCCCATGCAGCATATGCTCCAACAGGTGGACAAGAGGTACAGTGTCAATGATGCATGCACTGTCACTGCTCACCATCCTCGTGGCCTCCTCAAATGGTGAGAGGACAGTGCATGCATCCCTCATCATGCTCCACTGGTGTGGGGAAAAAAAGTCAAGCTCCCCTGACCCTGTCCTGGTGCCGTAGTCGCAAAGGTACTCATTGATGGCCCTCTGCTGCGTGTGCAGTCGCTGCAGCATGGCCAACGTTGAGTTCCACCTGGTGGGCATGTCACATATTAGGCGGTTCTTGGGCAGGTTCAACTCCTTTTGCAGTTCAGCCAGTCGAGCACTGGCATTATACGATCGGCGGAAATGCACACAGACTTTCCTGGCCTGCCTCAGGACATCCTGTAAGCCTGGGTACCTGCCCAAGAACCGCTGCACCACCAGGTTGAGGACGTGAGCCATACAGGGCACATGGGGGAGCTGCCCCTGTCGCAGGGTGGAGAGGAGGTTGATGCCATTGTCAGAAACCACCATTCCTGGCTTAAGCTGGCGTGGCATCAACCACCTCTCGGCCTGCCCCTGCAGAGCTGCCAGAACCTCTGCCCCAGTGTGGCTCCTGTTCCCCAAACACACCAGCGCAAGCACGGCATGGCATCTTTTATCCTGCATACTCGCGTAGCCCCTTGTACGCCTACGGAGCACCGCTGGTTCCGAGGACAGAGCACTCGAAGAGGCCATGGAGGAAGAAGAAGAGGAGGGGGTGGAGGAGAGAGGTGTGTCACAACCAGTAGTAGCATTTTGGAGGCGTGGTGGCGCAACAACCTTCAACACTACTGCACCTTGTCCTGCATCCCTCCCAGCTGCCAATAGAGTGACCCAATGGGCCGTGAAAGACAGATAACGTCCCTGTCCATGCCTGCTGGACCATGAGTCAGCGGTAATATGCACCTTACCGCTGACCGCCCTGTCCAGCGAGGCATGGACATTGCCTTCCACATGCCGGTAGAGAGACGGAATCGCCTTCCGTGAGAAAAAGTGGCGTTTGGGAACCTGCCACTGAGGAACCGCACATTGAACAAACTCACGGAAGGGGGTCGAGTCTACCAACTGAAAAGGCAGCAGTTAAAGTGCTAGCAATTTAGCCAAGCTAGCATTCAACCGCTGGGCATGTGGATGGCTGGGAGTATACTTCTTTCGACGGTCCAGCAGCTGGGGCAGGGAAATTTGCCTGCTACAATCGGACGTCGGTGTACTGCAAGTACTTGGTTGTGACACATCTAATTCTACACCTTCAGTCCTCTCAGAGCAGCTTTCAGAGAGGACTGAAGATATAGTGGGGATGGAGATCCCAGCTGATGAGGAGCAAGGAGAGGTCCGCTTTGTTCTTTGGTGTGGGTCTTTAATGTGCGCTTGCCAACAAGCTGCATGGCAGGTCGACATATGTCTGGTCATGCTTGTGGTGCCCAAGCGGCTGTTGTTTTGGCCACACGAGATACGCTTGAGACAAATATTGCAAATAGCAGTGGTGCGATCTGATGTACTCATCTCAAAAAAGGCCCACACCAAAGAACTTTTGTGATAACGTGCAGAGGCAGCGCCCTGCACAGGCGGAGCTCTGCGGTGTGATTCAGTTGGTGTGCTGGCCTCTAGCTGGCCTCCAGGGGGCATCCTGCCTCGTTGGACATGTGCCGCCGCATCCTCCTCCTCCTCCTCCTCCTCTCTCCCTTCAGGCACCCACGTGGAGTCAGTGACCTCATCATCCCCTCCCTCTTCACCACTAGAGCAAACCTGGCAGTAAGCTGCAGCTGGTGGAACATTACTGCCAGATTGCTGTCCTTTAGCATCCCCTCTCTCTGCGTGCACACTACTGCCTTCCTCAAGCTGGGTATCATCATCCGAGCCTTCAAATCGTTGGGCATCCTCCTGGAGCATGTACCCAACACTGTGCTCAAACAGTTCGGGGGACTCCTCAGGAGGACATGGTGGGTCTAGGGAAGGGGTGCCTGATGATGCCATTGAGTACGCGTTGGCAGCTGCTCTGCCAGTACCCTGAGCCTGGGTGAGAGAGGATGAGGAGGATGAGGAGGGCTTGGTCATCCATTCTACCAAGCCTTCGGCATGATGCGGCTCAACATGTCCAGCTGCCGAAAACAAAGACAAGCGTGTCCCATGGCCACGTGCTGATGACGATGCACGACCATGTCCACAACCAGCACTGTTGTCTCTAGAAACAGAGCCTGCTTGCCCTGTGTTCTTGCCTCGGGGCTGTCTGCCTCTCCTTGGCGGTCTTCCAGCCATTGTAGTGGGTAGTGTATATTGTGCTGGAGTCACACAGCACACACACTAACTCCTGCAGATGGATGCCTTAGATGACAGCAACAGGGCCCTATGGCAGATAGAGGCTGCCTTAGATGACAAGAACTGGGCTAACACACACACACACTAGCTCCTATGTGTGCTGACACACACACACACACTAGCTCCTATGTGTGCTGACACACACACACACTAGCTCCTATGTGTGTTGACACACACACACACACTAGCTCCTATGTGTGCTGACACAAACACACTATAGCTCCTATGTGTGCTGACAACACACTATAGCTCCTATGTGTGCTGACAAAAAAATATAGCTCCTATGTGTGCTGACAACACACTATAGCTTCTATGTGTGCTGACAACACACTATAGCTCCTATGTGTGCTGACAACACACTATAGCTCCTATGTGTGCTGACAAAAAAATAGAGCTCCTATGTGTGCTCACAACACACTATAGGTCCCAAGGGTGCTGACACAAACACACTATAGGTCCTATGTGTGCTGACAAAAAAATAGAGCTCCTATGTGTGCTCACAACACACTATAGGTCCTATGGGTGCTGACACAAACACACTATAGGTCTTATGTGTGCTGACAAAAAAATAGAGCTCCTATGTGTGCTCACAACACACTATAGGTCCTATGGGTGCTGACACAAACACACTATAGGTCCTATGTGTGCTGACAAAAAAATAGAGCTCCTATGTGTGCTCACAACACACTATAGGTCCTATGGGTGCTGACACAAACACATTATAGGTCCTATGTGTGCTGACGAAAAAATAGAGCTCCTATGTGTGATCACAACACACTATAGGTCCTATGGGTGCTGACACAAACACACTATAGGTCCTATGTGTGCTGACGAAGAAATAGAGCTCCTATGTGTGCTCACAACACACTATAGGTCCTATGGGTGCTGACACAAAACACACTATAGGTCCTATGTGTGCTGACAAAAAAATAGAGCTCCTATGTGTGCTCACAACACACTATAGGTCCTATGGGTGCTGGCACAAACACACTATAGGTCCTATGTGTGCTGACGAAGAAATAGAGCTACTATGTGTGCTCACAACACACTATAGGTCCTATGGGTGCTGACACAAACACACTATAGGTCCTATGTGTGCTGACAAAAAAATAGAGCTCCTATGTGTGCTCACAACACACTATAGGTCCTATGGGTGCTGACACAAACACACTATAGGTCCTATGTGTGCTGACGAAGAAATAGAGCTCCTATGTGTGCTCACAACACACTATAGGTCCTATGGGTGCTGACACAAACACACTATAGGTCCTATGTGTGCTGACAAAAAATAGAGCTCCTATGTGTGCTCACAACACACTATAGGTCCTATGGGTGCTGACACAAACACACTATAGGTCCTATGTGTGCTGACAAAAATATAGAGCTCCTATGTGTGCTCACAACACACTATAGGTCCTATGGATGCTGACACAAACACACTATAGGTCCTATGTGTGCTGACAAAAAAATAGAGCTCCTATGTGTGCTCATAACACACTATAGGTCCTATGGGTGCTGACACAAACACACTATAGGTCCTATGTGTGCTGACAACACACACACTAGCTCCTATGTGTGCTGACACAAACACAATATGGCTCCTATAAATCCATGCCTGCCTGCCTGGGATGGGACAGAAGGTTGGGACAGAAGTTGGGGTGCAATGCTGTTCTAACAGCACTGCGATTGGTGCTACTGCAATGCTGTGCTAACAGCACGCACACACCAGACTAATCCCCAGCAGCAGATAATGTCACACTTTGCAATCAGCAGCAATGATCAGTATTGATTTGAATGACTCAGCAATGGTTTAGCAAAGAAGAAATCAATCAGCATACTGCTCTTCTAAAAGCCGGAACACGTGCCCTGGGCCGACGGCGTGGCAGCCTTTTATAGAGTGGGGCGTGTACTAAAGCCCCTGAGCTTTAATTGGCTACAGGCGTCCTGCCTGTAGCCAATTATTGCTCTCCTCGCTGCCGGCGCTGTGATTGGCCAAGCATGCGGGGTCACAGTGCATGCTTGGCCAATCATCAGCCAGCAATGCACTGCGCCGGCCGCAATGCATTGCGGGCCGCTCGCATCACACGAATGTGATGCGAACGGCCCAAATAGTTCTGGGCTCGCCGAGCGGGCGAACGCCCGGTGCTCGATTCGAACGTGGGTTCGAATCGAGCACCGGGCCCATCCCTAAAACCAACCTATAGATGGTATCCCTGGTGGAAACTGTACCAATAAACCAGGAATTGCACTTAGCCACTACGCTGTAAATTGTGTTATTCCCAGGGTTCTTTTTTAAAACTGACTTTGACTTTCTTGAAGACAAAGGCTAGCCATGTATGGAAAGATGTCTTCATAAGAACCTCTCATAGACCTCTGTCCCTCTTGACTGGCAACTTCCTCCCTCTTCTCAAGGAGAAGAAGTAGGGATTGGGCCTACCACACATTTTCAGAACCCCTGCTTGGGAAAATGAGCATAGAATAAACTTGCCCCATCCTTTCTAAACATTATATTGTCTTTTCGAATAAGGTTTTGGGATTTGGTTGGATTTGGCCACCTTAAGAGACTCTAAAAACTTACAACCACAAACTCTCTATATCAGTGATGTATGTGAAGTGCTTTCTTGATAACCCTTTTCACCTCTTGGTTTCTCATGCTATATATAAGAGGGTTCAGCATTGGTATCACCACTGTGTAAAACACAGACGCCGACTTGTCTTGAATCTGAAGGGCACTGTTAGGAGGATGTAGGTAAATGAAAAAAACAGCTCCGTAGAAAATAGAGACGCACATGAGATGTGAGGAACAAGTACCAAATGCCTTCTGTCTCCCCTTGCTGGATTTAATCTGTAGAATGGAAGAAACTATAAAAGTGTATGACACCAAGATAGGCATCAATGAACCTACACCACAGACAACCACAAAGAAGGACGTTATTGAATTACACCACAGAGTGCTGGAGCAGGCCAGATGAAGCAGTGGTGGTACGTCACAGTAGAAATGGTCTATGAGGTTTGGGCCACAGAACTCAAGACTGAACACACAGCTGGTTTGTACTACGGATTGCAAGAAACCAATAGAAAAACTAAGGAAAACGAGACTCCAGCACTTTTTGCTGGTCATAACTGAGACATAAAGCAGAGGGCAGCAGATAGCAACATATCGGTCATAGGCCATGCAGGAAAGTAAAAGTGCTTCCGTGACGACCAGAACATCAAAGCAAAAGAACTGGACCGCACAGCCATAAAAGGATATTAACTTTATCTTGGACATAAGGTCAGCCAGCATTTTAGGAGCTATAACTGAGGAGTAGAAAAGGTCCACCAAAGAGAGGTAACAAAGGAAATAGTACATTGGAGTGTGGAGGTTGGAGGCTTTAAGGACTATGAACATCATGCCAAAGTTAAACACCACGCAAACAAGGTAAACATTCAAGAAAAAAGTAAAGAGAAATGGGGCCAGCTGTTCATTCTGTGTTAGTCCAGAGAACACAAACATGATCACTTTTGTTTTGTTTAGGTGGCTCATTGGGTCCTTCTGTCCTTCTTTTTACACAAAGGTTATCTAATGTGGTTAGCTAAGGGGACAAATGTTGGTGTTTCCAGATGCAAAGGATTCAAGGAATAGTTTATTAACATGCAAAACCTTTAGCTTTTATGGATAGGACCAACTAGTATCTATCCATCCATTGGCACAAAACGCAGAGCCAGTCTGTAACAAAGTGAATAGGTCCCATGTAGAGAATAGTTTGGATAGGTTAACGCTGGTTGTAGATGCATGGACCACTGGAATGTAACACAATCTTTCACCAAACATGGACGGTGGGTAGGTGGTGAAGTCTTTAGCTTTTCTCTACAGGAAGGAAAATATTGGTTACTGTTTACAAAGGTTTTCCAGAATGTTGGTAACATTTTTCATACAGAATAATTCACTTCTAATGACTGGAAAAGCTATATATACCACATTTTTTATCACCCCACAGTCACAAGCAATCGTCAGTCTGATTTTATAAGCCTCTGTAGGTCCAATCTAGGTTTTACTTAGAGTCATGTTCAAAAAGAAATGTCAGACTGAAAAAAAAATCTCAACCACTACTTATTGGGTTTTGGCAGATCTTAGCAGCTACTTCCATATCTAAACTCTTGTTTGCTATGAACTAAGGTCATGTCACCCATGTGGGAAGATCATTAGGAAACAGATACAGAGAATGTAGGAGAGCAGAACCAGAGGCGGCTCTAGGCTTTGTGAGGCCTTAGGCGAAACTTACATATAAGGCCCCACTCACGCCCATAATAGGAAAAAAAATACAAGCACACAGAAACGAGGGTGAGATAAAGAGGGGGGGAGAGAGAATCAGTGATTGAGCACAGGCAAATTAGGAGGCCGCGAGGCCCCTGTGAGTGCGAGGCCTTAGGCGACCGTCTAATTTGCCTAATTAGAGAGCCGCCTCTGAGCAGAACATATCTAGAGTTACAAATTCTGGTTTGATTTTTTTTAACAACTTTTTCTAATTTTGAACGATTTTGATTTATTTTATGTTTTTTTGAGATTATAGGAAAGGCTTTTTTTTATTAGTAGGGTCTATAGAAGGCCTTTGTCTGTTGAATCAGACTTTACAGTTTCCACTATATTCTGTGGAAGGGGTCTCACTTATGGGGAGCTGACATTTAATTCTTAGTTCACCCAACAGTGATATTTCCATGTTTGGTAGATGCTAGGCCAGTGGTTCTCAACCTTTGCAGTGCTGTGACTCCTTGATAACATTTCCCAAGTTGTAGGGACCCCTAACAGAAAAATAATTTTCGTAGCATGGGTTGTCAGCACCCAAGGCAAGACAAGTCATTTGCACCCCTATCCCACGGACATTTAGCGCTCCCCGAGTCCCTTCCACTCGTACAGTATTAAAACCCCTTATGGTATTTACCACTCTCTTTGTTTTCCTTTCTTTGCCTTTTATCTCTACCCTTCTTTCTTGTTCTTTCTCTCCCCTTTTCTTTGTTCCTCCCCCTTTTTTCCTCTCCCTTCCATGTATTCTCTATTTGTATTCCTTTTATTACTCCTTGGTGGGGGGAATGGGATCAGTGGCAGTGCTGGTGGGGGGTGGGATCAGTGGCAGTGCTGGTGAGGGGTGGGATCAGTGGCAGTGCTGGTGGGGGGTGGGATCAGTGGCAGTGCTGGCGGGGAGTTGGGATGAGTGGCAGTGCTGGTGGGGGGTGGGATCAGTGGCAGTGCTGGTGGGGAGTTGGGATCAGTGGCAGTGCTGGTGGGGGTGGGATCAGTGGCAGTGCTGGCGGGGAGTTGTGATCAGTGGCAGTGCTGGCAGAAGGCTTGGGATCAGTGGCAGTGTTGGCGGGGAGTTGGGATCAGCGGCAGTGCTGGCGGGCAGTTGGGATCAGTGGCAGTGCTGGTGGGGGGTGGGATCAGTGGCAGTGCTGGCGGGGAGTTGGGATCAGTGGCAGTGCTGGTGGGGGGTGGGATCAGTGGCAGTGCTGGTGGGGGGTGGGATCAGGGGCAGTGCTGGCGGAAGGCTTGGGATCAGTAGCAGTGCTGGCGGGGAGTTGGGATCAGTGGCAGTGCTGGCGGGGAGTTGGGATCAGTGGCAGTGCTGGGGGGGAGCAGCCAACTTAGGTGCTCTTGATCAAGGTCATTTGCTGATCCGAGAAATGTAGTGCGGACTTTTAATGGCAACTATAATCACAGGTAGTGTTACTCACTGTGTCTTCTGACTTTGTGGTGTCTCACAGCAGTGACACCTATGCCGAAATCAGGTGATAGGGTCTCCTCCAGCCCCTCCCACTTCACATTCCTCACCAGTCAGCTGACCTCTAGTCTCTGCCCCCCAGCCATGCCGTGAACTGAATTGGGCGGCTGCGAAAAGGCTGGGAGAGCAGTGCGGGCTTCAGGAACATCCCAGGATTTGGGGACCCCTGGCATATCGTCATTCCACCCCCAGGTTGAGAACCACTGTGCTAGGGAGTTAAATCATCTGATAGCTTCTTATGTACAGTATCTCAGGGACTCTGATGGTGAGATCTTCACGCTGAGTTCCTTGGTCTGCACACGTTCTGCACCAATTACGATGGGTTCCTGCATTACCTGTTGGATTTTTCAATGTTTTATATATTATAGAGGATGAAACACAGAATTCGGAATCACTGAACAATCATTATAGTGGGAGATCTTCCTGTTGAAAATTCCAGGACAGGCAGTTTTTGATTTAGCTTCTACAATGCTTGAAGCTTCCATGCAACCTAATCCTGCCATAGCTCCTTTGAATCTAGAGCCAAACGGAATTACGCAGAATCAATTTCGCCTTCTTTTACAGCCGCAAAATAAACCATAGCTAAGGCGTGGAAAACTCAAAATCTAATTGTAGCCGAAACCATTCACAAAACCAATAGAGCCCTTGTCCATGCTAAACGTGGGATCTCAGTGGGAGGAATAGTGCCCCATCATTGGTATCAGTGGGAGGAATAGGGCCCCATCATTGGTCTCAGTGGGCCGAATAGTGGCCCATCATTGGTATCAGTGGGAGGAATAGGGCCCCATCATTGGTCTCAGTGGGCCGAATAGTGCCCCATCATTGGTCTCAGTGGGCCGAATAGTGCCCCATCATTGGTATCAGTGGGAGGAATAGTGCCCCCATGTTGGTCTCAGTGGGAGGAATAGTGCCCCATCATTGGTATCAGTGGGAGGAATAGGGCCCAATCATTGGTCTCAGTGGGCGGAATAGTGCCCCATCATTGGTATCAGTGGGAGGAATAGTGCCCCAGTGTTGGTATTATTGGGAGGAATGGTGCCCCATCACTGGTATCAGTGGGAGGAATAGGGCCCAATCATTGGTATCATTAGTAGGAATAGTGCCCCATCATTGGTCTCAGTGGGCGGAATAGTGCCCCAGTGTTGGTATTATTGGGAGGAATAGTGCCCCATCGTTGGTCTCAGTGTGCGGAATAGTGCCCCATCATTGGTATCATTAGTAGGAATAGTGCCCCATCATTGGTATCAGTGGGAGGAATAGTGCCCCCACGTTGGTCTCAGTGGGAGGAATAGTGCCCCATCATTGGTATCAGTGGGAGGAATAGGGCCCAATCATTGGTCTCAGTGGGCGGAATAGTGCCCCAGCGTTGGTCTCAGTGGGAGGAATAGTGCCCCATCATTGGTATCAGTGGGAGGAATAGGGCCCCATCATTGGTCTCAGTGGGCGGAATAGTGCCACATCATTGGTATCAGTGGGAGGAATAGAGCCCCCGCGTTGGTCTTAGTCAGAGGAATAGTGCCCCAGCGTTGGTATCAGTGGGAGGAATAGTGCCCCATCATTGGTATCAGTGGGAGGAATAGTACCCCATCATTGGTGTCAGTGGGAGGAATAGTACCCCATCATTGGTGTCAGTGGGAGGAATAGTGCCCCATCATTGGTATCAGTGGGAGGAATAGTGCCCCATCATTGGTATCAGTGGGAGGAATAGTGACCCATCATTGGTATCAGTGGGAGGAATAGTGTCCCATCATTGCTGTGAGTGGGGGGGGGGGGGATAGTGTCTTGTATCAGTGAGAGAAATAGTGCCCCAGGGGACAGATAAAGGCAAGCAAAGGGCCGCATCCGGCTCCTGGGCCACAGTTTGGAGACCCCTGCTCTATAGTAACTCTTTTTCTCCTTCTTTCTCTCTTTCATTGCAGGTAAATAATGGATTCCAAGCAGAAGCAATGTGCCGCCATTGAGTTCTTGATGAAGGAGGGGTGCAGGCTGTCCACTGAAGACGCAGAATGTTTACAGAGGTGACACCATTAACAAAATATCATCAATGGCAAGACATTTGTTTTGCCAATGGTGTCACCCCCCCCCCCCCCCCCCCCCCCCCACGACAGCCTGCACCCCCTCAATGACGACATCAAATCCATTATTGAAAAAAAAAAAAGACTTTATAGAGGAAGAGTTACGTTATCAATATGTGAAAATCTGTGGATGTCAGAAAGACTGCTCCCCTCCTTCATCAATAACTCAATGACAACACATTGCTTCTGCTGGGAATCCATTATTTACCTGCAATGAAAGAGAAGAAGAATTACTATAGAAGAAGAGTTACTCTTCCAAATTGAAATGTAAATGACCCACGTAAGTTAATAAGAAAAAACGGTATGCCCACTTTTGTGTTACTTTCCATAGAGCCCTCGTATGAATCTATACACCCTCAATTAGACATGTGCAATTCGTTTCGTTTTTTTTTTTTTTTTTTTTTTTTTTTTTTTTTTTTTTATTTTTTGTTTTGTTTTTTCTTTTTGTTTTTCGTTAAAATTCGTTATATTCGTTCATTCGTTATCGTACGAATGAATGAACGATTCACTAAAAATTTTAACGAATAACGAATGTTCCAATCGAACGAATACGAAAAACAACGAAAATTCAAAATAACCAAATTAAAAACAACGAAACTACGAAAGAAGAAAATCCGAAAAAAAAACGAAAAACAGGAACAACGAAAATCAAAATGAACGAAAAAATTCGTACATTCGTAACTTTTTTTTTGTTGAATTGGTAATTTTCCGTGTCTCTTACAATGGCGCTGCTTAACGTGCTTCGAATGGATTGAACGAAAAAATTCGTACATTCGTAACTTTTTTTTTCGATTCATAATTTTCTGTGTCTCTTAACCACTTCAGCCCCGGACCAATTGGCAGCCAAAGGACCAGGCCCCTTTTTGCGATTCAGCACTGTGTCGCTTTAACTGACAATTGCGCAGTCGTGCGACGTGGCTCCAAAACAAAATTGGCGTCCTTTTTTTCCCACAAATAGAGCTTTCTTTTGGTGGTATTTGATCGCCCCTGCGGTTTTTATTTTTTGCGCTATAAACAAAAATAGAGCGTCAATTTTGAAAAAAATGCAATATTTTTTGCTTTTTGCTATAATAAATATCCCCAAAAAATATATATAAAAAAACATTTTTTTTTTCCTCAGTTTAGGCCGATACGTATTCTTCTACATATTTTGGTAAAAAAAAAATCGCAATTAGCGATTATTGATTGGTTTGCGCAAAAGTTATAGCGTTTACAAAATAGGGGATAGTTTTATAGCATTTTTGTTAATATTTTTTTTTTTTTACTAGTAATGGCGGCGATCAGCGATTTTTATTGTGACTGCGACATTATGGTGGACACATCGGACATTTTTGACACATTTTTGGGACCATTGTCATTTATACAGAAATCAATGCTATTTAAATGCATTGATTTCTGTATAAATGACAGTTGTAGTGAAAGAGTTAACCACTAGGGGGAGGGGAGGGGTTATGGGCTCTGACTGTGTGTTTTTTTTACATTAGGGGGCGGGGCTGACGTCTGACGTCATTGATCGGCTTTCCCGATGACCGGGAACAGCCAATCAATGACAGTCAGTGTAGGAAGCGCAGGGAGAGGTTTGTTTACACAAACCTCTCCCCGTTCTTCAGCTCCGTAGCCCGATCGCGGGACACCAGCGGCGATCAGGTTCGCTGGTCCCGCGGCCGGGGTCACGGAGCTCCCGACCGGGTCGCGAGGCGCGCGCACGACCCACGGGCAGGCAAATTAAAGGGGACATACGGGTACGTGGTTTTGCCTAGCCGTGCCATTCTGTAGACGTATATCTACATGAGGCGGTCGGGAAGCGGTTAAAATATTAATAATAGCATACACATTACATAAAATTATGAATTATGCTCCGATTACGAATCAACGAAAACAATGTTACGAAAGTACGAATAAATACGAATGCGTCCAAATTTCGAATAAACGAAAATTAAACTAACGGAAAAACGAATCAATGAAAAAAATAACTCTTACGAAAATACGAATCGTTACGAATCAACGGAAACGAAAGAAACGAAACGAAAATAAACAAATTTTTCTATTGTGCACATGTCTACCCTCAATGGTATAAAAAAAACAAGTTCAAATGATACCATTCACCAGCCAATTCCTGTTAAAATTGAATGTGTTTTCAAAGTTTGTATTTTCTTGCTATAAAGTCAGCCAATAAATGTTATCACCGTAATTCTAAATCTTTTGCTTCCATTGATGGCCAACACATGACTAGGGTAGCCAGATAACTTACTACCCCCATAAAGACATAACATGACCATACCTGAAATAAATGCGAGGACACCTGGTGGGTAAAAATGGCCATGCGGCCTTTTATTAACGAAATAAAATAAAATATTATTTTAAATAATCTTTTAACCATAAATATAAAATATATCAACAGAACAACAAGTAAACGGATACTAGAAAAACGTATGCTAGTCCCTGACGACCCCATCTTAATTTTATTATTGAGCCTGCAGCCCCTGTTAAAAGCATTACGCTAATTTGACCGCAGACCCCCACTTACTAACGGTTACTGACTGCCATCAGCGCAGCCATCAGGACTCCATCTCTGGGATGGGTCCCACCTTTAAGCAATTTTCTATATATATATAATTATATATAGCCAAAACTGTCGCCAAGGACCCACGCCACAGCGGCACAACTGTGAACCCTCACATTTGTGCCCGCCGCCACGCCAAAAAAGCACGTTGGATGCCATCCTCCAACCCCAAAGCCCAAAGGTCAATACCCACTGGGTTAAGATGCACCCCGTCCGCCCTGAGATACCTCCAGGTGTCCACCTCAAGTTCCCAATGCCGAACGACCACTCCCCCATTGCGGGCTATAAACTCTCAACCTCCTTATTAAACTTAATGCGTGTCTTGTTCAGGCTCCCCCGAGCGGGCCCCCTCTCCAGGACATGCGGCACACAATGTCGGACCAAACAATAGTCATGTCCGGGAAAGAAGACCACAGCCGAAAGAAATCCCACTGGATATCTTTTATCATTTTTCTCATGGGCCTAACGCATAAGTCGTAGCCCCCTACATGTAAAAACAGGATATACGGGGCCCTTTCTACGCGAGCAAACTGGTGAACCTCGGGGACCACCCTACGCCACCTCATCCCGGGAAGGCCTATTCCCCTGACCAACCCATCCTACCTGTCCAACCTCAGCTGCCTACCATTAGGCCTGACATCAGCCCTCCTGGCCTCCCAAAAAAAACGTAGGAGTGTACCCATGATCCACCCGAGACATATGGGGGGATCTGAAAAGACAAAATAAAATCATACCCAGCAAACATCAAACCAACAGATGCTAAATGCAGTTATAACAGTTCACAACAAATGAGGTCTAACATAGATTCGGTACCTGGAGTACTCCCACCTGCCTACTCTTTATCACGTCCCCGGGAAGCCCCCCCGGGATGTCTCCGTAGCCGCCCCAATCCTGAATGAATGGCTGCATATTTCAATGGGGGGAAAACACCCACCTCTCAGCACTTGCGGAAAAAAAAACGCCGTGAATTGGAACCTGGAGAGACACGAGCTATCCTGATGAACGAAGAAAACCCCCCCCCCCCTAGGGGGGCGAACGTCCCAAAAACTACGAAGGGCCGCTACCGAAGGGCCGCTACCGGCAAGTATCGTTACCCCGCTATGCGCGTAGATGGAGAGACCAACTCTCCTATCCGTAAGGCCCCGAAGAATGCCACCATGAAGACCGCCCTAAACAAAATTAGTTCAAAAACTGACATACATACCTCACTAAGTACCACCACAATTTATTTATTTATTTATTTATTTATTTATTTTTTCAGCACCGCAAACGACACCAGGCGCCTGGAATCCTGTTTGCGTGACCCTCTCCTATATCCCCTCAAAGCCCTGCGCCCCACAAAACCTTTGTGGCATCCTGCCTTCCCTTCAACTGGAACAGAAAGGCCAGCGCGGTCATTTACTTACTGATGGCGGACGCAGAGACCCCCTATGTATAGTTTTAACAAATGAAATATAACACCCTCGTCTGCACGTCCCCTGGTACCTCCGACCCGTCAACCTCCTCCTCCAAAGCCGCGTACACAAAGGCATTTTTCCGCAAACAACTGAGCATCAGGTGTCTCAACAACCTGACCACCGGTGGTGATGAGGCCGATATGTTGTTCATCGCCCACACCACCCCCATGTTGTCGCAGTTAAATCTAACCTTCTTGTTGCTCAACTCCTGTCCCCACAACTCCACAGCCAATACGACGGGGAACAGTTCCAACAACGCCAAATTGCCCAGGAAACCCGCCGACCTCCCACTCTCCGGCCACGGACCCGCACTCCACTTCCCTTGACAGTAGGCTCCATACCCCCGGACCCTGCCGCGTCCGTGAGTAGCTCCAAGTCAGCGTTGCTGACCAGGCCCTCCTGCCAAATAGCCTTGCCGTTAAAAGAGGCCAAAAAGCTATCCCAAATTTCCAAATCTTCCTGCAGTTCCCTGGTCAAACTAACAAAATGATTGGGCATCCTAACCCCCGCCGTGGCCGCCGCCAGACGCCTGCAGAATATGCGTCCCATGGGAATGATGCGACACTCAAAGTTTAACTTACCTAAAAGGGACTGAACCTCCCTCAACTTCAACTTGCGTCGCCGACTGGCCATACATACCTACTTCCGTAGTGCCACCAACTTCTCCTCAGGCAACCTACACTCCATGTCCATGGAATCCATGGTGATACCCAAAAAGATTAACTCCGCCAAATGCTGCACAGTACTCAGCAAGAGACCGCAACACCGCAAATCTGGCGGCCCGATGCAAAGAAAATCGTCCACGTAGTGGATGATTGAGCTAACCCCTGCGACTTCCCTAACTGACCACTCAAAAAACGAGCTAAATGCCTCAAACAAGGCGCAGGAAACCGAACAACCCATTGGCAAGCACCGGTCGACAAAATAATCCCCTTGCCAACAACACCCCAGTAAATGAATGCTCCCCGGATGCACTGGCAACAAGCGGAAAGCCGATTCCACATCAGTTTTAGCCATCAGTGCACCCCTCCCGTGTTTCCTCACCCAAGCCACAGCTGCATCAAAACGATGTATAGGTTACCGCACAATCCTGCGGGTCGATACCATCGTTTTCTGAGCCGCCCTTCGGGTAGGACAGATGATGAATCATCCGAAACTGACCCTGCTCTTTCTTTGGAACCACACCCAACGGGGAAACCACTAAACCAGGCACCGGAGGGGCCAAAAACGGCCCCGCCATGAGCCCTAAAGACACTTCCTTGGCCAATTTCGCCGACACTATCTCCAGGTGTAAACGCGCCGATTGTAAATTCTGCGCCACCGGAGGGACCTCCCGGAGGGAACTCGGGATCCTAAAACCCATACTAAAACCCCTCCTCCAATAGGCGCACGCCTCCCGATCCGGATACCTACTTAGAAAAGGCAGCATCCTTGCCAAGGTCACCGGCGTCACTCCTTTTGTCAGCTGGATCCCCTGTTCTACCTTTGCCTTGTGTAAAACACTTTGTGAATGGGTGGAATCCGCTGCACCCCGAGCACTCGTGCTTGTATCTACACGAGCTCCCATATCGACAAGTTCCTTCATTGAACTGCCAGCAAACTCCTTTTTTCTTAAGGGCCGGCGATCCTGTGGAAGAGGCGCCGCCGGCCCCCCCTGGAAAAAACTGGCCACCCGCCCTGGATGACGTCATCAACTTCATCCAAAGGCTGATGTCCTTGTGGTCCCACCGAATTGACGGGCGCACAGCTTTTCGCTGACGAAATTGCTCGTCATACCGAAGCCATGCCAGCCCCCCATAAACCCTGTGGGCCTCGCTAATGGCTTCCAGGTAGCAGAAAAGGGGCGAACAGTTTTCTGGCGTTTTTTCCCCGATCACGCTGGCAAGGATCGCAAATGCCTGCAACCAATTTGCGAACGTGCGGGGAATCAGCCTGTACCTACGCTTCTCTTCCTCATCTTTTTTGCTCTCATCTGGTTTTACCCGGTCTAAATAAAATTTTTCTAGCGGGAGCAAAGAAAAAATTTCCACATACTCATCCTTCCATATTTTCTCCCGCACTTCCTTCTTTAAATGCGCTCCTAACGGTCCCTCGAAGCATACGTACACTTCGCAACGTGCTGCGTCCGCCAAGCGTACCTTCTCCGCCTCCTTGTCCTTCGCCGCGCCCCCCGCCGGTGTGTCCCCGACGTCCTTCTCCGTCTGTGTTTCTGCCGACATCAAAGCCGCAGGCAATGGGGCGGTGACCAGACTGCCCCCCGCCACCCCGGGCTGCCCTGGGGAGGGGGGCATCCAGGGGCTGATCTGTGACAGAGGTTGCACCGCGCTACCCTCCAAACGTCGCAATACGTCCCTCAGCGAATCCCACAATTCCCCCCTGTCCCCACTACCTGATGTGTCCTGACACCCACCCCCACCCCCCCTAAACCCTGTCCCTCCCGTGCATGTGCAATAGGCAATAAGGAAACCGCCTTACCGGGCTGTGGCAGGCGAACGGAACCTCCAGCCGACTGTCCGGACACCCTCGCCGCCTCCTGGGGGTCTTCCAACAGCTCTCCCTCCTCCAAACCGCTGTTGTCCTCCTCTTCCAAGTGCTGTGGGCATCTCTCCTCTGTCCGGATGGATCCTGGCCTGGACACTGCAGAGCTGGGCAGGGAAGGGAAGCTGGATTCCCCCTGAGGGCTCTCCCCCTCACTCGTGCTGGCATCCTCAATGATGATGTCATCAGGCAGCGCCGCCGACGCGGCCTGCGCACAGGCATCTCCTCGGCCATCCCTCCCAGGACCCGAGCCGGCCCTGGAGGCGGGGCCTCCCGACCGCCGCTCAGCATGCATGAACCGCTGTGAAGATCTCCTGGCTCCTCCCCTCCCCAAGATGGCGCCGCCACGAGGTGAGCCGCCGGCCGCTGTGCAGGTAAGGCCGGCGCTCGTGAATCGGAGGCTCCCCCGTCGGGCTGCCCCCCGACCGGAACCTCGCCAGGGGTGGCAGCCTTGTGGATCTCTGCCCTCCCTGAGATACTGGGGGGTCTGGCGGCCTGGGACCCGCCGCTCCCCCTCGGGCTCTGTGTCATGGAGGTCCGCCCCCTCCCCCTCTGCATCTGACTAGAGGCATGTTTCGCTGGGGGGCCTGAGCTGGCCCTGCTGGGGCTCCTGACCCTGCGCTGGGACCTGGGGGGGATAATGTCAGGGCTCAAACGCTCCGGAGGGATAGCCCTCCGAGCCCGCATGGAGGCCGGTCGCCTAGCAACCGGTCCCTGGCTGGCACCCTGTAAGGTGGCAGTAACCTGTCCCTGCAGCCATTCCGCCCCGTGGGTCTCTGCTGCTGCCCTAAGCTGTGCCCAAAGCTGATCCAACCCACTCATCCTAACCTGTTTTCTGTCCTCAGGCCTACGTACCAGCTCCTGGGAAAATTCTCTATCTCCTGCTGACCCCTCGACGAACTGGTGACTCCACCCTGAACTGAAACTTATTTATAACACTCCACCCCTCTGCAAGCTGACCAATAAGGTAAGTGCAGACAACTTTTTACCTTGTGACAAACTTAACCCTTTCCTACTTCTGTTACTAGCACCCAGTCATGTATGTACTTTGCCTACGCTGCGCTTCTGCTGCGTACATGTCTGTACAATAAAAAAAAAAAAAAAACAACAATATAAAAAACACAGAGCCTTTTTATAGCAAAAATAAAATACAAAAATTTAACATCTATAGAAGTCGTGCATTGACTTTGTTTTAATGAAATGTTTTGTAAAAACGTTCCAAGGATATGATGATTCTCTACCTTATTTTTGCATATCCGGTTGGCAGCTGAGAGATGGGAGTTTGTTCTCCTCCTACCTGTCTGATATATCAAATGATCTTCAAAGCATTTCCTCTCCACAAGGACCCATATTATTTATACTAAACTCAATTACTCGGGGGAACAAGATACAAAACAATACGAATCCCCTCTGAGATACCACAGAGGATTAATGACCAATTTCTATGGATCAAAAATAAGATAAATATAACATTTGTCAAAACATGATTAAGCAATACAATTGTATCTATTAAAATACAATAAAAAAATAAAATAAAATAAGAAAAAAACAATATCTTAATTGCAGATTGCAAATATGCATATGCTAAAACACTATGAGCTGCAATTAAACAGATTTTTTTTTTTGGAAGATGGTTATTTTCTATCTATTTTATTCTACTCTATTTGAATCTATTCTATTCTTTTATATTCTATTCTTTTATTTTCCATTCAAATCTATTCTATTCTTTTATTTTCCATTCAAATCTATTCTATTCTTTTATTTTCTATTCTATTCAAATCTATTCTATTTCTTTATTTACTAGTCTATTTTATTATATTCTTTTATTTTCTATTCTATTCTGTTTTATTCTATTCTTTTCGAAATTTGAGCTTTGGAAGACAGCTATATTTTTTCTATTTTATTCTAATCTATTCTATTTTTTCCATTCTACTATATTCTATTCCTATATTATCTATTCTATATATTTTTTCTTTTTTGTCCTATTCTTTTCTATTCTTTTCGAAATTCAAATTTCGGTAGACGGCTATATTCTTTCTATTTTATTCTATTCTAATCTATTCAATTTTTCTATTCCTATATTATCTATTCTATTTTATATTTTCTGACCTATTCTTTTCTATTCCATTTCTTTATTTACTAGACTATTTTATTATATTCTTTTATTTTCTATTCTATTCTGTTTTACCCCATTCTTTTCTATTCTATTCTGTTTTATTCTATTCTTTTCGAAATTTGAACTTTGGAAGACAGCTATATTTTTTCTATTTTATTCTAATCTATTCTATTTTTTCCATTCTACTATATTCTATTCCTATATTATCTATTCTATATATTTTTTTTCTTTTTTGTCCTATTCTTTTCTATTCTATTCTGTTTTATTCTCTTCTATTCTTTTCGAAATTCAAATTTCGGTAGACGGCTATATTCTTTCTATTTTATTCTATTCTAATCTATTCAATTTTTCTATTCCTATATTATCTATTCTATTTTATATTTTCTGACCTATTCTTTTCTATTCTATTTCTTTATTTACTAGTCTATTTTATTATATTCTTTTATTTTCTATTCTATTCTGTTTTACCCCATTCTTTTCTATTCTATTCTGTTTTATTCTATTCTTTTTGAAATTTGAACTTTGGAAGACAGCTATATTTTTTCTATTTTATTCTAATCTATTCTATTTTTTCCATTCTACTATATTCTATTCCTATATTATCTATTCTATATATTTTTTTTCTTTTTTGTCCTATTCTTTTCTATTCTATTCTGTTTTATTCTCTTCTATTCTTTTCGAAATTCAAATTTCGGTAGACGGCTATATTCTTTCTATTTTATTCTATTCTAATCTATTCAATTTTTTCCATTCTATTATAGTCTATTCCTATATTATCTATTCTATTTTATATTTTCTGACCTATTCTTTTCTATTCTATTTCTTTATATACTAGTCTATTTTATTATATTCTTTTATTTTCTATTCTATTATGTTTTACCCCATTCTTTTCTATTCTATTCTGTTTTATTCTATTCTTTTCGAAATTTGAACTTTGGAAGACAGCTATATTTTTTCTATTTTATTCTATTCTAATTAATTCTATTTTTTCCATTCTATTATATTCTATTCCAATATTATCTATTCTATATTTTTTTCTTTTTTGTCCTATTTTTTCTATTCTATTCTGTTTTATCTCTTCTATTCTTTTCGAAATTCCAATTTCGGTAGACGGCTATATTCTTTCTATTTTATTATATTCTAATCCTTTCTATTTTTTCCATTCTATTATATTCTATTCCTATATTATCTAGTCTATTTTTTTCTTTTCTGACCAATTTTTTTTCTATTCTATTCTGTTTTATTCTCTTCTATTATTTTCGAAAATTCAAATTTCAGTAGACGGCTATATTCTTTCTGTTTTATTCTATTCTATTCAAATCTATTCTATTTTTAAAAAAAATCTATTTAAATATATTCTATTCTATTCCTTTATTTTCTATTATATTAATTTATATTCTATTCAGTTTTATTCTACTCTATTTTTTCTAAATTCTAATTTTGGAATACGCTAATACACAGTTATTACATTATACATTATTATATTATATTACAGTCATATTATATTATTTATCATTATTATTATTATATATTATTATATTATTAATATTATATATATTATTTAATAATTGTATTTATATTATAGTTATATTACATTATTAGTGATTACTAATACACAGAATTTTGCAAAAGTTACCGATATATATTTATTTTAAACTAAAAATGTTATTTTTCTATTGTATTCATTTATATTCTATACTGTTTTATTCTACTCTATTCTTTTTGAAATTCGAATTTTGGAAGACGCTAATACACAGTTATTACATTATTACATTATACATTATTATATTATAATATTAGTTATATTATATTACAGTCATATTATATTATTATTATTATTATTATTATTATATATATTATTATATTATATATATATTATTATTTTTTTTTTTTTTTTTTTTAAACTCTTTATTTTAACAATTTTAAACAATACATTTCGTCTTTTACATTTAACTCACTTTGTAACATCACAACTATCAAGAGCATGTTCTCTGACTTATGTTTTACATCCACTGTTCCTTTGGGATTCCCTCTAATCCCCCTATTACCCTTCTAAAACAACAAAAAACAGCGAAAACAACAACAACAAAAAAAAAAAAAGAAAAAAAAAAAAAAAAAAGGAAAAGGGATTTCCTTTCATATCAAAGTAAAATCTCCCCCCTCATCTCTCCCCCCCCAGGCGTCACCCGACCCCGCCCTCACCTACCTCCCCCCTATATAGGAAATAGGGTGCCCATGTGGCCCCATACCCCTCCTCCTGATCTCTTATAGTCATTGTCAGGTTTTCCATTTGTTGAATTTCTCCCACTTTGGCCCACCATTGGGCCCTCGTGGGAAGTACGTCCTTTTTCCAGAGAGCAGGAATACAGGCTCTCGCCGCCGTGAGAAGATGTTTTAATAGTGATTTTTTATATTTTTCAACCGACATTGGGACATCGTTTAATAAAAATGCAGCCGGGTTTTCTCCAAGAGACACCCCTGTAATTTGCTTTACTGTTTCCTCCACCATCTTCCAGTATTCTCTTATTTTATCGCATTCCCAAAAAATGTGCAGCATTGTACCCTCTACTTTCCCGCATCGCCAACATGTATTCGGCGTCTGTGGGAATATATCATGTAACATGCTAGGGGTCCTATACCACCGGGTGAGAATCTTATACCCCCCCTCCTGGAATCTACTTGCTATTGATGTTTTGTGCACAGATCTCAGTATTTTTTCTTTTTGTTTTTGGGAGAACGTGACCTTCAAATCTTTTTCCCAGGCACATATATAGCTTAACTTTTCGGGGGCTTCATGTCTTGTAATCATTTCATAAAAATATGACAAGGGGTGTCTCAGAGTCTCGCCGTCCAGACACATCTGCTCAAACTCCGACAACCCCCGGATTTCGGGGTATTTTTTACTTTTTGAGAGAATGTAAGCACCCAACTGCATTGCTCTAAAGTAGTCTAGTTCTGGGGTAAATTGGTTTTCTATCTCCCCTCTTGTCATTATTTTTCCTTCTTTTGAAAAATGTATAATCCTGTTTATCCCCCTCCTTCTCAAGTCAGAGAATTTCTGATCCGATAGGCCTGGCTCAAAGTCGAATGTACCTAATATAGGTAACATAGGGCTTGGTTCACTTGATATCTTGTTTTTATTGAAAATCTTTTTACTTATATTTAGGGTTGCCCCGATCAGTGGGTGTTTTTTGACTACCATTGGAATATCCTTTCCAGCCATCCATGCCAACCCCTCCAAGGGGGCTTTGCTCGACGTTTGTTCCATATTTACCCATGGCTTCTTTTTTTTAGCACACCACTCCTTTATTCTAACTAAATGTATGGCTTCCTGATACTTACATGGGTCTGGAAATCCAATGCCACCTTTCTCTTTGGGAAGGGCCAAGATGGATCTTCGTAATCGTAATTCGTAATATATATATTATTTAATAATTGTATTTATATTATAGTTATATTATATTAGTTATATTATATTATATTATTAGCGATTACTAATACCCAGAATTTAGCAATAGTCAGCAATATATTTATATTTAAACAAAAATTCTAATTTTCTATTCGATTCATTTATATACTATTCTGTTTTATTCTACTATATTCTTTTTGAAATTCTAATTTTGGAAGATGCTAATACACAGTTATTACATTATACATTATTATATTATAATATTAGTTATATTATATTACAGTCATATTATATTATTTATTATTATTATTATTATTATCATTTATTATTATATATATTATTTAATTATTTTATTTAAATTATAGTTATATTAGTTATATTATATTATTAGTGATTACTAATACACAGAATTTAGCAATAGTCAGCAATATATGTATATTTAAACAAAAAGTTCTGCGCTTAGGTATAAGTATAGCTGGAGCCTCCCCAAACAAAGACGCCACAAAGTGGTGCCCAAAAAACAAATAATCGATAAAAAGATTATTTATTTGACACAAATAAAAGAATATAAAAATGTAGGGCTCCAATTGCCCCGATTTAGTAAAAAGCTTGCGGACAAGTTCCTAGGTCTGGGCGGCGTGCGTTCCACAGACCGTAACCAGAGAACCGTAAGTAACCGGAAGTGACGTTGATGAGTACCAAGTCCCGCCTTACGCGTTTCGTCACTAGACGTCGTCCATTCACCATACTGTATCTATGGAGGGGCAGTGTTGTCACTCTCTTCACTTCAGAGAACTGGGAACAATGTAACTGATGAGAATGCAATGCAGGCAGAGAACACAGGAGTATATAAGCTTGATTATTTTTTTCACTAATCAAATATCACAAAAAAACAGACCAGAAGAGACAAAATACAATAAATTCTTTCTCAGGGTTTAACCACCTGATTACTTTGCACTTAAACCCCCCTCGTGACCAGACCAATTTTCAGCTTTCGGCGCTGATGCACTTGGAATGACAATTGCGCGGTCATACGACACTGTACCCAAATGAAATTGTTATCATTTTTTCCCCACAAATAGAGCTTTCTTTTGGTGGTATTTGATCACCTCTGCGTTTTTTATTTTTTGCGCAATAAACAAAAGAAGAGCGACAAATTTAAAAAAAATATATATTTTTTACTTTTTGCTATAATAAATATCCCCAAAAAATATATAAAAAAACTTTTTTTCCTCAGTTTAGGCCGAAACGTATTCTACATATTTTTGGTAAAAAAAAAAATCGCAATTAGCGATTATTGATTAGTTTGCGCAAAAGTTATAGCATTTACAAAATAGGGGATAGTTTTATAGCATTTTTATTAATATTTTTTTTTTTACTAGTAATGGCGGCGATCAGCGATTTTTTTTATTGTGACTGCGACATTATGGCGGACACATCGGACATTTTTGACACATTTTTGGCACCATTGTCATTTATACAGCAATCAATGCTATTTAAATGCATTGATTGCTGTATAAATGACACTGGCAGTGAAGGGGTTAACCACTAGGGGGCGGGGAGGGGTTAATTATGTTCCCTGTTAGTGATTCTTACTGTGGGGGAGGGGACTGTACAGAGAACACACCATCGGCTCCTCTCCTCTAACAGGACCGTTGATCTGTGTGTTTACACACACACATCCACGGTCCCGCTGTGTTACCGGGCAATCGCGGGTGCCCAGCGGACATCGCGGCCACTGGGCACGCGCATCGGGTGCCCAGTGACACGGCGAGAGCACGCGCTCGCCCCCGGCGGCGCGCGCGCGCTCCCTGGAGTGCACAGAAGGGGAGGACTACGCAGACTCATCCTCTTCATTCCAAAGGAAGACAAAGCAGTGGTAGTTGGAACAGTCATTAATTCACAACTTGATTATGCAAACTCCCTCTACATAGGATTACCCCAATATCAACTTGCACGCTTACAACTTATCCAAAACACGGCGGCAAGACTGATAACAGGAAAAAAACCCTGGGAATCCATCTCCCCTTCCCTGAGGAGCCTGCATTGGCTAAACGTAAGGAATCGGGTCGCATTCAAGACCCTCTGCCTCACCCACAAATGCACCCATGGAGACGCGCCTCAATACCTTCTCGAGAAAATAAAACGCTACACACCCAATCGCAGTCTTCGATCGTCCGACCAAAACCTCCTCCTCATCCCCAAGTCCCCCTACAAATCAAAAGGGGAACGAAGATTCGCAGTCCAAGGACCACGGCTATGGAATGCACTACCAACCTACATCCGCATGGAAGAAAACCATCAAGTCTTCAGGAAAAAACTCAAGACCTACCTCTTCTAAGAAGCTTGACAACAAAGCACTAATTACAGCGCCTTGAGGCGATTCGGTTCGCATTGTAGCGCTATACAAATTATTCATTCATTCATATGACGTGCTCCCGTCACAACAGATCCGCGCTGTAGCCGTCATTTGGCTATAGCGCGGATCTCAGCTAGTTAAATACCCTTTAGGTATTTTGTATTTTAAATTCTTTATTCCCCTGCCCACTACATAAAGTGTGACTGATCCAATATACATATGTGATTCTAAATTGTACACATTGTATAAACATTAGCATTAATAAAACAGTCATTATTAACCACTTCAATTTTGGGCACTTTTACCCCATTCCTGCCCAGGCCAATTCTCAGCTTTCAGCACTGTCGCAATTTGAATGACAATTGCGCGGTCATGCAACAATGACATTTTTATAATTTTTTTTTTTTCACAGAAAAGAGCTTTACGTTGGTGGTATTTTATCCCCACTGGGGTTTTTATTTTTTGCTAAATAAATGAAAAATACTAAAATGTAAAAAAAAATAATGTGTTTTTCTTTGTTTCTGTTTTAAAAGTTTGAACATAAATAATCTTTCTTCATAAGTTTAGGCCAAAATGTATTCTGCTACATTTTTTTGTGAAAAAAACCCAAATCAGTGTATATTATTTAGTCTGTAGGAAAGTTATAGAGTCCACAAACTATGGGATATACTGTATATCTGAAAATCCTGATGTACTGATGGCCTATCTAATTTCTGAGGTCTGAAAATGCCAGAACAGTATAAATACCCACCAAATTCCACCTTTTTGTAAAGTAGACAGTCCAAGGTATTTAGTAAGAGGCAATGGTAAAAAAAAAAAAAAAAGTTTTCACTATTTTTTCTTTTTCTTTTACATACTGTCACCAGTGCAGTACAGTGTCATCATATAACTGATCTCTGCTCCAATCACAGGGAGCAGAGATCAGTGACACTGTTGCTAGGCAGAACAGGGAGATGCTTGTTTACTTTAGCATCTCCCCGTTCTTTCTCCCCGTGAGACGATCGTGGGTATCCCCGCAGAGATCGAGTCTGCGAGACCCGCGATCCAACTCACGGAGGTCCCAACCGGTGCACACGATGGCACGGCAGCAAATTTAAAGGGACGTACCTGTACGCCCCATTTGCCTGTCCATGCCATTCTGCCGACGTACATCTGTGGGCGCTGGTCGGGAACTGGTTAAGGATCCACTGTGATGGGATTCACCATGAGTCAGATGTACCTAGTTAGCTAAACCATTGTGTGATGTTTTGGGTAAATATTTGGGCCATTGTTAATGTGGTGGGTGACCTCCTTCTCAAGTGTATAAAAGCCTGTATTCTTGTTCAAATAAGCAGTTCTAAATTCTGGTTTACTCTAAAACTGGTGTTGCCTAGTTCTTGGGGTAACTATAGCCAGATCCACTGGTCTCGTGTTCCAGAGCTTAGGAAGCGATTTACTGTTGGAAGCACTCAAGCGGAGTGTGGGACGTTCTATCACATTAAATGTGGCATATAGGCCCTTGACATGGATCCCAGAGTCTGAGTGTCTTCGGGAGACTCGGACTTGAATCCAAAGTAACATCACTCCAAGTGTCCCCCAGATCAGGGCCCATAGCCAGTAGGCAAGGGGCTAGCATTCAGAGAGTCTATCACAATGTCCACCTGGATCTAGAGTGGTCCTGCCCAGCCGTCATTTGACTATAGGCTGGGCACAAACTGGTTAAAGTGGAATTCTTGCCTAGCATGTGATGGCACGGCGGCAAATTTAAAGGGACGTACCTGTACGCCCATTTGCCTGTCCGTGCCATTCTGCCGACATACATCTGTGTGCGCCAGTCGGGAACTGGTTAAGGATCCTCTGTGATGGGATTCACCATGAGTCAGATGTACCTAGTTAGCTAAACCGCTGTGTGAAGTTTTGGGTAAATATTTGGGCCATTGTTAATGTGGTGGGTGACCTCCTTCTCAAGTGTATAAAAGCCTGTATTCTTGTTCAAATAAGCAGTTCTAAATTCTGGTTTACTCTAAAACTGGTGTTGCCTAGTTCTTGGGGTAACTATAGCCAGATCCACTGGTCCCTTAACATGGATCCCAGAGTCTGAGTGTCTTGGGGAGACTCGGACTTGAATCCAAAGTAACATCACTCCAAGTGTCCCCCAGGTCAGGGCCTATAGCCAGTAGGCAAGAGGCTAGCATTCAGTGAGTCTATCACAATGTCCACCTAGATCTAGAGTGGTCCCGCCCAGCCGTCATTTGACTATAGGCTGGGCACAAACTGGTTAAAGTGGAATTCCTGCCTAGCACTATGTTTGAAAATTCTCTCCCCCCTTATGCTGTCTACGCTGCCTAACCTGTGTAAAAAGTATGTGTGTACTTACCTATTTTTAGCACAGTCACATGATTTGCAGCTCCAGCTCTCCTGTGTCAGTGAGCTGCAGGGGAGAGGAGAGAGCGCCGACAGCGGCTGGGACATGGGAGACTATGGGTGATGTCAATGCTCCCAGAATCCCGAGCCATTGTCGAATGCTCCCTCCTCTCCCCTGCAGCTGCTGCTCACTGACACAGGGGATCACATGACCAGACTGCAGGAGGCTAAACGTAGGTAAGTATACACATCTTTTATACACAGATTAGGCACAGACAAGTGCACAGATAATGTTATAGCACACTTAGTAAGTATTGGATAGTACAGGGGTCTCCAAACTTTCCAAGCAAAGGGCCAGTTTACAGGCTTTAGGGGGGCCGGACTGTGGCCAGTGGGAGTAGAAAATGCCCTAGCATTAGTGCCCCATCATTGGTTTTAATGGGAGGAATAGTGCCTCATTGTTTATCAATGGGAAGCATAGTGTCCAGATATGGGCCAGATAAAGGCAAGCAAAGGGCCACATCTGGCCCCCCGGGCCACAGTTTGGAGACCACTGGTATAGTACATGCTTATGTAGCAGTACCCCCTTAGGGGCTGCTGAGCGTAGTAGTCCGTCTGTCACCCTGCCCAGCCAGGCACACACTTTTGAATCGCTCAGAGACAATAAAGCAGTCCTTGCACTTGTTTTTTTATGTTTTATTGAGGGGAATTAAACTTGGATAGGGATGGGGAACTTATGAAATGCCCAGGTAATCAAAAGTCAATATTGGGACCAACTATATACACCTCTGTAAAAACAATCTTCTCTTTTCCTCTTGCACATCACTTGCTTGCAGATTATCCCTCCACACTCCTCCAGCACATCAATTGCTGTGTTTCCTGGACTAGCTAGCACTGTAGGCTTGACCCTGGCTCAGCCAGGCCTAGAGCAGATTCCCTTTACAGGCAGGGACCGTGGGCCCCTATGGTGTAGCAAAAATAGAAAGTTCCAGTGCTAGCTGTCCCTGTGGCTACTGCTCTCAGGACCACTTCTTCAGGCACTGCCAGCCCTCCTGGCTGCAGCTGCCCCTTTCCTCTGCCCGTGCCACCACAATCCTCCAGACTGGCCCTGCACCCATCCCAGACTGCTGCATCTCAGTCTTCTCAGGCGTGTCTCCCAGTTCTCCTGACTGTGTGAATACTCACCAGCCCTCTTGGCTGCCTTTGTGGACTTGCCCAGCAGTGTTCTCCCGCTGTCCTCTCTTGCTCCTCCTGTGCCTCCTGGTTGGGACACCTCTGTGGGTTGTAAGAGGGTCCGGTCCACACCCGAGCCCAGGCCCAAGGTCACCCCCCCCCCCCAGACTGGGGAGCTCCCTCAAAGGCCCCGACAGCCTAATACTCCATCTCCATCTTCCACCTGATAAACTCCTCTCCAGCTGGGCTGACCCTGGGTATTTCAGGAGGCCTACCCCCTTAGGATTGGTCAGGGCCGGTGCTACCACTAGGCAAACTAGGCAGCCGCCTAGGGCGCCATGCTGCCTAGGTGGCGCCCGGCCACTGGTTTTCCTACTTTCTTCTCTCTGCAGCAAGCAACTAAGTCTCAGCATCAGCAGGCAGCCACCCCTCTGTTCACAGATAGTGTCAGAGGCACAGCGGCGGTAAAGGACTGTGTCTGTGTCCCGACTCCTGAATGAATGGAAGCAAGCAAACATTCATTGATGGGCACTGGTAGGCTGCATTTGATGGGTCCTGGTGAGGCTAAATGTGATGGGCGCTGGTGAGGCTGCATTTCATGGGCGCTGGTGGGCTGCATTTGATGGGCGCTGGTAGACTGCATTTCATGGGCGCTGGTGGGCTGCATTTGATGGGCGCTGGTAGGCTGCATTGATGGGCGCTGATAGGCTGCATTGATGGGCGCTGATAGGCTGCATTGATGGGCGCTGGTGGGCTGCATTTTATGGATGCTTCGTTAAAAAAGTGGGGTTTACGTGGGCAGGGAAAAGGCAGGGCAGGGGTGGAGTCAAGGGGGGCGGCAAAATTAGGTTTCGCCTAGGGTGTCAAAAATCATTATTATTATATTATTTTAGCACCGCTGTCCTCTACTATTTTATAGACTTTTTTCTGTACCCTTCCCCAGATCTGAGCCTCCATACAATCCCGTCTCGAAGGTCTACAGACAACGCCTTGGACTTCATGGCTTGGTTTGTGCTCTGACATACACTGTGGGACTTTATATAGATCGGTGTGTGGCCTTTCCCAATCATGTCCAATCAACTGAATTCACCACAATCAAGTTGTAGAAATATCTCAAAGATGATCGGTGGAGACAGGAGGCACCTGAGCTCAATTTTGAGTGTCATGGCAAAGGCTGTGAATACTTCTGTACGTGGGATTTTTTTGTTTTTTTATTTTTAATACATTTGCAAAGATTTCAAACAAACTTTTTTCACGTTGTCATATTATTATTTGTAGAATTTTGAGGAAAAGAATGAGTTTAATCCATTCTGAAATCAGACTGTAACATAACAAAATGTGGAAAAAGTGAAGCACTGTGAATACTTTCCGGATGCACTGCATATTGCATTGCAGCTGCCACTTGGCTTTGAGCAATTTTATACTATAGGGGTTTATTTACTAAAGCGTGCAGGATTAGTCACACTTTTGCAGAGAAACCAATCAGCTTCTAACCTCAGCTTGTTCAAGTAAGCTTTGGCAATAAAACCTGGAAGCTGATTGGTTTCTATGCGAAGTGTGACTGATTTTGGACTCTTTAGCTTTAGTAAATAAACCCCATAGTACTGTTACTTAGCTTAAAGTCTACCATCATTCACAACTTTTTCTTTAGCTCCATTCTGTAGATGAAATTTACCAAATAAAAAAAAAAAAGCACCTTTTTCTATTAATTTATATTTTTTTGTGGAGGCGTATTGAAGGTAGTTTACTTAATTTAATCTTTTGTATTTTTTCCCTTTTTTGTGTGTATTTGGTAGACATGTGCAATTCGTTTAGTTTTTTTCGGGTTTTTTTCGTTATATTCGTTACGAACGAACGAACGATTCGCTAAAAATGTTAACGAATAACGAATCGTTCCAATTGAACGAATCCGAAAACAACGAAAATCCGAAAAAAAAAACTAATTAGAAACAACGAATCTACGAAAGAAGAAAAAATCCGAAAAACGAAAACAGGAACAAAAAAAAAATTCGTACATTCGTAACTTTTTTTTTTTGTTGAATTGGTAATTTTCCATATGGCGCTGCTTAACGTGCTTCGAATGGATTGAACGAAAAAATTCGTACATTCGTAACTTTTTTTTTTTTTTCGATTCGTAATTTTCCGTGTCTTTTTTTTTGTTGAATTGGTAATTTTCCATATGGCGCTGCTTAACGTGCTTCGAATGGATTGAACGAAAAAATTTGTACATTCGTAATTTTTTTTTTTTTGGATTCGTAATTTTCCGTGTCTCTTACAATGGCGCTGCTTAACATGCTTCGAATGGATTGAACGAAAAAATTCGTACATTCGTAACTTTTTTTTTTTCGATTCGTAATTTTCCTTGTCTCTTAAAATGTAATAATAGCATACACATTACATAAAATTATGAATTATGCTCCGATTACGAATCTACGAATGTTACGAATGTTACGAAAGTACGAATAAATACGAATGCGTCCGAATTTCGAATAAACGAATAAACTAAAATTAAACTAACGGAAAAACGAATCAACGAAAAAATAACTCTTACGAAAATACGAATCGTTACGATTACGAACACCGACGACTTACGAATTTACGAATCGTTACGAATCAACGGAAACGAAAAAAACGAAAGGAAAATAAACAAATTTTTTCTGTTGTGCACATGTCTAGTATTTGGACACTATTGGTGTACCTAGGGCTTTTTACTCAGAGAACAGGTGTAGGTACTCTCTCTGACCGATTTACCTCTGAGCATCGCCCCTTGTCTCCACCCCCATCCACCTCTTAGTACCACTCCTTTTAGAGAATACAGAGCCAAGTATCATGTTGTGGTATTAAGTCATTTGTATGAAATTGGTTAATAATAATAGACCCCTCCAGCAACAATAGACCCTCCCCCCAGGAACAAAACACACCCCCAGCAACAATACATCCCTGCCAGCAACAATAGATCTGCCCCAGCGACATAAGACCGCTGCTGGCAATAATAGATCCCCAGCAGGCAGCATCAATACACCCCCCCTCCCAACAATATAAGAACCCCAGAATAAATGATCCCCCATCTGGAACCATAGGTGCCCTGCAACGCTGCACCTCCCAGCTACAACAGATCCCCAGCATGCAGCATTAAGGCCTGATTCACACCTATTCATTTTTAGTGCTTTTTGCATTTTGCAGATTTGCACTACAGAACGTGTTCCATAGGAAATCATGTTAAATGGACTGCAGTGCAAATCTGCAAAATGCAAAAAGCACTAAAACTGCACAGGTGTGAATCCAGCCTAATAGACCCTTCCCCCCTCAACAGCGGATTCCTCTAACAACATAACAACCCCAGAACAAACATTTCCCCACTGGGAACAATACATCCCCTGCAGCAACAGATCCCTCCAGCAACAATCGACTTCCCCAGCAACACTGCAACCCCCAGCTACAATAGATCCCCAGCAGCCAGCATTAATAGACCCTCCCCGCTCAACAGTGGATCCCCCCAACAACATAAGAACCCCAAAACAAAAGATTCCACATCAGCAACAATAGATACCCTGCAATGGTAGATCTCTCCAGCAACAATTGACTCCCCCAGCAACAGTACAACCCCCAGCTACAATATATCCCCAGCAGTCAGCATCAATATACCCTCCAGCATACCCCAGCCCCCATTGCCAGTACATACATTCTGTGCTGGAGGTGCTGGAACTGCGTTTCTCTGCGTTCCTGCTGAAAAAATGCCTTGGATGTACTGTTTTGTAGATCTTTTATTTTACTTTTCACTTTTTCTCTGTCTGTTCTATTTCTTTCTGTGAAATCCCCCCCATAAAATAGTGAGGCTAGAGGCAAAGGTCATTAAGCTTTTTGGGTTTGCTAGAAGATGAGCATTACCGTGCACTCATAGGATTGCCCAAAATAAGCTGATCCCATTCATATGTGTAGCGCCGACACTTTTCTAAAGTGTGCGCTATCAGTGTAAATTTAGTTTTTCCAGAACTGTAACGGAGTTCTGGGGGTTAATTGTTTAGGTCATTTACTTTGGCATCAGTCTGGCTGGGCTGTACTGGAGTTCTGCCTGGTCATAGGTGATGTGAAGCACCTGTGACAGGCTGAGAACGCAGTCTGGTTGGACGTCTTAGGTACCAATCTTTCTCGGAGCCAATCAGTGGGCGCGTCTGGCCTTGCTGTGTAGTCTGGGAAGGGGTATTTAAGATGCTGAGGTCACGTGATCAGGGTTCGGCTTGCTCTGTGATTCCTGGTTCCGGTCCGGACCAACCCCGTGAGGGGTCCCGGACCCAGGAGTGTCTGCTGCCCCCGTAAGCCTGGTCACCCTGACCAGCCCCAGAGGCCATCATGGTCTGGGGTGGGGATCCGTCCGTTCCCGAGCCTCGGAACTGGCTAGTTCGAGGCCCAGTAACTGAAGGAGGATTCGGAGGTGTTCCGGTGTCCTCTCAGGATTGGAGAGGCACAGCAACTAGTACAAGCGACCAGGGGAGGACTCTTCGGAGGAGGGCCAAGAAGCTGGCTGCTCAGTAAGAGCCTGGGAGCTGAAGTTGTATGGACACTAGTGAATCCGCATTTCTTACGGTATCGCCGAAGCGGCTGAAAGATCCAGGTACCGTAGGAAAAGTTCCTAACCCCATCCTTCGGTTACAATCTAGTCTGTGGCAGAGACTTTGCAAATCTTTGAATCACTTGTTGGCTGTTAAATCTACAGTTATGCCTCGTACACATGATCGGAATTCTCGTCAGAAAAAAACTCTGACGGTTTTTCCAACGGAATTCCGACGGAATTCCGCTCAAGCTGTGTTGCCTACATACGGTCACACCAAATTCCGACGGTCAATAACACAGCGGCATAACACGCGTTCGACAGCACTATAAAAGGGAAGTTTAATGCGTCCGAGCATGCGTCGAATTGTTTCCGAGCATGCATCGGAATTTTGCGTGTCGGAATTGCATACACACGATCGGAAAATCCGATAGAAAGGTTTTCCGTCGGAAAAATTGAGAACAGGTTCTCAATCCAAAGTCCGTCGGAAATTCCGACAGAAAAAGACCGTTGACCATACACACAGTCGGAAAATCCGATGAAAGGCTCCCATCGGACTGTTTCCATCGGAAATTCCGACCGTGTGTACGCCGCATTAGAGGTTTATCCAGCAGTGAAGCACCCAGTTACGAGTGGCTACACTCTGGGCTACCTAAAGAGACATTCAATTGATGTCAGCAGTTCTGAAGTGCCTGAGCTTTATCACCCGTACCCTCTATTCCCAACTGAGAGACTGTGTTATAATTGAACGTTACCCTTTGCAAATAAAAATCCTCAAAAGGACATTCGAGTGTCAGCTTCTACTGGGTACTAACCCTGGGAACCCCTAGACAACGAACGACGAGCTACAAGGAGGAGGTAATTGGCAAGCCCAGAAAATACATAGCCGCCCCCAAGGGTTATGGCGCTACATATGAATATCAATACAACTTTTTATTTTGTATTCCAGGAAACTTATGTTAAGAAAAATACATTGTCTGTCCAGCTCATTCTAGTTTTCTGGTTTTCTAGGACTTCAAAACTTTGAGTCATCAACAAGCATGCAGCCGGTGAAGTCCCAACTTTCTTGTAACACAGGTTTCTGTTGACCACCATCTTGAACTAGGTACAATGAAGCTGGACAGGAGTCATGCTGTCAGATACGTTTATTGGGACTTTTCTGCACCAATCTTATGATGACCCTCTTTACCTCTTGGTTCCTTAAGCTGTAGATGAGAGGATTCAGCATTGGTGTGACCACCGCATAGAAGACAGAGGCCACTTTGTCTTGTTTCTCCTGACCAGTGGAGGATGGATGAAGATAAGTACAGAAAACTGTAACGTAGAAGATGGTAGCACACATAAGATGTGAGGAGCAGGTGCTAAACGCTTTCTTCCTGCCAGCCGCAGACTTTATCCGTAAGATGGAAGCTATAATGAGGGTGTAAGAGACCAGAATGGTTGTGAGAGAACTTAAGGTAAAAAAACACACAAAGAATAGGGTAATGTAGGTGCAGGTTTGGGGTTCTGAACAGGACAACCTGACCACTGGAGAGATATCACAGTAAAAATGGTCTACAAGGTTCGATTGACAGTATTCGAGACTGAAGAGGCAACCGGTCTGTGCTGATGAGTGCCCAAAGCCAACAGAAACGGTAAGAAGGACGAGACCAAGACATTTCTTCATTGTCATTATTAGGATGTAGTGTAAAGGGTAGCAGATAGCGACATATCGGTCATACGCCATGATTGAAAGGACAAAGACCTCTATACTAGCCAGAGCAACGTAAAAGTAGAATTGAAGGGCACAACCAATGAATGAGATGAATTTCTTGTCAGACAGGAGATCAAAAAACATTTTGGGAGTTACAACTGAGGAGTAGAAGAGGTCCACCATAGAGAGATAGCTCAAGAAGTAGTACATCGGGGTGTGAAGGCTGGGCGAAATGTGTACAACTGCAACCATTCCAATGTTTCCGCATATGGTAATCATGTAGACAAGCAAAAAAAGGATGAAGAGGTACGGGGCAAATTCTCTGTCATCGTTTAGACCAGAAAGTTCGAACACCATCACTTGTGTCTTGTTGACGTTGTTCATAGGCTTTTTGCTCTGTGACGACTGAAATAAACATATTAGTTGTGATCCACTGACAAGTTACACAAAACTGGATATGTTTGTCTTACAGGACATCTAGTCAAGGGCATAGCTACAGATCATGGGATCCTTTACCAAAATTTTGGTGGGGCCCCCTCAGCAAACTCCCTACTGTTGTTAATCCTTAGTATGTCTAATGCCGCGTACACACGATCGGAATTCTCGTCGGAAAAAGCTCTGATGTTTTTCCCGACGGAATTCCACTCAAACTGTCTTGCCTACACACGGTCACACCAAATTCCGACCGTCAAGAATGTGGTGACGTACAACACTACAACGAGCTGAGTTCAATGCTTCCGAGCATGCGTCGAATTGTTTCCGAGCATGCGTAGGAATTTTGCACGTCAGAATTGCTACAGACGATCGGAATTTCCTTTTCTGTCGGAAAAATTGAGAACATGCTCTCAATTTTTTGCTGTCGGAAATTCGGCCAGCAAAATTCCGATGGAGCCTACACACGGTCGCATTTTCCGATTAAAAGCTCTCATCTGTCTTTTTCTTGCCGGAATTCCGATCGTGTGTGTGTGCGGCATAAGTCCAGGAAAGGGAGCAGAAGAGCTGTCAAAAAAAGTCTGTACATTACTTGGAACTAGACATGTGCACAACAAAAAAATTTGTTTATTTTCGTTTCGTTTTTTTCGTTTCCGTTGATTCCGTAAATTCGTAAGTCGCCGGTGTTCGTATTCGTAACAATTTGTACATTTGTAAGAGTTATTTTTTCGTTGATTCGTTTTTTCGTTAGTTTCAGTTTCGTTTATTCGAAATTCGGACGCATTCGTATTTATTCGTACATTCGTAACATTCGTAGATTCGTAATCGGAGCATAATTCATAATTTTATGTAATGTGTATGCTGTTATTACATTTTAAGAGACACGGAAAATTACGAATCGAAAAAAAAAGTTACGAATGTACGAATTTTTTCGTTCAATTCATTTGAAGCACGTTAAACAAAGCCATTGTAAGAGACACGTAAAATTACGATTCGCAAAAATAAATAAAAAGTTACGAATGTACGAATTTTTTCGTTCAATCCATTCGAAGCACGTTAAGCAGCGCCATTGTAAAAGACACGGAAAATTACGAATCGAAAAAAAAAAAAAAGTTACGAGTTTACGAACTTTTTTGTTCAATCTATTCGAAGCACGTTAAGCAGCGCCATTGTAAAAGACACGGAAAATTACGAATCGAAAAAAAAAAAAAAAAGTTACGAGTTTATGAATTTTTTTGTTCAATCTATTCGAAGCACGTTAAGCAGCACCATTGTCAGGGACATGGAAAATTACCAATTCAACAAAAAAAAAAAAGTTACGAATGTTTCGTTCATTTTCGTTGTTCCTGTTTTTGTTTTTTTCGGATTTTCTTCATTCGTACATTCGTTGTTTCTAATTAGTTTTTTTCGGATTTTCGTTGTTTTTCAGATTTGTTCGTTTCGAACGATTCGTTAATCGGATTCGTTCGATTCGAACGATTCGTTAAAATTTTTAGCGAATCGTTCGTTCATTCGTACGAAAACGAACGAACGAAAATAACGAAAAAAACCGAAAAACTAAAAAACACGAAACGAATTGCACATGTCTACTTGGAACCACTGAGATTTTACAGCCTGGACTGTTTTAGGTATACAGGGTAATTTTAGTGCTGGCCAGGATAACCAGAAGCTCTGAGGGCAAGAAATCTGCAATGCTAAGGCAATCAAACTCCTCCTACTACATGGCCTGAAAAAGGTGTGTGGCTAGCAACAACTGTTCTCAAGCCTCCTTTTCTACATCTGACGTCAGCTCGGGAGTATAGGGTCAGTGTCAAGAATATGAATGAGCTTAGTGTTCAGTCCTATCATCAGTTTGGACCAGAAACTGGCTGTTAGGACGTTCATTTAGGGGTCTGGCCTTGACTAGTGTGACAGCTTGTCAATGGTTGCTAAGGAAGCAGCATCTGCTGTGTCCTTACCTACCACTGATGTCAACCGGCCAGTTCACTTACATGGCTGGGAATCCCTGGCCACTTAAGCAAATAAGTGGGGAATGAAGCCTTACAGCATTGCATAAATATGACCACATGGCCATATTTGGGCAATGATGTCCTCACTATTCTAGCTGTCAATAGTTGTAAATGTAGCGGTAACACTTTTGCAAGGTGTCCGCTATGTGTAAATTTAGTTATTTTTTCTCTCAGAACAGTAAAGGGGTTCTGAGAGCTAATTGGATAGGTTAACTTTGGCATCAGTTTGGCTGGGCTGTGTTGGGGTTTTGCCTGGTCATGTGTGCAGTGAGGTACACGTGATAGGTTTAGAACCAGGCCTGGTTGGACGTTTGAGTACCGGCATTCCCCGGAGCCAATCAGTGGGTGCGTTTGGCCCCGCTGAGGAGTCTGGGGAAGGGTACTTAAGATGCTGGAGTTACGTGTTCGGGGTTCGTTCGGCCATAGCTGCCTGTTCCTGGTTCTGGACGGGGGTAGCCCCGCGAGGGGTCCCGGTCACTGGAGTGTGTGCTGCCCCGCAACATGGTTGGTTTGACAAGCCCCACAGACCCGCTTGGTCTGGGGCGGGAATCCATCCGTTCCCGAGTCTCGGAAACGGCTGGTCCGATGCACAGTAACTGAGGGAGGATTCAAGGCGTCCGGGTGTGCTCTCAACTTGGAGGGGCACCGCAGCTCATGTAGGCGACCGGGGGAGGACTCTTCGGAGGAGGGCCAACAAGCTGGCATCCTGAGAAGTGCCTGGTTGCTGGGTTGTCAAGGACACTAACGAATCCATGCTTTCCCAGTACTGCCAAGGAGACAGAGGACGTTCCAGGTACTGAGGAAAGGTTCCTGTTTGCTTCTGATTGCTACTTTAATTCAAGGTCAGAGACTTTGCAAATTCCGAATTCAAGTGCTGACTGCCATAATCTCTGGCTAGAGATTTGTTCAGCTTTGAAGCACCCAGCTGCGAGTGGCTACTCTCTGGGTTGGCAAATAGAGACTTTCACATACTTCGCAGTTCAAGGTGCCTGAGGTGCAGAGGCTGCTTGCACCTGTTACTTCCTTACAAACCATTGTCGTCGCCTGGCTCTTTCACTGACATGGCTCGGAATCCCTGGACACATAAGCAAATTGGCAGGGAATGGGGTCTTACATCATTGCCTAAATATGGCCACATACAATGTCCCCATTCATGGGGGGGGGGGGGGGGGATTTTCTTATCCCTCATCCCTCATCAACCTTGTTTGGTTGGATGGAGAATCTTTAAAGTTTTTTGTGTGTATGACCAGCATTCGGCTACAGCTATAGCTCTACCAATCCATAAATGCCCATTATCAGTGGCTGACAGGCCACCAAATGCTGCCATTCATAAAAAGTATGGGTATGCATGCCCTTACACTGTCCGCCCTCCACTGTCATTTGTCTTCTTTATTAAAGACTTCATTGTCTTCTTAGTTCCCACAAAGCCTCCTTTGGTCCCCCATGCCTCCTCCGTTCCTTCAAAGCTTCACCCAGTCCTCTAAGTATACAAGATCAGTAGCATAAACACAACAGTTTTTATTTTTCTGAGCCCCTGTAAAATTGTTAGTGCTCCCTGCAAAAGAGACAGATCATACCCACCTCTCCTGCTCACTGATCTTCGCTTGAAGAAATAGAGCTGCTTGAAAAATCCTCAGAAGCGAACACTTACCTACACCAAAAATGAGATATCTGATGCTTCGGGGAGTCAGTCCATGGCACAGGAATTGGGGGAACTCAAAACAAGTCAAGAATTCTGGCGATAAAAGTCATCTTAATTGCACATATTCTTCCAACCCTAGAACCACTGGGAAAATTCCACCTCCTCAAATCATCAATACATACAATGAGGGAAACAATTTGTTACCATAAAGCGTACCTAAACCCAAGAACAAACATTTTCAATAACTGAAGAAAGCTCAAAATACAGTGCCTTTAAAAAGTATTCACACCCCTTGAAATTTCCCACATTTTGTCATGTTACAACCAAAAACCTAAATGTATTTTATTGGGATTTTATGTGATAGACCAACACAAAGTGGCACATAATTGTGAATTGGAAGGAAAATGATAAATGGTTTTCAAGTTTTTTTACAAATAAATATGTGAAAAGTGTGGGGGGTGCATTTGTATTCAGCCCCCTTTACTCTGATAACCCTAACTAAAATCTAGTGGAACCAATTGCCTTCACTAAGTCACCTAATAAGTACCGTATTTATCAGCGTATAACACGCACTTTTTTCCCCTTAAAATCAGGGGAAAATCGTGGGTGCGTGTTATACGCCGATACCCGCCGATCTCCCGCTGATTTTTTCTTTAGGGGAGCGAGCGGAGCCGATATTCCGAAAGCCGCGTGTATTTTCGGCTATTTTCGGCTCCTCTCGCAGTCCCGCCCACCTCCACTGATTGCGAGAGGAGCCGAGCGCCGACAACATAAAGAATTCCGAATTCGGCTATTTTCGACTCCTCTCGCAGTCCCGCCCCTGTCTGCGAGCAGAGCCGAGACTAGCCGAAATCCGATCATTCTGAACGTGGTGACGTTTGTTGCCTACGACGGGACTACGTAGAGGCTAGTAGCCAATAGCTTTGGTCTTGTAATGTGATCTGAGCATGCGTGGCACTTTGTCCGTTGGATCGCTACACACGATCGGAAAAAGTCCGATAGGACTTTGTTGTCGGAAAATTTGAGAGCAGGAGATAAAACTTTGTCCGTCGGAAAATCCGACGGAAAAAGTCCGATGGAGCCTACACACGGTCGGAATTTCCGACAACATTGTCCGATAGGACATTTTCCATCGGAAAATCCGACCGTGTGTACGGGGCATTACAACGCAGAGCACCCTTATTCCACACATTATATAAGTTGAGGATGATGTCAGTTTGCAAGTTTCTAACATTTACTAAATTCAGCATTTTCAGGATCTGATGGGTCCCAATGCCCAGTGACCCCCTCTCCTATGTTGGTCACTGAGCACCAGGATCCCTAAGATACTGGGGTCCACCTATAGCAGCCTTTCTCAATCCTTTTAACATGGAGGAACCCTTGAAATGGGGTTATTATTAATAATAATATTATTATTATTAGGCAATATTCCTCCCACTGACACCAATGGTGGACACTATTCTTCCCTCTGATACCAACGACGGGGCACTATTCCTCTCATTGACACCAATGATGGACACTATTCCTTCCACTGATACCAATGATGGGGCACTATTCCTCCCACTGACACCAACAATGGAGCACTGTTCCTCCTACTGATACCAACGATGGAGCACTATTCCTCTGACTGATATAAATGATGAGGCCTTATTCTTTCCACTGACATTAATGATGGGGCATTATTGGTCTCACTGACACCAATGATGAGATACTATTCCTACCACTGCTACTAATGATGGACATTATTTCTTCCCACTGACACCATTGATGAGGCACTATTTCACCCACTGACACCTAGGATGGGGCACTATTCCTCCCACAGATACCAATGATGAGCCACTATTCATCCCCTTCAATACCAATGATGAGGCACTATTCCTCCCCCTAATACCAATGTCGGGGGAATATTCCTCCCATCGACACCAATAATGAGCCACTATTCCTCCCAATGACACCAATGATGGGGCACCATTCCTCCTACTGACACCAATGATGGGCATCATTCCTCCTATTGACACCAAGGATAGGGCGCTATTCCTCCCACCGATGCCAATAAAGGGAACTGTTCCTCCAACTAACACCAATGAAGGGAACTATTCCTTCTAATGACACTGATAAGACACTATACCTCCTACTAATACCAGTTATAGGGCACTATTCCCCCTCCCACTGACCACAGGCACTATGTTACTTTTTTAATCCCACTGACCACCAAGTCCGAGACATTGCCTACTGCCACTAATGCTTGGACATTTTCAATCCCCACTGGCCACAGTCCGGTCCCCCTTAAGTCTGAAGAACAGTAGACAGCCCTTTTGTTTAGAAAGTTTGGAGACCCCTGACTTAGAGGAATGCTCTTCACTTTTGTGGGCATTGGGAAGATTCCCCCCCTTACAGATAGCTAAAAAGATAATTGTTGATAGTAGTTACTTATCTGAGAGGCAGAGGTTGCTCATTGCTCAAGGAATCACTAGCAACCTCAGGAGGAACCCTAGTTGATCTATAATGTGAATTTTACCAGGTTGGGCTTCACCCATTTGGAGGTAATAGCTGGTTGTTCCTTAGGATATTTGGTAATGAAGCTCAGATTAAAAAACAGGCTCCCTTAAGGGTTAATTGTTGATAGTAGTTACTTATCTGAGAGGCAAAGGTTGCTCATTGCTCAAGGAATCCCTTGAAACCTCAGGAGGAACCCTAGTTGATCTATAAAGTGACTTTTACCAGGTTGGGCTTCACCCATTTGGAGGTAATAGCTGGTTGTTCCTTGGGATATTTGGTAATGAAGCTCAGATTAAAAATATATGAGTATGTTATTATTTCGTTATCAAGTTATATCATTCACAACAAATGCTTTGATGTTATATAGTAAAGCACATTTTTTAATATATAATATTTCAGCTTTAAAATGAGTATATATGAATGCCCTCCATTACATTAATCTACAATGAGGAATCGGGGTGGGGGTTCTGTTTTGGTCTCTTACCTGACGGAGATATCATTGACATGTAGGATCTTTGTATCTTCCAATTTCATGTCCGCATGAAGCTGTTTATATAATAAACCCAATTATCCGAGAAAATAATTGCCCTCTTCTCCAGGGACCATCATTATTATTAATCACAAAGAAACCAATTACTTCATACATCCCTTGGTATCATTATGTCATGGGTGATGTTATAATGTATGCAGACCCCAACGCTGAACTTCTCCTATTTTCTCCCTTTGGGTCTGTTAAATATACCATAGAAAGCTCCTTGTTATATCTGTTCCAGAAGTGTGAAAAAGAGCCATTGATCCTGCCAGAAATCATGCCAGCTGATAACTTCCTGTGCCCCATGCCTGTGCTGGCTTTTATCAATTACATTGTTTCCTGCGGTTTCTGTGGACTACAGAACACTCTCACCATGTTATGGATATAACAAAAAAGTGGTGGTGTTCTGTAGTACTGTCCTGGGGTGAGAATGCTGCTCCTCCATAGATACGCTAGGAGAGGAAGTGTGTTACTGGCAGAATCAAAAAGAAAAGCCTAAATAAAACGAATGCCACCACCAAATCCAAGAATGGGCAATCTGCAATATATTATATTTATGTCCTTGGGTTTAGATACACTTTAATTGGAAGAAGGCCCTGCCAATTAGCTGATCTAATATACAGTTTATTGTCAAAAGTATTGGGACACATGCCCTATACACACAGTCGGATTTTCCCATGGATTTTGTCCTATCGGACAATGTTGTCGGAAATTCCGACCGTGTGTAGGCACCAAAATGGAAATCAAAAAAGGAAGAACTCCGGACAGCCGCACACCGAGAAAATAAAAACCAAAAAGTTTATTTAAAAGCAAAAAACACTGCAATCCATACACGGCAAAAAAGGGGGGTACAGAGCTGACGCGTTTCGCACCACAACTAGTGCTTACTCATAGCTGAGTGTGTAGGCACCATCGGACAGTTTCCATCGGATTGTCCTACGGACAAAGTTCTATCTCCTGCTGGATAGATTTTCCGACAACAAAGTCCGATCACACCAATTCCGATCGTGTGTAGCGAATTCCGACGGACAAAGTGCCACGCATGCTCAGATCACATTACAAGACCAAAGCTATTGGCTACTAGCCTCTACATAGTCCCGTCGTAGGCAACAAACGTCACCACGTTCAGAATGATCGGATTTTCCGACAACTTTGTCCGACCGTGTGTATGCAACACCAGTGTCGGACTAAATCCGTTGGACCAAATCCGATGGATTTGGTGGTCGGATTTTCCGACCGTGTGTATGGGGCTTTAGTCCGTAGGGTTCAATCTTGAGTTGGCCCACCCTTTGCAGCTATAACAGCTTCAACTCTTCTGGGAAGGCTGTCCACAAGGTTTAGGAGTGTGTCTATGTGAATGTTTGACCATTCTTCCAGAAGAGCATTTGTGAGATCAGGCACTGATTTTGAACGAGAGGGCCTGGCTCGCAGTCTCCCCTCTAGGTGTTCTATCAGGTTGAGGTCAGGACTTTGTGCAGGCCAGTCAAGTTCCTCCACCCCAAATGCTCTCATCCATGTCTTTATGGACCTTGCTTTGTGCACTGGTGCGCAGTCATGTTGGAACAGAAAGGGACCATCCCCAAACTGTTCCCACAAAGTTGGGAGCATGAAATTGTTCAAAATGTCTTGGTATGCTGACGCCTTAAGAGTTCCCTTCACTGGATCTATGGGGCCAAGCCCAACCCCTGAAAAACAACCCCACACCTTAATCCACCTCCACCAAATGAGTGAGGCACGTTCTCAGGAAGGCGTCATATAATGTCCTCCCAGAACAATAGGGCTCCCGCTCCCTGTCCGTCATTTTACAATGAAGATGGTGAGAAGCAGTTAAAGTAGAACTATAAGCAAAACTTTTTTTTGGATAGAGTAAGGGATGCTTATAGGGTTATAACCCCTGTCAGATTTTTTTTCACCATAGCCAAGTGGGAGGAAATCCCTGCAAATTAGAGAAATTCCTTGGGAACCCCAAAGTCACTAGAACTAGTATCCCCATTGGAAGATTTCCCCTCTATTACTTTTCTGGGAACAACCCAAAATGTAGGATTTTCTTTAAATTTCACTTTCAATGATAATGGTAAACAGGACATATAGAGAGGGGGAATCTCCCTAGTGGGGGGACAGACAGCAATAAAACCTGATAGGCATTCTAATCCCTCTCCACTCTATCCAAAATACATTTTTTTCCCTTTAGTAATACTTTAAGAAAGTGGCATTGGCCTCAACCTGGTGCACCTTTCTGCAATATTAAACACTGCCCACGACCGATGCCAGGAGAAGAGGAAATGGAACCCAGAATATCAAGTTGACTGGCCAGAAGACTATGGAAAACGGAGTTAAGAGTAGGGTTTTAAGTGCAATTGCTGGAGTTCTGGTGGGAATTGGGTTCCATGGACCCCACTTTGCTCATGGCACTGTAAACTTTATATCAATTGGATAAACCCCTGGTCCACGACATTGCCCATCCCCTTTGCCTGCTGGCTTTCTTGCTCCCTCTTCTCTTATTCCTCCTCCCCCCACAAGATCCCTTCTTTATTCCTCCCCAATTCACCACTGCACCTTCCCTTCCCTCCCGCCACGTGATGTCAGAAGGGGGTGGTGCCACCGGGTGACGTAGCCAGGTGGCCCCCTCCCCTTACCTATATAAGAAATGTCAAAGCGCAGAGCGGGTATACAGCGGGATGCCTTTTGGGAAGCAGGAGCACTTTTATCTTTTTCTGTTTTTCGGTCCGGCGGGCGTCGTGATTGACAATGGATTTACATCGAGGGACACTATTTTTTTAATTTTTAATAAAGGACATGTCAAAAATAGTCTCTTGTGTTTATTACTTTTATACACTTTTTTGGTGAATGGGTAGGGGTACCATTCACATGGGGGGGGGGGATCTGGGGCCCCCTTGTTAAAGGGGTCTTCCAGATTCCAATAAGCCCCCCACCCACAGACCCCAAAAACCACAGCCCGGGGTTGTCGGAAACAGGCCCACTGCCCCAAAGCACCCACCTTCCCATGTGGAGGGCATATGGCCTGGTATGGTTCAGGAGGATGGGGGGGCGCTCACCCGTCCCCCCCTCTTTCCTGACCTCCCAGGCTACATGCCCGGATAAGGGTCCAGTATGGATTTGGGGGGAGGGCATGCTGTTACATTTTTAAACTTTGGCATGGGGTTCACCTCCAAATCTATACCAGACCCGAAGGGCCTGCTACGGACTGGGCAGGGCCCACTCAGTTTTTTTCTTTATTATTTCAATAGCTGGGTGCCGGCAATTGTAATAGTCATTTAAAATGGGATTTAACTTGTTTTTTTTTCTTTATAAATGTCAGTTTTGCTGTAGCATGCTCTGTATATGCTACAGATGCGCCACTTTACAGGCACATTAAGGGGACCCCCCAGGCCCTATGTGTTTCATTTTTATTGTTTTACTTTAAGGGTAATTAAAATCACTGCTCCTGGAAAAATGATCGTTTTAATTACAATTTTTTTTTTTATTGATACATGTCCCGCAGGGCAGTACCCAGATGCCCATACCCCTTTTATGGCCAATTACTTGCATATGAGCCTTAAAAATGGGCACTTTTGATTGTTCCTGTTCGACTTCCATAGACTTCAATGGGATTCGCCATTCGGGTTAGAACTTTTCCCCTGTTCGTGAGTTTTGCTGCGAACGGAGCAGGGGGGTGTTCGGCCCATCCCTAGTCTTTATATATGTTTCCTTCCTCTAATACCCAATTTGTATTCACTGCTCTTAAACCTTAAATTCCTTCTATTAACCCTCACTCACCTTCTTCTTAGTCCCATCTTTTTTTCACTTTTTGAGAGATAAACAGTTTAAATTGATTTTAGTATTTAGACCCTTGGGTGTCTATGTATTACATATATAAATCTGTTCAATTTCTTTCCTGGATATTCCTTTTTTTCATGTTTATTTATTTTCAGTTTTCAGTACTTACTGACCATATTTAACTATCTGGGATCCCCTAAAATATATTTTTGTGAAATGAGCTGATAAATCATGGTCTGATTTTATATATATTTCTTACATGGTCTTTGATTCTTTCCTTCAATTTTCTCGTTGTTCTGCTATATACTGTTTGCCATGTGGGCATTCCAACCAAAAAAAATGACAAACCTTGTATCGGTATTGTGTCTATGTCACTGCCTGGGTGATGTGGACACTTAGGGGTCAATTTATAAAAAAAAAACAATTACCATCACGAATAACGACCGTTATGTGTCTATTAGGTTTATTTTTTATTTTTTTATGATCATCAGCTCCATCAAGTGGCCATAATATAAAAAAAGGGAAAAGATAAAAACCAGATTAATGCTGCGTACACACGATCGGAAATTCGGCCAGCAAAATCGGATGAGAGCATTTGGTTGGAAAATGCGACCGTGTGTATGCTCCATCGGACTTTTGCTGGCCGAATTCCAGCCATCAAAAGATTGAGAGCAGTTTCTCAATTTTTCGGTCGGAAAAAGTTTAGATCGGAAATTTCCGATCGTCTGTAGCAATTCCGACGCGCAAAATTCCTACGCATGCTTGGAAACAATTCGACGCATGCTCGGAAGCATTGAACTTAATTTTCTCGGCTCGTCGTAGTGTTGTACGTCACCGCGTTCTTGACGTTCGAAAGTTCAGCGAACTTTTGTGTGACCGTGTGTATGCAAGCAAAGCTTGAGCGGAATTCCGTCGGAAAAACAATCCAAGATTTTTCTGATGGAAAATCGGCTCGTGTATGTAGCGCCGACACTTTTCTAAAGTGTGCACTATAATGTAACAGAGTTCTGGGGTTAATTGTACAGGTTTTTAACTTTGGCATCAGTTTGGCTGGGCTGTACTGAAGTTCTGCCTGGTCATATGTGCAGTGAGGCACCTGTGACAGGCTGAGAACCAAGCCTGGTTGGACATGTTAGGTACCAATCTTTCTCGGAGCCAATCAGTGGGCGTGTCTGGCCCCGCTGTGTAGTCTGGGAAAGGGTATTTAAGATGCCGAAGTCATTTGCTCTTTGATTCCTGGTTCCAGTCCAGACCAACCCCGTGAGGGGTCCCGGACCCAGGAGTGTCTACCGTCCCCATAAGCATGGTCACCCTGACCAGCCCCAGAGGCCCTCATGGTCTGGGGTGGGGATCTGTCCGTTCCCGAGCCTCGGAACTGGCTAGTTCGAGGCCCAGTAACTGAAGGGGATTCGGAGGTGTCCCGGTGTGCTCTCGGCATTGGAGCGACACGGCAACTCGTACAAGTGACCAGGGGAGGACTCTTCGGAGGAGGGCCAAGAAGCTGGCTGCTCGGTAAAAGCCTGGGAGCTGAGTTGTATGGACACTAAAGAATCCGCATTTCTCACAGTATCGCCAAGAAGGCTGAGAGATCCAGGTACTGTGGGAAAGGTTCCTACTTATCTTCAGTTACAATCTAGTCTGTGGCAGAGACTTTGCAAGTTTTCCGGATCACAAATTGGCTGCTAAATCTATGGTTAGAGGTTTATCCAGCAGTGAAGCGCCCAGTTGCGAGTGGCTACTCTCTGGGCTATCTAAGAGACATTCAGTTGATGTCAGCAGTTCAAAGTGCCTGAGTTTTATCACCCGTACCCTCTATTACCAATTGAGAGACTGTGTTATGTTGGGTGTTACCCCTGCAAATAAAAATGCTTAAAAGGACTTTTTTGTGTCAGCTTATGAAGTTACTGGGTACTAACTCTGGGAACCCCTAGACAACGAAAAACTAGCTACATCCCTCTAAATATGTTCCTTAGAGGTCTCCTTAAAATCTCGACATAACCTCCAGAGGTAGGTAGGTACAAACCCTCTAAGGTAGGGGAACACAGTGATCTCATATATCTACCTCCAGTACTGTGCATAGAAATGTCCCAAATTAGGGAGCAGGGTGACCACATGTTACATATTCCATTTTTCTTTCAATTTGGTACTGTGCATGAAAATCTGAAACTTAACAAACCAAATCCAAAAACGTCAGCTTGGATCTGACCACATGTTGTAGAAATGTACTCCATTTAAGTGGGCAATGCTGGAAGACTTCAAGTTAATGCTTTTATGTTTCAGAGGTATGATAACCTAATTTTCTCTTTTTTTACATATATATAAATATTGATGGGACAGAAGATCTGAAAGACAGTGGCCATAATGTACTATTTTCCTGAAAAACCTCAATCAGGAGAATACCGTATTATGGTCACTAGATGGAGCTAATAAACATAATAGCCACGGAAACTGGACCCATTTTGATCTGACTTTGAGATGAGTGCGACTTGAGTCTTGAGGGGAATCCCCACGCCAAAATATGGACCCATAATGCCCAGAGCGTTGACGTAAAAAAGGGATGTGTTCTTCGGGTGACGTCACCGTGTGGCCACGCCCCATAGTCATAAAAGAAATGTCAGACAGCGACGGGAGCCTTTTATTGGTTTGGCAGCAGCGGCGATGGCCATCGTGATTGACGTTGGAGCTACCACATCGGACATTGTTCATTTTTAATAAAGGACTTGTCAAAAACTGCCTCCTGTTTTTCTTACACAACACTGTTTTTTTGGGGTGAATGGGTAGGGGTCTCCACTGCCCCAAAACACCCCCCCCCCCCCCCCATGTTGAAGGCATGTGGCCTGGTATGGTTCAGGGGGGGGGCTCTCGCTCGAGCCCCACTTTCCTGTACTGCCAGACTGCATGCTCGGATAAAGGGTCTGTTATGGATTTGGGAGGGGGGGGGTTCCAAGCAGTTTTTTTTTTTGGCATGGGGTTTCTCTCAAGATCCATACCAGACCCAAGGGGCCTGGTATGGATATTGGTGGGACCTCACACCGATTTTTTTTTCAATCAATTTTGCTTTGCTAACATTGCCTCGGAGCATGTCACAAGTCGGATCAGTTAAGGTGCTGATCCAACTTGGATGCGACTTCCATTATATTCTATGATCTGAAACCGGGGTGGACTGACCAGTCGGTCCATTTGGACATGGACCAAGGGCCCGGCCGCTAAAGGGGGCCCGCCAGCGCTACCTGCTGGACCCCTTAGGGCTGGTGATAACCGTTTCGGACCCGCACGGGACCCAGCACTGCCTCAGAGGGTAAGGGGGAGGGCAGGCGCCACCGGATTACATAGAGCAGGGATATCCCGCTTACCGCAGTCATCCGACGTCCTGCCTTCTTTTGATAGATGTCTCACTGGTCCAATGCCGGGACGTGTGATGTCTAACAAAGGAGGCGGGACATCCGATGACAGCGGTTGCCAGGTGTCACAGCGGGAGTTACCCACTCTGTGTGATCCGGCGGCTCTCCTCTCTATCCCCCATGAACTGATCAGGCTGCATGGAGGGGGCACTCTAGGTGAGGCTACATGGAGGGGGCACTCTAGGTGAGGCTGTATGGAGGGGGCACTCTAGGCGAGGCTGCATGGAGGGGGCACTCTTGGCGAGGCTGCATGGAGGGGGCACTCTTGGTGAGGCTGTATGGAGGGGGCACTCTAGGTGAGGCTGCATGGAGGGGGCACTCTAGGTGAGGCTGCATGAAGGGGGGAACTCTGGTGAGGCTGCATGGAGGGGGCACTCTGGTAAAGCTGCATGGAGGGGGCACTCTAGGTGAGGCTGCATGGAGGGGGTACTCTAGTTTAGGCTGCATGAAGGGGGCACTCTAAGTGAGGCTGCATGGAGGGGGCACTCTAGTGAGGCTGCATGGAGGGGGCACTCTGGCGAGGCTGCATGGAGGGGGCACTCTGGCGAGGCTGCATGGAGGGGGCACTCTGGCGAGGCTGCATGGAGGGGGCACTCTGGCGAGGCTGCATGGAGGGGGCACTCTGGCGAGGCTGCATGGAGGGGCACTCTGGAGAGGCTGCACGAAGGGGGCACTCTGGTGAGGCTGCACGAAGGGGGCACTCTGGCGAGGCTGCATGGAAGGGCACTCTGGCGAGGCTGCATGAAGGGGCACTGGTAAAGCTGTATTGAGGGGCACTGGTGAGACTGCATTAAGGGGCACTGGTGAGGCTGCATTCATTGGCACTGATCAGGCTGCATTAATAGGCACTGGTGAGGCTGCATTCATGGGCACTGATCAGGCTGCATTCATGGGCACTGATCAGACTGCATTCATGGGCACTGGTGAGGCTGCATTCATGGGCACTGGTGAGGCTGCATTGAGAGGCACTGGAGAGGCTGCATTGATGGGTACCGATGAGGGTTTTTTCTAACATAGACTCTAAAATGGGCACAGAGAGGACCCGCACACGCAGGCGACGTAATTATGTGTTGCGCCACGTGTCTCCGCACACAGGGCCTGCTGCAAACCTTCTAGATCTACCGTCCCAGATAGGGCAAAGGACACCACTTCCCTCCAAGTACCTCCCTCACCTCGGCAAACAGTGCCCAAAATGGTGGAAGAGGAGAGGACACACCCACAGCAAGGCCAGGGTGCCAGCTACCCACCCACAGTGACCCACCCACAGCAGGGCCAGGGTGCCAGCCAGCTAGCCACCCACGGTGACCCACCCACACCAGGGAGCCAGCCAGCCACAGAGGACACAGGAGCCAGCCAACCACAGAGGACGTGGGAACCAGCCACAGCTACAGTACCCATAGTTAAGGTAAGAGGAGCTCTACACAGTGCCAATTTTATTTCTACTTTGTGAGAGGTTGGGGCAGGGGTGAGAGTCATGGCATAAGGAGGGGGTCCTGTGAGGACCAGAGTGAATGAAGGTGTTCACTGTACACTCTGTTAGAAAGAGGCCCCCCTCGGGGTCCCATTATACTCCTTTGTAGTCTCTAATAGAGAGAGAGAGACCCCCCTCCAGGACCTAACAGAGAATCTCTAATGGACACTATTAGAGAGAGACCCCCCTCCAGGTCCCATTAAAAAAAAAAAAAAGAGGCAGAAGTTGTACTTTTATGCAAAATGTAGGGGCAAGGTCAGGGGCGGGCCATGGGTGGGGTTAGGGATAGGTCATGGGCGGGGCCTGACAGGGGCCCTTGCTTTATTTGGTCCTGGGGTCCTGAGTGTTGGCAGTCCGCAGCTGATCTGAAATCGCACCCAAGTTGGACCAAAGTAGTGCAGCAACCTTTTCAAAAGTCGGACCAGTTAAGACGGCTCTCATAGGGAAACATTTATATTTACATGTCATGCAACTTGTGCTCTCAAAGTCGGAGATCTTGTCGCACCAGTGTGAACCAGGCCTTAGTGTTGGCTGTCCATCCATGAGGTCCTCTGAAGACCACAGCAGCTGATAACTTCAGAAAGAAGGATTGATGTACTGCAGCACTAATTCCACTGGTCACGACTTCCAGAAGTGGCGGTGGTAACTGATATTGCTGGTGCATGTCGATGAGTACAAAAGGTATTTCTTTTAAAAAAAACTGGCGGGGTGATGGAGGGATGGGATTGGGGGTGGTTAAACAGAGGGGATTACATTTTTAAACATTGCTTGGAAATTAGCTTTAATGTGCACTCGCAAACGTACCTAATATACGCTGATCCTGTTTCTTTAAATATCTATACAACTTTATATTCCAGGAAACCTATCCTGTATAAAAATACACCGGCTAAATACATTGACGGTCTAACTCATTCTAGACTGTCTTTCTCTGGCTTCAGTCATTGACCCACAAGCCTACAGCCAGTGAAGTCAGAAGTCTCACAACACAGGTTTCCATTGTCCACATCTTAAACTAGGTACACTTAAGCTGGATAGGAGTCACACTGTCATATAGGTTCTTTAGGACTTTTCTTCACCAGTCTTTTGATGACCTTTTTCACCTCTTGGTTCCTCAGGCTGTAGATGAGAGGATTCAACATTGGGGTCACCACCGCGTAGAAGACAGAAGCCACCAAGTCTTGTTTCTTGAGGGTAGCGGAGGATGGATGAAGATAGGTGAAGAAAACTGTAACATAGAAGATGGTAACACACATGAGATGGGAGGAGCAGGTGTTGAACGCTTTCCTCCTGCCAGCTGTAGATTTTATCCGTGAGATAGAAGAAATGATGAGGGTGTAGGAGACCACGATGGTTGTCATTGAAGTTAAGGTACAAAAACACACAAAGAAAAGGCTGATGATGTTGCAGGTACGGGTATCCGAACAGGACAAGTTAACCACTGGAGAGAGATCGCAGAAAAAATGGTCTACAATGTTAGATTGACAGTATTTGAGACTGAAGATGCAACTGGTCTGTGCCGATGACTGCAAAAACCCAACAAAAAAGGTGGGAAGGACAAGACCAAGACATTTCTTCATGGTTATTATTAGGACATAGTGTAGAGGGTGGCAAATGGCGACATATCGGTCATACGCCATGATTGAAAGGACAAAGACCTCCACACTGGCTAGAGCAACATAGAAGTAGAACTGAAGGGCGCAACCAATGAATGAGATGAATTTCTTGTCAGACAGAAGATCGGACAACATTTTGGGGGTAACAACTGAGGAATAGAGTAGGTCCACCACAGAGAGGTAACTCAAGAAGTAGTACATCGGGGTGTGAAGGCTGGGCGAGATTTGAACAACAGCAATTATTCCAATATTTCCGCATATGGTTATTATGTAAACAAGCAAAAAGAAGATATAGAGGAATGGAGCAAATTCTCTGTCATCAGTTAGACCAGACAGTTCAAAGACAATTACTTGCGTCTTGTTGGCGTTGTTCATGGGCTTTTTGCTCTGTGATGATTGAAACAAACATAATTGTAGGCACGTGAAAATACTTTCATATATGCTTTTCATTCAAAGTTACTGTGTGGCAATGTAAGGGTTAGCTTGCTGTGGTGTGTCTGCCATTTTGCCTGTTGTGGGCCCCATAGTTGGGGTATTTAATTGTAAAGGGTACGTTCTTAGAGCTCTTCTTGGGAGATTAGTCATGCAAAGGAGAGAGACCACAGAGATATGTAGCATTACACTGAAGAGGGTCACCCATTGGTGGGACTCTAAGCAGGACTTTTATTATGTGAAATACTGACAGATGGGAACTATTACAAGCTAAAAGGTATGAGACACCACAGCAGAGCCCTAAAAAATTCTTCCCAGCTTGAACAACAAATTTGCCTCTCACATTTATATTATGCATGACCTTGCACCAGGATTGTATCGCTTCAGGGCACGCCCCCTGAAGACATCAGCACGCCCCCTGAAGATGTCAGCACGCCCCCTGAAGATGTCAGCACGATGAAACGCTCGGGGAGGGCATGCAGAAAGTGACGTTACCCCGCTACGTACACCTGAAAGTCTGAGGGAGTAAGCAGAGCTTGGGTTGTTAGGAGACCTGTAACGGCAGAGTGGCAAATTTGTTGTCTTTAGTGGATTGATTTTAATAAAAAGAAGGATACAGTGCTTGTCACCTCTCCAAGAGGATTAGCAGGCAGACAGAAACAAACAATAGGTGACTCAATAATGGAAATTCACACCCAGGAGGCACACAATGGGGAAATTCTGCCATGAGAGAAAGACACCTTAGTAAACTGATTATAGCAGGAGACCCCAGCATCATCAGGTTGTTTTGAGCTGATTATGTTAACATCTGCTTTGAGGCTCTGAGTCTCTGAGTCTGGAAGGGGGGTTTGAAGCAGTCAATGCTGGTTTGGGTATAGAGACCGCAAATCTGTATCTGGGTCCTCCAGTTCTCAGAGTCTGTGTGTTTTGGTGTTATTCTCAAATAACAGAGCCCCTCAAAAGCCAGGGCTCATAAGCCCCTGTCACAATTGGGTCTGTCACAGCTACCATGCACAGCTGCAACCAGATTTTGCAATCTCCAGTTTTAGTAAAGGAGGCGTGTCCCACGGTCATGGAGCGTCGGGGAGTCTGGTCTGAGTTATAGCTATGGGGTTTCGTGCTACTGCCTATGGGTCTTGGGGGCAGAATTCTGTTTTGTATATATTCATGTGTCAGCTTTGAGTCCTCTCAGGGCTTGGCCTTCAACCGAGTATATAAATGCAGTCCACAGCTGCCAGGTTTTGGAGAATGTCTCTTGTCTTTTTTGCGCTGTGAGGATAAGTTCCTCCATTTTCCTTATTGGCTCCACTTCGTGGAGCCATAGTTCAATGGTTGGCGGGAGGGCAGATTTCCAGCAAACGGGATGCAGGCTTTGGCGAGCAGCCTGTACCTTTCAACACGACAGTCTATGGTTTGCGCCCAGATTTTTTTCTTTTTTTCTTCAGACCTCCAGTCTTTACTATTGTAAAAAGGGAGGCAAATCTCCTAAATGGGGGCCTGTGACTGGTATACTGGTATTTATTATCAGTGATGTTTTATCTATATTTTAGGGTTTTAAGTTTATTTTGCATTCATATCTTGTTGGTTTTACATATTTATTACACATGAGAGTATGAGAAATGGAATGGACTTGAAATGTTTAATTCTCTCTGTCTGTACAGAAAAGGCTTAACCTTAATGAAGATGGTAGGGTTCTGTTGGCTTTTCCCCAATGAAGAAGGTCAGATCCTTTTAAACACACTGGTAAGGATAGTGGGAGTCTAATGCCCTGTACACATGATCGCACATTCCGACAGCAAAATCCCATGTTTGGCTCAAGCTTGTCTTGCATACACACCGCCACACAAATCTTGTCGGAAATTCCGAACGTCAAGAACGCGGTGATGTACAACACGTACGACGAGCTGAGAAAAATGAAGTTCAATAGCCAGTGCGGCTCTACTGCTTGATTCCGGGCATGTGTGGAACTTTGTGCATCGGAATTGTAAGTAAGGCAGAACAGGCAGAACAGGCAGAAGGTAGTAGGGTTCTGTTGGATTTTCCCCAATGAAGAAGGTCGGATCCTTCAAAACACACTGGTAAGAAGGATAGCGGGAGTCTAACAGTGGCCATTGAGGGACTTTATCCTTGTTTTCTCCATTTTGGGTTCTAGCCTCAGACTGGTGTTTACCATTGTGGAGTGTGTCCATCTATATGCTGCTCACTACATGTGTTTATGAGTAGTTTTAACTCTTTTCAATAAGGGTATCTGTTTTTAGTGCACAAGGAAAACCAAAGACCATTTTTGCGCTTTTTAAAGGCATGGTGGAGGTACAAGGAAAAGCAGGTTTCATCCACCAGAGAGAGGTGTGAAATGCACAACTGTATGTGGAAGCAGGACGCCACTCAGAGAGATGGTGAAGAAGTAGGGTTCTGTTGGCTTTCCCCCAGTGATGAATGACAGATCCTTCTAAACCAGGGGTCTCAAACTGGTGGCCCTCCAGCTGTTGCAGAACTAAAAGCCTCTGCCTGAGGAAGTCATGCTTGTAACTGTCAGCCTTGCAATGCCTCATGGGACTTGTAGTTTCGCAACAGCTGGAGGGCCGCCAGTTTGAGACCCCTGTTCTAAACACATTGGAAATAAGGAAAGTGGGAGTCTACAAAACACATTGGAAAGAAAAGTAGAGGAAGTCTAACAGCGGCCATTGAAGGACTTCATCCTAGTGTTCTTCATTTTGGGTTCTAGCTTCAGACAGATGTTTACCAGTGGGGAACATGTGCCTCTATATATTAATTACTACATGTGTTTGTTGGTAGTTTTTCTTTTTTTTAATAAAGGTGCCTGATTTTAGTGCACAGGTGAAACATTGTTCTTTTTTTAACTCTTTGGTGGCATGATGAAAACCCTCTGAGTAAGGGTGGAAGGAAATACTGAGGCTGCATCCAGAGGTATGAAACGCACACTAGTATGTGGAAGCAGGATACAAGGCAGAAGAATTGTGAGTAAGTGGGGTTCTGGTGGCTCTCCCCACAGTGAAGAAGGACATATTCTTTTAAATGCATTGTGGAAAAGTATAGTGGGAGTCTAATAATGGCCATTGAGGGACTTTCATCTTGGTTTTCTCCATTTTGGTTTCTAGCCTCAGACTGATGTTTACCATTGTGGAGTGTGTCCATCTATATGCTGCTCACTACATGTGTTTTTGGGTAGTTTTAACTCTTTACAATAAGGGTATCTGTTTTTAGTGAACAAGGAGAATCAAAGACCATTTTTGCGCTTTTTAAAGGCATGGTGGAGGTACAAGGAAAAGCAGGTTTCATCCACCAGAGAGAGGTGTGAAATGTGGAAGCAGGACGCCACTCAGAGAGATGGTGAAGAAGTAGGGTTCTGTTGGTTTTCCCCCAGTAATGAATGACAGATCCTTCTAAACACATTGGAAATAAGGAAAGTGGGAGTCTACAAAACACATTGGAAAGAACGGTAGTGGGAGTCTAACAGTGGCCATTGAAGGACTTCATCCTACGGTTCTTCATTTTGGGTTCTAGCTTCAGACAGATGTTTACCAGTGGGGAACATGTGCCTCTATATATTGATCACTACATGTGTTTGTGGGTAATTTTTCTTTTTTTTTTTTTTTAATAAAGGTGCCTGTTTTTAGTGCACAGGTGAAGCATTGTCCTTTTTTTATTCTTTGGTGGCATGGGTGGAAGGAAAAACCGAGGCTGCATCCACCAGCGGTGTGAAATGCCCAATAGTATGTGGAAGCAGGATACAAGGAAAATAAATTGTGAACAAGACGGAATGGGCTGAAGATTCAACTCCTATTAGATGGGATGTGATATTCTGCAACCACTGTCTGTTAATGGCTGAAATGGACATTACTGGAATAAACCCCAAAAACAAAAATGTAATATATTGCAGCTTATCAGTTCTTAAATGTGGTGGTTTTCTTTTATTAGGCTTTTTTTCATTTTTCTGTCACCTGGTCAACTGGCCAGTAACACACTTCCTGTCTAATGCCGCAGCACGATCGGATTTTCCGTCGGAAAAATCTTGGATGGTTTTTCTGACGGAATTCCGCTCAAGCTTGGCTTGCATACACACGGTCTCGACCTTTAAGAACACATGGGCGTGCAACACTACGACGAGCCAAGAAAATGAAGTTCAATGCTTCCGAGCATGCGTAGGAATTTTGGGCGTCGGAATTGGTACAGATGATCAAAATTTCCGATCGAAACTTTTTCCGCCCAAAAAATAGAGAACATGCTCTCAATCTTTTGCTGGCTGGAATTCCGCCAGCAAAAGTCTGATGGAGCATACACACGGTCGCATTTTCCGACCAAAAGCTCTCATCGGACTTTTGCTGGCGGAATTTCCGATCGTGTGAAGCGGCATTAGGGTGTCTCCACACCACTGGAGAAGCAATGGCGACACCTTTGGACAGCAGCATTGTCAGTTTGGTGGGAGGGTAGTGTTAGATACACTAACAAATTAAAGCCAAACTCCAACTAAAACTTTTAAAAGCAGTTACAGCAACAGTTTTTTTCCCCCTTTTTAGAAAAAGGTTTCACATAAATTAATCAAAGCTGACCATTGTGAGCACCTCTGTCTAATTGTTTGTCTCAACCCTCCAACTGCCACTTTTGCTGGACAGCTTGGTCTGTTAAAGGAAGTTGACTTACTGGGCAGATCACCGGGTGAAAAAAAAGCCTAAAAAAAAAAAAAAAAAAAAACTGCAGCCACCACATCTAACAATGTAAGCTGTAATGAATTACACTTTTGTTTTGGGGGTTAATATCATTTTAAAAGGAAAGATAACCTTTTGACAAAAGTGAACTAACTGCAAACATCCTGGCCACCCCTCCGGAACCCCGTCCATGATGCCCTGTGCTGCTGATGCAGTGGTCTGTACACCACCATACGCAGCCCTGGAGTGATTATCCATCGTAATGCTCTTAATGGCAAGCGCTCATTGGTCAGCACCAGCACTTGACCGTACTGACAAATGAGAAGCACTTTTTTCTTCTGGGGCATCTTAAAAAAGCCTTGGTTGTACTTCTCATTGGTCAGCATGGTCGCGTAGCTGCACTGACCAATGAGCCATTACCCTTGTAAGCATTACGATGGAACGTGGTGATGGGCCACTCCTCTGATGTGGATTGTGGTGTACAGTGTATTGGTGCAGCAGGGTCCGAAGGGGTGGCCAGGCTATTTTGGGTACGTTTTTATGAAGAGTTGAACTTACTATTTTTGGACAAGGTTTATTGTTGGATACTTTTCTATTGGCAGTTTGATACTACATGATCTGGGGAAAAATACTTATTTCTCTTTATGTGAAGGGATTTTTACAACCTTTAGAGAAATTTTGTGATGACTTACTTTATGTCATTGGAGACCAGTGGCTGGATAGAGAAAATGGAAGCTGAAACTTGAATTCTCTCCCTACCCAGGGCCAGATTAAGAGCATCATGTGCTTGGTGCTGAGGATCTTGGTGGACCTTTTACTGGGCAACCTTCTGTGTTTCTAAGAGCCTGTGTTGGCAAACTCTAAAGGGCGCATGCCAACTAGGGAAGCCTGGCATCTGATTTGCCAGGTTGCCGTAAAGGCCGTGCATTGGCATGCACTCTGAGCTGAAAGAGTGCAACCGAGCAGGCCTAATGCCTTGTACACTTGGTCGGACATTCCGACGATAAAATCCGTCGGATTTATTCCGACGGATTCTGTCCTAAACTGGTGTTGCATACACACGGTCAGAAAAAAAGTTGTCGGAAAATCCGATCGTATGGAAAGTGGTGACGTTCGTTGCGTACGATGGAACTACGTAGAGGCTAGTAGCCAATAGCTTTGGTCTCGTAATTTGATCTGAGCATGCGTGGCACTTTGTCCGTCGGAATTCTCCACAAACGATCGGAAAACGTCCAATCGGATTTTGTTGTCGGAAAATTTTAGGTTCTGCTCTCAAATTTTCCGACGGAAAAAGCCCGCTAGAGCCCACACACGATCGGATTTCAACATAATCAACATAATCCGATCAGACTTTTCCCATCGGAATTTAAGACCGTGTGTACGAGGCATTACACTAGGGAAGCCCCAGATTTCTGCAAGAGCCCTGTATTGGCATGCCCCAGGCTTCCGTTAGGACTGCTCATGCGGCGCCCATTATCAATCCCACCACCCTGCCCAGGCGGTGCATGCAGAATGCAGGGCCCATCAGGGGAGAACTCTGTTCACCCATTGCTTTTCATGAGCAGTCTTTTCTTTATGGGTGGCTGGGCCTATATTAAGGTAGGGGCCTGGAGCTGCATCTCTAATAGCCCCTATGTTAATCCAGCCCTGTCCTTACCTAACTTGATATCACAGTGGTTGTGCTGCTAAGAGGGGAAAAGGAGTGTAGAGAATATTAAAGCAAGATTATAGTGTAAACCTTTTACAGCGTTCCAGTCCAGTCCAGGAAAAATGTTCTACTTTTTTTCTGGAACTGGAACGCACTGGAACGGCAAGCACCGGTGTGAACTATGCCATTGAAAACCATATAACCTACTTTCCATGCATTTTTGATGCAGAAAAAAAAACACACTGGATTGCCTGTGGTGTGAACTGCCCCTTAGTGGGTTTATTCATATATGCAGCTCCATCACATGTCAAGCAGGTTACTTTGATATTAGTAATTTAACCACCCTGTTCAATTTGCATAATCCCATCAATGGAAACAACAGTTTTTCTACACCTTAAGGAAAAGGGACACTCTTTTGAGGACTGTGAGATGTATATTCAGACAAAGGGTTTACAAGAGGTGTCAAAGAGACCACGTACGTCAAACATCCTTGAATGCAGTTGGGGCCCTTGACACCATTGACACTGCCTTCAACATATAATGGCCAGTACTTATCAAATGGAACCTTAACCCACCATATCAGGTCCATAATACCCGGTACTAGCAATATCCACCACTAATGCAAAACCTTAATCTCTGGACTTCCATGGACATGATCTATGAAAGTCCAGAAGTCAGGGTTTTGCATTGGGGTGGATTCCACATATAACATCATTTTAGCATCTCAACCAAGTGATTTGAGAACCATTGACACCTTCAGCCATATACGTTGAAGGATCTAACACCTACATAGACTTTATGACACCAAAGCTGGGATTATATAACGAGAACAAGATGGTTTCACAACTTTCGCACCTTCTGCCCTGTTGTTGGACAATCAGCATTTGCCTTGACTCTTTCCATGGTAATGGATTTACCATCACCATGATGTGGATGTGGATATAAATGTTGGGGTGGTTCCCTATCAATCATAGAGCTGAGGAAGTGGCTTGGAGAAGTTTTGAAATGTCATCAACATTACAGAACAAGAATGTGACTAATTACTACTGGCTACAACTGAATAAATGTGAACGACATATAGGAAAAATAGAAAATGACATACATCATTCAGTTTTTTGTTCTGAGCCCCCTGCAACATTGTCTAGTGCTCCCTGAAAAAAAAAAAAAACATTTAATCCTCACCTCTCCTGCCGCCCACAAAACGACCACTGGTGTATTGAAGAGATCGAGCTGCTTGAAGGATCTTCAGAAGCTAACACTTACCTACACCAAGTAAAGTGAGGTATCTACCACTCAAGAAATTCAGTCCTCAGCACATGGACTAGGGGAAACTCAGAAGAAGTAAAGAATTCTGGGAAGAAAAGTCATCTTAATTGAACATATTCTTCCTGCCCAAGAAGCAATGGGAAAATTCCACCATCTAAGGCCATCCATCTGTACAACGAAGGAAACAACTTGTTAGCATATGGCATATCTAAACCCAAGAACAAATGTCTTCAATAAATGAAGGAAATTCAAAATAGATAGATTTGGATCTGTTAGTAGTAATAGTAGGTTATCAGTGATTAGATACGTTTTATACTTTTTGTTGGCAACCTTGACTCCTGATATGGTCAGTGGTTCTTCAAATACAAAGTATTAAGTGTTCATTGAAAATACAAAAATGTTATGGTGAGAGTGAGCAACCTTGCTTTGTTCCTTACTAAATAAGTTCTGTAAATCGTCTGAGATCTGAGTCATTCCAAATATGCTGGACAACTGGAGGAGAGGATATGTAGGGCTTGGATGAATTCTCCCCATATGCCTTATGTGCCAAAGGTTTGCCAACATGGAAGACCAGGAAGCGCTGTTGAAGGTCTTTTTAACATCTAGTAGAAGAATACCCATAGGATCTACGTATCTTCCTAATTCTGTGTGTGTGCAGCTGTTTATATATTTAACCCAATTATCTAAGAAAAATAATTGCCATCTTCCCCAAGGACCATCATTATTATTCTTCACAAAGAAACCAATTACTACATAAGTCCCTTGTATCATTATTTGAGGGATGATGATACAAAAAATAAAGAGATGATATCTCATCAATGAACTTCTCTTATTTTTTTCTTTTTTGGTCTATTAAATATACCATTCAAAAAATATATTATATTAAATATACCATTAAATATACCATTCAAAAAATAGCCATTGGTCCTGCCAGAAATCTTGTCAGCTGAAACCTTCCTGTGTTCTCTGCCTGTACTGACTGTTATCAATTACATTGTTCTCAGGACTAATGCCACGTACACACGATCGGACTATCCGGCAGATTTGTCCGACGGACTAGAGTCCGCCGGATAATCCCGTGTGTGGGCTCCAGCTGACTTTTTCTTCCCAAAAGTCCGGCGGACTTAATAAGAAGTTTTGACTCAAAATTATCTGCCGGACTTGGAAGTCTGGAGGACAATCCGGCTGTCTGTGTGCTGGTCCAGCAGACCAAAAATGACGGATGCTTAAAAGAAAGTACATCACGGAAGCCGTACTGGGTCCTGCACTTCCTTTTTCTAGTCCCGTCGTACGTGCTGTACGTCATCGCGTTAGAGGAACCGCCGGACTTTTGGAGTGATCGTGTGTGGTCAAGTCCGGATAGTCCGGTTGAATAGTCCGATCGCGTGTATGTGGCATTAGGAACAATCCCATCATGTTATGGTGATAAGAAAAGGGATGGCGTTCTATTGCCCTATCCTATCCATAGATACAGAGCAGTGAGTAAGCATTGCCATCATGGGACAGGAAGTGTGTAGTGGTAAGACCACCGGGTGAAAATACAGGAGAATCCTGAAAATAAAAATAAAAATAATGCTGCCACCTTGCCCATCAATTTGATAAGTGCTTTGAGTCTCTAGAGAGAAAAGCACTATAGAATTAATAATAGTAGTAGTAGTAATATTATGTAGCAATACCACCGCAGGAGCCGCTGGTTACTGGTTCCCCCTATTCCTGCACAGCTAGGCAACATGCATTTCCGACTTGCATCCAAACACAAGAAATCAGTCCATGGGCTTGTTTTTGTTGTTTTCTTGGTGGATGCCCAACTTGACTTGAAGAACAACAGATGAGGACAATGTCTATGTACAAAAATGAAGATCCTGGACTATACTTCCTCCAGTAAAAACACAGTCTCTATGGATCAGTGACAAGATCCTTTGCAGACCAGGCGCACTCAGTATGCAGTATACAGTATACAGCAAACTGTATGCAGAAGTATCTTGTTTCCTCTGTAGAACTTCACCCAGTTCTGACGCTTGCAGATACTACCAGCCTACCTGGCTGCTCTGAAGAACTCCCCGGGACAAGGGATCAGAATTTAGCACAATGCTGTCCTTGGAAAATATGCTACGTCTGGCAGTCTCTCCCCTTGTATGCCCCTGGGTGTGCTCACTTTGCTCCCTGCTGCACCGGGCAAGACTCCTGTTCAGGCCTCAAACTGATGAGATCTTCCCATGCCAGCCTGGATTTCCAAAGGTAATGGAAATTTCACCTCTCTTAGGCTTCCTCTCCTTAGCTCCTAGTCTGGAGGCAGAACCCCCAGCCCTGGGTCCCCTCCCAGGCCACACAACAGCAACCTCAACACTCCATCTTCCATCTGACTCCCCTGCTGGCCAGGCTCCACCATATTTAAAGCGGACATTCAGTAATTTTTTTACGTTCAATCTATTAAATCTTCTGCCCTTGTTGTTTTAACTTTGGATAGTAAAACATTTTTTTTCTGCCAGTTAATACCTTATAGGGCCCACTTTCTGTTTCTTGTCTGGTCATTAGCCTAGGCTTATGACATCATGCACAGCTCTCTCTCTCTCACTCTCGTGAGAGTTTGCCAGGAAGGGAGGGGGGGTGAGTCATAAGAGGGCCAATGAAAGCTGCAGGGCTGCAGAGCTAGAGGTGTGTCTCTGTGTGTCTATGTAAATCCAGGAAGTGAACAGGCAGCAGCTTCAGCTGCCCACAGTTAAAATGGCTGCAGTCAGACTTAGTGGAGGAAGATTTCTGCAGCATATTTGGCAAGTACAGAATCACAGTATAGATAAAATAATAAAAAGTGGTTGGAGGGAAGATTCAGAATGGCAAAGATGTTTTTATTACAAATTATGTGAGCAGACTGCAGTTTCTCTTTAAGGGCGGACCCAGCCACCCTCCCAGGCCCTCTGCCTGGGGATTGGCCAGATTCCCTCAAGTATACAGATCAGGACCTCCTGGCCTCTGCCCACTAACTTCCAGAAGCTTCTCCAAATTTCTAGATCCAGGGGGAGGTACCAGAGACCTGCCCTTTAGAGCCATCCAGCCTGACCTGAAGTAACCCGACCTAATTACAGACTGACACAGAGTCCTAAGGAGGAGGATTGGGGTTATCTGTGTAAAACCACTACAAAGATCAGGTAAGTATGATATGTTTGTTATTCGTCTTTGTTTTTTAATGACTTTAATATCACTTTTATTGCATGTCAACGTTGGTTCATTCATACCCATGGTTTCAGCACTGAGGAAGGGGAAGGCATTTCCCTTAAAAATGCATTGCATTCATTTTTTTTATACTTTTGTTCAATAAACACTTCGATTTGACCTCTTTCTGTCATGAGCTTTTGTACTGGGCGCTCCTCAATACCTACCCCAGAGTTTTTTCACCCACTGAGTGTTCTCCCACAGACCATCAGAGAGGTAGCAGCCCAAAACTAGAATAAGGTCCATCTACACAGCACCTTCACTGCACTTCAGCCCCTGTGAAGGTGGATTGAATTCTAAAGCCTCATACACACGATCGGACCGTGGACCAACTTTCCCGTGGATTTTTGTCCAAAGGGCGTTGGCCCCAAGTTGGTATTGCATACACACGGCAGGACTTTTTCAGCCAACTTTCACGAAATCACTTGGTTTTTCTGCTCTTTACCGCCACCTTTGGTCAACTTCTGTATTGTTGTCTGATCTTTTGCATTGGTTCTGCATTGGTTTGTACAAAAGTCCGTTGGTTTTGTGTACACACGGTCGGACTTTGGTCCATCTGACTTTTGTTGGCAGAAAGTTGGTCCGTTCGCACAGCCAACAAAAGTCCGATGAAACCTGGAAAAAGTTGGTCCGATGGAGCGTACACACGGTCGGATGTTGGTCCAAAACAGCTAATTTGCATGTTGGTTGTCAAAAAGTCCGATCGTGTGTATGGGCCTTAAGATTGATCCAAGAATACCAAGCCTCACCTTTACTAGTCCAGCTCTACCTCATCTTATTAATTTCTTTGGATTGGACAAGTGGCCATAACAGCTTCCACTCATTAATTTGAAGGCAATGCTTTCAGAAAACCAGCCAATCATTTTTTAACATTTAATCTTATTTTATTGATTTTTTGAAAATACAATAAAAACAGCAATAAATCGTTCATACAAAAGTGAGAGATGGATTTTGATTATGAAGATACACATAACAATATGGCGTAAAGAGATTGGATTTTCCCAAACATAAGAGTACTACTTAACATCTAAGAAATGGTTCCATCGGAATACATTGCCTATCTAAAGTTTACTACAATTGCAAAAATGCAATACTTGCAATTCATAGATGTCAAATATTCTGGATGTCATGTACCTGTGGACAAGCCTAATGCCCACGGTCGGAATTTCCGACAACAAATGTTTGATGGGAGCTTATTATCGGGAATTCCAACTGTGTGTAGGCTCCATCGGACATTTTCCGACGGAATTTCCGACAAACAAAATTTTAAATCTGGATCTCAAATTTTCCGACAACAAAATCCGTTGTCGGAAATTCCGATCGTGTGTACACAATTCCGATGCACACAATTCCACGCATGCTCGGAATCAAGCAGAAGAGCCGCACTGGCTATTGAACTTCAATTTGCTCAGCTTCTTGACGTTCGCTTTCTTGGCGTTCGGAATAAGTCACTGCGTTCTTAATTTGTGTGACCGTGTGTATGTAAGACAAGTTTGAGCCAACATCCGTTGGGAAAAAAAACATAGATTTTGTTGTCGGAATGTGCAATCATGTGCATGCGGCATAAGATGACAACAGTGGCTTCTGCCACAGTTCGAGTACCCCTGTACATTGAGACAGGGTTTATAGGGGCCAAGAAAAGACCAAGATTTAGACACCGTGAGCAGGAACTTGGGAGCGCTGGTATCTGATGGTCAGAGGTACAGCTGACCATGCACCATGGAGATGCCAAGTGCAGTTGAGTATTGAGTCAGGTCCCAAACCTGGTCAAGTGTTAACCAAGAGGAAGGACATCAGGATGTAAGCAGACTCAAAGTCAGGAACAGTCAGAAGCCAGCAACAATCAGGCAGTGAGATACAGATTCAATAGGCAAAAGCATGTCCAAGCCAAGGTCAGTAGTGGAGACAGACAGCGAACATGAGCAGAAAAGGATAATCCGAGAGTAAGATCAGAGAGGAAGCCGGGTCAGTAACAGGATCATGATGCGCAAAAGGAACTGGATAACAAAAACAAGACTGGAGACCAGCAAATGGCTAATACAGAGTTCAGGTTATAATAGGCTGCAAGGCCTTATGCAAAGTAAGGACTAATATTATATTTAGAGAAGAATAAAGAACATGGAATTGTGCAAAGAGGAAAAGAAAGGGGGAGGGCAATGAAGGGAAATGGAACAAGGGATGAGGGAGGGTAGCGGGTAAGAACAGAAAACGGAGTAAAAAATAAAATGAAATATAATATTAAAGTTAAAATAGGAGTCGAACACCACCCCCAGGGTCATCCATTTAGCCAAACGTAATACGTTTCGTTTTCCTTGGCTGCCTGTCAGATATTATAGTTACGATGTAAAGTCGGAAGACAGTTCGTAATGACTCCATGCAGACCAAGTGAAGTCATCAGATTTGCCATTCTTTCCATGGGACCATCTGTTCCAGTTGGCGAACATAATCGGAAGGGGAATCACCACTCCAAGTAGATCAATGGAAATAAACCTCTCCTCAGAGTTGAAGCAACAGGTGCTGGCAATGCCTATAGCAATTAGGATGAGAGAAGATTCCGGACAGCCGCACTCCAAAAATTTGCCTTTATTTATAAAAAAGGGATATCAAAAATACATGCTGGGACGGGAGTCACTTTTGGGCGCAGGGTGACCAAGAAAATAATGAACCCTGTATCTGCCATATTAGAAATAGTGGCTGATTCATAATGCTGGGACAAATACTGTTAGGAGATGCTGATGTCAATTCCAGCCACCTGTCCCTGTCTGTGTCTGCTATAATGTAAATTAGTCTAGTATGACTTGTCACAGGTTCTAAGAATCTTCCATCCAGTGTAATTAACCCTGCAATTGTATGAAGGAGTTCTGTGATTGAGATGTATGATAATGTGTATTGTATAGTCGGTGAGCTAGGAGACGTGAAGTCTGTCCTAAAGGTCATGTCTCTGAGTCACCTAGGCTGTCTAAAGGATTAGATAATTAGCTCATGTTAATTAGGTTTCTGGTGAGAGGTTGTATTTTCACCCTGCGCTATATATTTGTGTGAGATCTCAAAATAAATATTCATTCCCGTTTGACCCTCAAGACAGGGCCTTGTCTCGTACTTGGGGGAGAATTATTCATATGGGTTTCTTGTTCGGCTGATTGAAGTGTTTGGTAGCTGCCTTTGTGTTCGGAAATGGAAGGTCTTAAACGACTTTAACCCCTTTCATACTCGGGGTGTCGTTACACATGCCACAGCAGAACAAGGGACAGAAGAGCTGACGCGTTTCACACTATCAAACAGTGCTTAATCATAGCACATTGGGGGGGTATTAATAATTTTCTAGCAAAAAATACTGATTGTTACATGTAAACAAAAAGTGCAAGAGAAGTCCAGGAGCTCAAGTGGTTTTAAAGCATATAAACCATTTGTTTATTAATGCATCTGGTTGATGGGAGAACTGGGAACCTTTGGTCTAGGAGGCAAATACAGCCAAGTGACTCTTTCATTGCAGGGACAAAGTGCACCAAATAAAGTGTGCCATGGTCATGCAGTGATTGGTGGTGAAAGATGGATGTTCCTGAGGCCGCATTCACACCTGAGCGTTGCGTTTTTGAGTGGTTTTTTTTTCAGGCTTTTTTTGGGCATTTGTATGTGTGTTCTTGAGCATTTTGTAAGTTTTTTTGTTTTTTTTAAAGCGTTTTTGAACTTTTATATTAGCCAATAGAGAAAAATATGACCTGTTTCATCATGTGTTGCTATGGTTTCAGCTTTTTCATCCGCTTTTATTATTATTTATTTATATATTTTTTACTTTTTTAAGGGGTTAGGGGTTATGATTAGGGGTTAATTTATTATATATTCACTTACTTTTATGTATTTATTTTGTTAGGTTAGGGGTTAGGATTAGGAGTTATTATTAGGGTTAGGATTAGAGTTAACATTAGGGTTAGGGTTAGGGGTTAATATTAGGGTTAGGGGTTAGGATTAGGGGTCAATATTAGGGTTAGGGGTTAATATTAGGATTAGGGATTAATATCAGGATTTGGGGGTTAGGATTAGGGGTTAATATTAGGGTCAGAGGTGAGTATTAGGGGTTAATATTAGGTTTAGGGGGTTAGGATTAGGGATTAATATTAGGGTTAGGGGTTAATATTAGGGATAGAGGTTTGGATTAGGGGCAATATCAGGATAAAGGGTTAGGATTAGGGGTTAATATTAGGGTTAGGGGTTAATATCAGGGTTATGAGTTAATATTAGGGTTAGGGTTAGTATTATGGAATGTTAGGTATAGGGGTTAGAATTAAGGGTTAATAATATTAGGGTTAGGATTAGGAGTTAATATTAGGGTTAGCGGTCAATATTAGGGTTGGGATTAGGGTTAGGGATAAGGGTTAGGATTAGGGGTTAGCATTAGCGGTTAATATTAGGGATATAAATTAAGATTAGGGGTTAATAGCAAGATTAGGGTTTAGGATTAGAGGTTATCAGGGTTTGGGTTATTATTACGGGTTAATATCAGGGTTAGAGTTAATATTAGGGTTAGGGTTTAGTATTATGAGTTAATGTTAGGGGTTAATATCAGGATTAGGGGTTAGGCTTAGGGGTTAATATCAGGATTAGGGGTTAATATTAGGGTTAGGACTAGGGTTAGGGATTAATATTAGGGTTAGGGATTAATATTAGGGTTAGGGGTTAATATTAGAATTAGGGATTAGGGTAAGGGGTTAATATTAGAGTTAATGAAATCTGGAAATGCAGCGCACAATTCTCTTCTTCTTTAATGGGATAATAATCAAGCTGCTTTGCTGGAGTTATTGCAAACTAATTTTCAAAGGCTTTTTTCTTCTAGTGATATCAAGAATAACATTATTAAGCTTGTTATTTTTGTTTTTTTATTTGGGCAAGTTACCACACACCATTATCCCGTAGTTTTTAAGATCAAAGATACAACTATGTTGGTGTCCCTTGTTTTTTTTGTTTTTTTAAACTTTATTTCTTTATTCAAAAATTTCTTGGATTATATCACAATATATCAAAACAGACATTTCCTCCAGGGCCAGTACTTCCCACTCCCTAAATAAACAATGTATGTGAACTAGTAATTGCGTTTTGGGTGTTGCCTGGTTGGGTTGGGCATCCTGCAAAGGGGCCTGTCTTGGGTTCCATTTCTATTTAAGTTCGACACCCATTCACTTCGACTTCACAACTCCAACCATACCTCTCATTCACCCATCTTTTTTCTTTTAGGTCACTACCCGTCGTTTTCATGTTTTTCTACGCTAATAAAATTTACACATTAATCCCTCTTGCTTGCCACCAGGGTTCCCTAATCAGGTCGTATTTCGCTAGTGCCCCTTGCTTTACATATACCGATTTCTCCTTGAGAATGGAATTCATACTAATTAGCCATTCCTCACTGGACGGCAGTGACGCCGACTGCCATCTCCGGGCGATCAAATTCCTAGTGTAGCCCCATAACCCCCTATGGGGCGGCTGAATTTTTCTGGGCTTACCGATTACCTCCTCCGCCTTGCAGCTCGTCATTCTTGTCTAGGGGTTCCCAGGGTTGATACCCAGTAATTTCTGAGACTGACACTTGAATTTGCTTAAAACGTTGAATAGAAACACAGTCTCTCAGTTGGGAATAGAGGGTAAGGGTATAGAAGCTCAGGCACTTTAGAACTGCTGACACTCAATTAATGTCTCTGTTTAGATCATGGGTGCTCAACCTGTGGCCCTCCAGCTGTTGCAGAACTACAAGTCCCATGAGGCATTGCAAGCCCCTGACAGTTACAAGCTTGACTCCCAAAGGCTGTGGCATAATGGGAATTGTAGTTGTGCAACAGCTGGAGGGCCACAGGTTGAGCACTCATGCTTTAGATGATCCAGGGAGTAGCCACTCGCTACTGGATATCTCAACTGTTGGATAAATCCTTGTTTGTAGATCTAGCAGCCAACAAGTGATTTTTAGCTTAGCAAAGTCTCTGCCACAGACTTGGTTTTGAAACTTTAGATGAACGTAAAAGTCTCTCACAGGAACTTAGTTGTAACCGGAAGGTAAAGGTAGGAACTTTTCTTACAGTACCAGTATCTTGCAGCCGGTCCGGCGATACTGTAAGAAATGCGGATTCAATTAGTGTCCTTACAGCTCAGCTACCAGGCTCTTACCGAGCAGCCAGCCTCATGCGTGGCCCTCATCTGAAGAGTCCTCCCCTGGTTGCATTTAGAGTTGCTGGACCTCTCCAAACCTGAGATGGCACCGGAACACCTTTGAATCCTCCTTCCAGTTACTGCGCCTCGAACCAGCCAGTTCCGAGGCTCGGAAACGGATGGATCCGCACCCCAGGCTATGAGGGCCTCTGGGGCTGGTCAGGAGGACCAGGACCACGGAGTCAGCAACAACTTCTGGATCGGAACCCCCCGAACCACGTGATTTCAGCACCTTAAGTACCCCCTCCTGGAATACACAGCGGGACAAACGCGCCCACTAATTGGCTCCGAGAGAAGATTGGTACCCAATGCGTCCAACCAGACTGCGTTCTAAGGCCTGTCACAGGTGCAAACCCCACCTATGAACAGGCAGAACCTCAATACAGCCCAGCCAAAACTGATGCCAAAGCATAATTTAGAATAATTAACCCCAAAACTCAACTACAGTTTTGGGCAAAAACTAAATTTAAATACATAGCGCGTACTTATTAAAAGCACCGGTGCTACACTAGCTTGAAATAAGCATCTCACGACTGCTAGCTGATTGTTTCCTGGGTTCCCCGCTCCCTTCACCAATCCCAGTAGGCAATGTTTTGCCTCCAACTTAGGGGAGGTTCCAAACGCCCGGTCGATGATTCCCGTCACCGCCGTCCAATAGCGGAACAACTTCGGACATCTCCAAAACGTATGGTGCACATCCCCACATCTAGGGCATCTTGATATATCTATATCTACCCTGTTTCCCCGAAAATAAGACCTAGCGTGATTGTCGGTGTTGGCTGCAATATAAGCCCTACCCCCCAAATAAGCCCTAGTAAAAGTCCTTGTAGGTCTTGTTTTCAGGGTAGGTCTTATTTTAGGGGAAACAGGGTATATATTAAGAACAATTGTGACATCCTCTGAGAGGGGGACAGCGAGACCAGTGAGGCCAGTTCCAAAATTCTGTTCCACTGCAGTTCTGAGATGTCTCCCACATCTTTTTCCCATTTTATCCTGCACAAAGGGGGTTCCATGCCTACCATTCTCCCCTTATTGATATGTGGGTATAATTTAGAAGAAATTAAACCTTTCCCTGACTTCGCATTGATTCGTTTTTGAAGTACTGGAATTGTATTCCATTTTAAGGAACTGTTCGTCCAATGCATGCCTGACCTGCAAGTATCTAAAAAAAAAGATTTACTCGGTAGAGCATATTGATCTCTCAGTTCCTGGAAAGTTTTCAAAGTGCCGTCTAGGTATAACTGGGTAATAGATTTTATTCCACATCTCTCCCATTTCTTTACTACCCCCATCGTTTGTAATTCTGCCAATTTGCTATTGTCCCACAGGGGGGTGTACTCCGTGAGGCCTCTATAGTTCAAATTTGTTTTCACTGTGTCCCATACTCTCATCATTAAATTCAGGGTAGGGAGTCCTGAGGGAAAGGATCCTGCCTCCAAAGCTGCCGGTATTGAATCATGTGGGGTGTTTTGAAGGAGCATCTTACTTCCTACTTCTCGGCCTACTAGGTTACACCGCGCTATAAAGTTGTGAGGCCAAAAAATAGCTAAAAGGGGTGCGGAAGTGCTACTCCTCCTTCCGACTTCTGGAGCTGCAGGGTAGCTAACCAAATTTTTGCTGGGCCACCCTTCCAGGTCATTTCTCTAAACAAAATATCTATCCTTTGGAACCACTTTTTATACAGCCAAATTGGGGAATTTTGTAATCCATAAAGAAGCTGCGGCATCCAAATAATTTTAATTGGGTTACAGCGACCTGCCACAGATAGTGGCAGGCGTTTCCACACTTTTGTTTTCCCCCTAAAATTGGCCAATAACGGGTCAATGTTGTCAAAGGTATAAAGTTGAGGGTCTCTAGTGATATTTATACCCAGATATTTAAATTTATTCACCATAAATGTATTCACCACTTGAATCTGGTCCACCTCCCCAGGGAGGGGGCCTTCCAAGGGATCTACAGGTAACCAGCTAGGTTTTGTCCAATTTATCTTTAACCCGGAGAATAGCCCGAATCTATTAATAATATTCATAGCTTTCTTAAAGCGGAGTTCCACCCTAAAGTGGAACTTCCGCTTATCGGATTCCTCCCCCCCTCCGGTGCCACAATTGGCACTTTCAGGGGGGAGGGGGGTGCAGATACCTGTATAATACAGGTATCTGCACCCACTTCCGGGATGAGATAGCCGGAGCTGTCCCGCCCATATCCGAACATGCCCCATTGTGTCTTGGGAAACACAGTTCCCAGGACACCACGGGGACCAATAGAGACGCGCAGTGTGACTCGCGCATGCACAGTAGGGAACCGGGCAGTGAAGCCGTTGCGTCTTCACTTCCTGATTCCCTGACAGAGGATGGCGGCGGGGCAGCCAAGAGACGAGCGGTCCCTCGTCACATTCTGCTGACACCGCTGGAACCTGGAACAGGTAAGTGTCCATTTATTAAAAGTCAGCAGCTGCAGTATTTGTAGCTGCTGACTTTTAATATTTTTGGTGCGGGTGGACATCCTCTTTAAGCGAGTCCTGCGTGTCTCCAAGAAATAAGAGAAGGTCATCTGCATATAATGCAAGTTTTTCCTCCAAATCACCTCTTCTAAAGCCCCTCACCTGATCAGAGGATCTGAGGGCGATAGCCAGAGGCTCAATCGCAATGGTAAAGATGAGGGGTGACAGGGGACATCCCCGTCTCATCCCCCTCCCCAATCCAAATTTGTCCCATTGTTCATTATTTACCCTTACTCTAGCCTCTGTAAAGCATTTTGACCCAGTTGATGAAGCCCGGTCCGAGTTGGACTGCCTCCATTGCCCTCCAAAGATACTGTCAAAGGCCTTGGCCGCGTCCAAAGACAGAATGGCCCCCTCACCAACCACATCCTTTGGGACCTGGAGATTCAAATATAGCTGCCTTATATCTGTACTAGTTGTTCTTCCAGGTATAAAACCCGTTTGGTTGGGGTGGATGAGTTTCGCTATGACTTTATTCACCTAGCCGCCAAGACCTTTGCAAGGATTTTCATGTCTGTGTTCAACAGAGCAATGGGCCTATATGAGGCAACATCAAGTGGGTCTTTGCCCTCCTTGTGTATGGTAATTATGGTGGAATCATTGATGGGGGTAGCATTCCCGTTTCCAATGAGCAATTTAATGCTCTCAACAGCTCGGGGAGCAATACCTTCCCATAATGTCGGTATATCTCAGCAGGAAGGCCACCTGGACCTTGGCATTTCTGCCTCGCCATCTCGTTAGTAATCCGCGACATCTCTTCTAGTGTTATGGGACGGTCTAGCTCTGCTCTAGCCGTCTCAGAGAGGAAAGGGAGACTCAGACCCCTAAAAAAGATATCCATTCCCTCCCACGTCCCGTTCTGCCAAGAACTATACAGGTCCTCATAGTATTCTTTAAACTTACCCACTATTTCTGGAGTATACGAAGTCACTCTTCCATCCTCTGTGGTAATTATGGGTACCACAGAAGTGGGAGAGTTTGCTATAACCAATTGCACCAACATGCGGCCCACAGATTCCCCCTCTCCAAAGGCAACTTGTCTCTGAAAAAGGTATTTGTTCTCTGTCTTCCAGGGGGTTACTAGACGAAAGTTATGTTGCTCCTCTATCCAGTTCCTAAATGTGTGACACTGTCACTGATCGTCTGTTCCCTGCCATAGGGAAAGACGATCAGTGACGTCACATGCCAAGCCACGCCCCCCCTACAGTAAGAAAACACACACAGGACATACTTAACCCCTCCCCGCCCCCCTAGTGGTTAACCCCTTCACTGCCAGTGTCATTTACACAAGAATCAGTGCATTTAAATAGCACTGATTGCTGTATAAATGACAATGGTCCCAAAAATGTGTCAAAAATGTCCGATGTGTCCGCCGTAATGTCACAGTCACCATAAAAATCGCTGATCGCCGCCATTACTAGTAAAAAAAAAATATTAATAAAAATGCTATAAAACTAACCCCTATTTTGTAGACGCTATAACTTTTGCGCAAACCAATCAATAATCGCTAATTGCGATTTTTTTTTTTTACCAAAAATATGTAGAAGAATACGTATCGACCTAAACTGAGGAAAATAACTGTTTTTTTATATCTTGTTGGGGGATATTTATTATAGCAAAAAAATATAGCATTTTTTTCAAAATTGTCGCTATATTTTTGTTTATAGCGGAAAAAATAAAAACCGCAGGGGCGATCAAATACCACCGAAAGAAAGCTCTATTTGTGGGAAAAAAAGGACGCCAATTTTGTTTGGAAGCCACGTCGCACAACCGCACAATTGTCAGTTAAAGCGACGCAGTGCCGAATCGCAAAAAAGGGGCCTGGTCCTTTGGCTGCCAATTGGTCCGGGGCTTAAGTGGTTAATATATCGCTCTTCCGCTATTGTTACCCTCTCCCCAATTAATCTCTCCCAATCCTTGGTCTGTTTTACAATTTTTTGAAATCTGTTGAATCATTATGCCCCGTAAAAAGGCCTTTATTCCTGCTGAAGCGGTGCCCCGGTTTGAGGTAAAAAAAACTCTCCCAGGGACACCAATACCTCACTCGGATCTCCCATCAGTTCAATCCAAAAGGGGCTTAACCTCCACTCCCCAGGATGATTGCGTTCGCCCAGCTCTAATGACGCTGTCACCGGGGAATGGTCCGAGAGGCCTCTTGGATTATAATTCACATTTTTTTATCACAGACATCATCTCGTCATTTCCCAGGACTAAATAAATCCTGAAGAGCGTGGAATGTGTTTCTGAAAAGCACAAATACTGTCGGGTCTCCGGATTCCGTATTCTCCAGATATCACTCAATTTCGGAGGCGTGGCCTCCTTCAGGTCACGACAGGACAGGCCACGCCTCCAAAACATGCAGTCTTGGCAATCGTTTTTTGTTAGCTAAAGAGGAGATACCTCACTCACCTTGTCCTTCCTCTCCGGCCACGAGTGATGTCACGCAGCGCCGGCTGGACCGTGCGCGTGCCCTACAGCAGACAACAGCCTGACGAGACGAGGAGACAGAGTCCGCAGTGACTTCTCATACTATCACCACTCGTTCCTGGGAGCCAAGCCAGTTATACAGGCCAGAAAGGGAGACATACATCCTGCTGTACATGCGACCCAAGTCCCATGTTTGTGAGTGCAATCCTCTATCGTTTAATTTTGCATTTGTATCATTAAAATGGAAATACACTAGGGCAGCCGTGCTCTCTCTTTTCCTTGTATATATTAGGGGTTTTCTTAAAATCCCTTGGCCTGCTTGGAGGACCTACCGTATATACTCGAGTATAAGCCGAGTTTTTCAGCACATTTTTTTTGTGCTGAAAATGCCCCCCCTCGGCTTATACTCGAGTCAAGCACTTTTCTGCAGCAGAGAATGACATTTCCCGACCCATCTTTGGGGCCCCCGTATCTTGGGGTAAATTGCAGTAAATTAGGTGTGAAAACCCAGTGGAACTAGCACTACAACATATCCAAAGCTGGGGTTCCTAGCACTAAGTGGCCCCGAGATACGGGGCCCCAAAGTCGGTTTGGAAAATGTCACTCTCTGATGCAGAAAAGTGCTCAACATTTTCCAAACCGACTTTGGGGCCCCGTATCTCGGGGCCACTTAGTGCTAGGAACCCCAGCTTTGGATATGTTGTAGTGCTAGTTCCACTGGGTTTCCTAGCACCACGGGGCACCATTATGCCCCGTTATGCAGCGAGATACGGGGGCCCCAAAGTCGGTCAACTGTGTCCATCTGCAGCAATGTCATTTCAGGACCCTTTTGGTCCAGGAGAACCCAAATGTTGGCTGCAGCTAGGGGGCATCTAGGAATTAACTACCAAGTTTGAATTTCGGGGGACCTATGGCTACAAATGGGCACAGTGAGGCATGCAAATGGGCGTTGTTGACCCTCTTTTACACTTACAGTAGCTGGGCATTTCTCACCCTAGGCTTATACTCGAGTCAATACGTTTTCCCATTTTTTTGTGTTAAAATTAGGTGCCTCGGCTTATATTCGGGTTGGCTTATACTCAAGTATACAAGGTATATATTCGGGTGAGGTCCGGTGATCTCTGTTCTGTGCCACCTGGATGGCTGTCTGGCTGGACGTTTGTCGTGTGCCCCAGGCTGCTAGGCTGGAGATTGGGCCTATCCCGGGGGCATCTGGCTGCCAGGCTGTATGAGGGCCTATTCAGAAGTAAGAAGGCAGCACAGGGTTGGGTCTGCGGCTTGCAGTCCAACCAAAAGTGACGGTTCTGTTGGCCGTAGAACCTGTCAGTGGTTGGAGGTAGAAGGGAAGCTGTCACCACAAAGGGACCAACCACCTTGACCAAGGACCACAGTGAGTAACTAAAGAAAGTATCGGAACCATATTGTCACTGAACGGGCACAATGGAGAATTGGGAAACTTCAGGCGGTGATCAAGTCAGGGACCCAACCTGCGGAGGAGACGCTTGCAGGACAGCCTTGCGAGTCAAGCCAGGGACCTCGCCGGTTAGCAGGGGGTGAAGCTTGAGAAGTATCTGGAGTGCCAAGCTAGGGACCCAGCAGGGAACATGGGTGACGCTTGAGGGAAGATACCACCGCCAACCTTGGAGGAGCTCAAGGGATTCAGAGTCATTGAATCAGTGGGGTCTAGAGAGAGACCCGGAGCTACTTAAAGCAGGATTCCACCCTAAAGTGGAACTTCCGCTTTTCGGAACGCTCCCCCCCTCCGGTGTCACATTTGGCACCTTTCAGGGGGAGGGGGTGCAGATACCTGTCTAAGACAGGTATCTGCACCCACTTCCGGGCATAAACTCCCACAGGAGTTTACGCCAGGGCTTGACAAATTTGCTTGGAATGTAGGAGCCCGCTAAAAAAGTTAGGAGCCAGGTTTTTTTTTTAACGACGACAACGACTGACAGGTGGCACTGGGCACCGTAGGACGTCCTCCCAGAACCTTGCTCCTGCGCACCCCAATACTCTGCCAATAAATTTTAATAAAAAATAAACAAAGAATTTTTTTTTTTTTTTTACTGAATTTTCAGTATTTTTTGATTTATAGCGAAAAAAAAAAAAACCAGCGGTGATTAAATACCACCAAAAGAAAGCTCTATTTGTGTGAAAAAAAGGACAAAAATGTATTTGGGTACAGTGTTGCATGACTGAGAAATTGTCATTCAAAGTGTGAGAGCACCGAACGCTGAAAAGTGCCCAGTGGTTAACATTGCATTAGCATTGTTAGAGGTGTTGCAATACCAACGGCCACCACAAGATGGCGCCATATTACAGAAGGATTTCAGAAGGCCGCAAAGCCGCGGCCTAAATTTCTGGCCGGCGCGGCCCGATGCGATCGCACGGCGGGGGTCGGTGTCCACAGGTTGACGGGGTACCGCAGCTGTGTCTCCCCAGGCGCCAGGACCCCAATTCTAGTCGCAATTGCGCCCGGGCAACCGGGGTTTGTCGAGCCCTGGTTTACGCCACTGCGGTTTTTATTTTTTGCGCTATAAACAAAAATAGGGCGACAATTTTGAAAAAAATGCAATATTTTTTGCTTTTTGCTATAATAAATATCCCCAAAAAAATATCTAAAAAAAATGTTTTTTCCTCAGTTTAGGCCGATACGTATTCTTCTACATATTTTTGGTAAAAAAAAATCGAAATTAGCGATTATTGATTGGTTTGCGCAAAAGTTATAGCGTTTACAAAATAGGGGATAGTTTTATAGCATTTTTATTAATATTTATTTTTTACTAGTAATGGCGGCGATCAGCGTTTTTTTTGTGACTGCGACATTATGGCGGACACATCGGACATTTTTGACACATTTTTGGGACCATTGTCATTTATACAGCAATCAATGCTATTTAAATGCATTGATTCCAGTATAAATGACACTGGCAGTGAAGGGGTTAACCACTAGGGGGCGGGGAGGGGTTATGGGCTGTGACGTGTGTGTGTGTTTTTTTACATTAGGGGGCGGGGCTGACGTCTGACGTCATTGATCGGCTTTCCCGATGACCGGGAACAGCCAATCAATGACAGGCAGAGTAGGAAGCGCAGGGAGAGGTTTGTTTACATATACCTCTCCCCGTTCTTCAGCTCCGTAACCCGATCGCGGGACACCAGCGGCGATCGGGTCCGCTGGTCCCGCGGCCGGGGTCACGGAGCTCCTGACCGGTCGCGAGCGCGCCGCTGGCGGCGCGCACGCGACCCACGGGCAGGCAATTACCTAATCACGTACAGGTACGTGATTTTGCCTGCCCGTGCCATTCTGCCGCAGTATATCCGCGTGAGGCGGTCGGGAAGCGGTTAAGTGTGTCCTGGCCCTAGCCCTCCTTCCCCCAAAAAATACAAAAAAGGACTGTCAAAAGAAATAAAATCTCTTTTACAGCCAAGAAGTGTCTGGCGCCCAATGACTTTCACCATCTTTGCACCCACTGTGCCTCACGACCCGCCACATATTAAAGGATGTCGGCTATCTATGGCCTTGGAGGTCCTCATTAGACTGGACAAGGCCGGAGACCTTGCTAAATGTGTTTTTTGTGCTTTTAACCACCTCAATACTGGGCACTTTCGCCCCCTTCTTTCCCAGACCAATTTTCAGCTTTCAGCGCTCTCGCACTTCCAATAAGAATTGCGCGGTCACGCAATGCTGTACCCAAATGACATTTTTATCATTTTGTTCGCACAAATAGAGCTTTCTTTTGGTGGTATTTATTCACGACTCCGTTTTTTTAATTTTTTGCGATACAAGCGCAAAAAGAGCGGAAATTTGGAAAAAATAAATATTTTCTTTATTCTATTTTAAAAGAAATCCAATAAAATCTAATTTTGTCATAAATTTAAGCCAAAATGTATTCTGCTACATGTTCTTGGTAAAAAAAAAAAAAAATCCCGTTAAGTGAATAAGAATTGGTTCGCGTTAGGGGTGCAACGGATCGTCACCGATCCGTGATCCGAACGGGTCACCCTGTTCGGATCGGCACACCCCGCGATCCTTAGGAAAGGCCGCGGCTTTGGCCTAGCTCCGGAGTGGCGGCCATCTTGGTACAACCGGCGGCCGTTTACAATGTGATCGCTCCGTCAAATGACGGAGTGATCACTTGTAAACAAACTCTGCATTACCCAGCCAATACTCTGCATTACCCTGCATTACTCTGCCAATACTCTGCATTACCCTGCATTACCATGCATTACTCTGCCAATACTCTGCATTACCCAGCCAATACTCTGCATTACCCAGCCAATACTCTGCATTACCCAGCCAATACTCTGCATTACCCAGCATATACTCTGCCAATACTCTGCATTACCCTGCCAATACTCTGCCAATACTCTGCATTACCCTGCATTACTCTGCCAATACTCTGCATTACCCTGCCAATACTCTGCATTACCCTGCCAATACTCAGCGATACCCTGCCAATACTTGGCCGTACTCAGACAATATTACAGTGGGGGAGATGACGTGGATATTACAGTGGGGGAGATGACGTGGATATTACAGTGGGGAGATGGCGTGGATATTACAGTGGGGGAGATGGCGTGGATATTACAGTGGGGGAGATGGCGTGGATATTACAGTGGGGGAGATGGCGTGGATATTACAGTGGGGGAGATGCCGTGGATATTACAGTGGGGGAGATGCCGTGGATATTACAGTGGGGGAGATGCCGTGGATATTACAGTGGGGGAGATGCCGTGGATATTACAGTGGGGGAGATGCCGTGGATATTACAGTGAGGGAGATGCCGTGGATATTACAGTGGGGGAGATGACGTGGATATTACAGTGGGCGAGATGCCGTGGATATTACAGTGGGGGAGATGCCGTGGATATTACAGTGGGGGAGATGAGGTGGATATTACAGTGGGGGAGATGAGGTGGATATTACAGTGGGGGAGATGAGTGGATATTACAGTGGGGGAGATGACTGTGGATATTACAGTGGGGGAGATGAGGTGGATATTACAGTGGGGGAGATGCCGTGGATATTACAGTGGTGGAGATGACGTGGATATTACAGTGGGGGAGATGACGTGGATATTACAGTGGGGGAGATGACGTGGATATTACAGTGGGGGAGATGACGTGGATATTACAGTGGGGGAGATGACGTGGATATTACAGTGGAGAGATGGCGTGGATATTACAGTGGGGGAGATGACGTGTATATTACAGTGGGGGAGATGGCGTGGATATTACAGTGGAGAGATGACGTGGATATTACAGTGGGGAGATGGCGTGGATATTACAGTGGGGGAGATGACGTGGATATTACAGTGGGGGAGATGACGTGGATATTACAGTGGGGGAGAGATGACGTGGATATTACAGTGGGGGAGATGCCGTGGATATTACAGTGGGGGAGATGCCGTGGATATTACAGTGGGGGAGATGCCGTGGATATTACAGTGAGGGAGATGCCGTGGATATTACAGTGGGGGAGATGACGTGGATATTACAGTGGGCGAGATGCCGTGGATATTACAGTGGGGGAGATGACGTGGATATTACAGTGGGGGAGATGAGGTGGATATTACAGTGGGGGAGATGACGTGGATATTACAGTGGGGGAGATGAGTGGATATTACAGTGGGGGAGATGACGTGGATATTACAGTGGGGGAGATGAGGTGGATATTACAGTGGGGGAGATGCCGTGGATATTACAGTGGTGGAGATGCCGTGGATATTACAGTGGGGGAGATGACGTGGATATTACAGTGGGGGAGATGACGTGGATATTACAGTGGGGGAGATGACGTGGATATTACAGTGGGGGAGATGATGTGGATATTACAGTGGAGGGAGATGACGTGGATATTACAGTGGGGGGAGATGACGTGGATATTACAGTGGGGGAGATGACGTGGATATTACAGTGGGGAGATGACGTGGATATTACAGTGGGGGGAGATGGCGTGGATATTACAGTGGGGGAGATGACGTGGATATTACAGTGGGGGAGATGACGTGGATATTACAGTGGGGGAGATGACGTGGATATTACAGTGGGGGAGATGACGTGGATATTACAGTGGGGGAGATGCCGTGGATATTACAGTGGGGGAGATGACGTGGATATTACAGTGGGGGAGATGACGTGGATATTACAGTGGGGGAGATGGCGTGGATATTACAGTGGAGAGATGGCGTGGATATTACAGTGGGGGAGATGACGTGGATATTACAGTGGGGGAGATGACGTGGATATTACAGTGGGGGAGATGACGTGTATATTACAGTGGGGGAGATGACGTGGATATTACAGTGGAGGGAGATGACGTGGATATTACAGTGGGGGAGATGACGTGGATATTACAGTGGGGGAGATGAGGTGGATATTACAGTGGGGGAGATGAGTGGATATTACAGTGGGGGAGATGACGTGGATATTACAGTGGGGGAGATGAGGTGGATATTACAGTGGGGGAGATGAGTGGATATTACAGTGGGGGAGATGATGTGGATATTACAGTGGGGGAGATGGCGTGGATATTACAGTGGGGACTATATAGTGGTGGAATTTTCACAGGCTTTTGCAAATTCAATTATTATTTGCTGATCCGAAAAACGATCTGATCCGTGACTCTGATCCGAGGAACGATCCGATCCATGAGTTTTTTGATCCGTTGCACCCCTAGTTCGCGTGATCACGGACATATGTACGCAAATGATCATTGGAACATGTGATTTTACTGTTATATATGTGGGGGACATGTGTTTTGGGGATCATTACTATGTGGGGACATGTGTGTGTTTACTTTGTGTGTTTTGTGGTTTACTAGACTGGTGATCAGTGAGTAAAAAGCTGTAAAAAAAACAGCTCATACTCACTGATCACCAGCCGGCTGCAGCGATCTGCTCTCCTCTCCTCAACAACTTCCATGTGAGGAGAGCCGATCGCCTAGCAACCGGCTGTTTGTTTACATCACATGACGCCCGTGATTGGACACGGCCGTCATGTGATCAGGAGGGCCAATCACAGAGCCCTCCTGCTGATCTAAGATGCGCCGTGTCCGGGTGACACGAGCGCATCGGGATAGCACCGCTGCGCAGTTACACGCGCGATCCCGCTCCTTCTGAGGGACGTTCCTGAACGTCCACTCAGAAGGAGAGAGCTCCCACCCGACCGTACATGTGCAGTGGCCGGGTGGGAAGTGGTTAAAGATAAAGAAGAGATTTGGAGTATTTTTGACCCCAGATCTCTCCATAAAGAGGACCTGTCATCCCTTATTTCTATTACAAGGGATATTTACATTCCTTGTAATAGAAATAAAAGTAATTAAAAAAAATAATAATTAAAAAGGGACAGTGTAAAAATAAAAAGTAAAATAAATAATAAAAAAAAAAAAATGTAAAGTCCTTTCGCAGTCACGCGAAAACTGTGTAAACGGTGTTCGCACCACACATGTGAGGTATCGCCGCAAACGTTATAGCGAGAACAACAATTCTAGCACGAGACCTCCTCTAACTTTAAATGAGTAACTCTAAATAGGTAACGCAATTTTAAAGCGTGACATGTTGGGTATCTATTTACTCGGCGTAACGTCATCTTTCATGTCATACAAAAAAATTGGGGAATACATTGTGCGTTTTTTTTTTTTATTCATTAAAATAGCTTTTTTCCAAAAATATTGCCTCTGCGCAAATACTGTGTGACATAAAAAAATTGCAACGGTCACCATTTTATTCCCTAGGCCTAGGGTCTCTGCTTAAAAAAAAAAAAAAAAATGTATAATGTTTGGGGTATAGAAGTCATTTTCTAGCAAAAAAATACTGATTTAAACTTGTAAACAAAAAGTGCCAGAAAAGATTTTCTTTCTGTGCAAATCCTTCACGTTTATACAGCAGCACACAGTTTACACAAAAAACACTGGCTAGGCAAACATTTAACCCTTTGGTCCCCCCTGATGTTTAATCCCCTCCCAGCCAGTGTCATTAGTACAGTGGCAGTGCACATTATTAGCATTATTAGTGTCACTGGTTCCCCACAAAAAGTGTCAGTTAGTGTCACAATATCGCAGTCCCGCTACCCCCGCCACCATTACGAGTACAAAAATAAAAACTCCAGTATATACCCCATAGTTTGTAGACTTTTGCGCAGACCAATCAATATTCGCTTATTGGCAATTTTTTTTTTTTTAATAAAAATATGTAGCAGAATAAATTTTGGCCTAAATTGATGAAGGAATTAGATTTTTTTATTTGTGGTAGGTTTTATAGCAGAAAATAAAAAAATATTGCGTTTTTTTTCTCAAAATTGTGGCTCTTTTTTTTTTGTTTATAGCGCAAACATTTTTTTTAAAAACGCAGAGCTGATTAAATACTACGAAAATAAATCTCTATTTGTGGGAATAAATGATAAAAAAATGTACTTGGGTACGGCGTTGTAGTCAGTTAAAGTAATGCAGTGCCCTTATCGCTAAAGAAAAAAAAAAAAAATGGCGGTAAATCTTCCAGCGGTCAAGTGCACATTGTAAATGAACCATAGTTCTCTATCCTGCAATAAGAGTGCATCACCATAAGGTGGCAGTATAACCTCATGTATTATTATACCTGTAAATTGTATGTTAACCGCATTTCTCGTAGCCAACCGCACCCAAACCTGACCTCATTTCCACGCAGTGCCATTGATCTGTGTATTGCCTGTCATATGGAGGTCATATAGAGGTCATATGGAGGTCATTATCACTCCTAGAGATCATCTCACTTAATTTCTACTCCGCTTTATAAAGACAAACTCAGAGATGGAAATGACATTTTCCTGACTCCTTCCTATTGTCATACAGATTACTGATCCAGCACTGCTTCCTCCTCCACTGTCACCTTATGTACAGATTACTGATCCAGCACCGCTTCCTCCTCCACTGTCACCTTATATAAAGATTACTGATCCAGCACCGCTTCCTCCTCCACTGTCACCTTATATAAAGATTACTGATCCAGCACCGCTTCCTCCTCCACTGTCACCTTATATACAGATTACTGATCCAGCACCGCTTCCTCCTCCACTGTCACCTTATATAAAGATTACTGATCCAGCACCGCTTCCTCCTCCGCTATCTGTCACCTTATATACAGATTACTGATCTGTCATCTTATATACAGATCACTGATCCAGCACCGCTTCCTCCTCCGCTATCTGTCACCTTATATACAGATCACTGATCCAGCACCGCTTCCTCCTCCACTATCTGTCACCTTATATACAGATTACTGATCTGTCACCTTATATACAGATCACTGATCCAGCACCGCTTCCTCCTCCGCTATCTGTCACCTTATATACAGATTACTGATCTGTCACCTTATATACAGATCACTGATCCAGCACCGCTTCCTCCTCCGCTATCTGTCACCTTATATACAGATTACTGATCCAGCACAGCTTCCTCCTCCGCTATCTGTCACCTTATATACAGATTACTGATCCAGCACAGCTTCCTCCTCCACTATCTGTCATCTTATATACAGATTACTGATCCATCACTGCTTCCTCCTCCACTATATGTTACCTTATATACAGATTACAGATCCAGCACCGCTTCCTCCTCCGCTATCGGTCACCTTATATACAGATTACTGATCCATCACTGCTTCCTCCTCCGCTATCTGTCACCTTATATACAGATTACTGATCTAGAACTGCTTCCTCCTCCATTATCTGTCATCTTATATACAGATCACTGATCCATCACTGCTTCCTCCTCCGCTATCTGTCACCTTATATACAGATTACTGATCCAGCACTGCTTCCTCCTCATCTACCTGTCATCTTATATACAGATTACTGATCCAGCACTGCTTCCTCCTCCAATATCCGTCACCTTATATACAGATCACTGACCCAGCACTGCTTCCTCCTCCACAGTCACCTTATATACAGATTACTGATCCAGCACTGCTCTACAATTGACGTAAACCTGCATTGAGAATAATATGTAGGTTTCCCTCTGGGAATGCTAGTTGCCCGGCTGTCCTAGTGCTCCAGCAGAGCCGATCGGCCCTATAGGCACACTATGCAAGCTGCTTAGGGCCCCGCCGCTGTGGGGGGGCCCCCCAAGACCCAGCATCCCCCCCATGCACCTCTGGCTGGCCGTTTAGAGTGCAGTGAGGAGAGGTGGGAGGAGGTGGAAGGCGGCGATCGGCAGCTCTATGGTGCCTGAGTGGGCGGCGAGATCTCCCTGGGGTTTGTAGTACTCTCAGTGTATACAGTGGAGAGGAGAAGGGAGGGGCCTCTGACCCAGGCAGGTATCAGTTTCACTTTCACTCTGCTTGAACACTGTTGCTGATGCCCGGGTCAGAGGCCCCTCCCCTCTCCGCTGTATAGATTTGGAGATAGAACTGCTAGACCCAGGGAGATCCCCCTGCCTGTGGACACCATATAGCTGCCGATCGCCGCCTCCCACCTCCACCAGCCAGGTACAGGGAACCTCTGCAAGGGGGGAGTCAGCTGTTTGGGGGCCCAAATGTAAGAGGGGGGGCTTTCTGGGGACATTAATGTAAGGAAGGAGGCCTCTGGGGACACTAATGTAAGAGGGGGGCTCTCTGGGGACACTAATGTAAGGGCGGGGCCCTCTGGGGACACTGATGTAAAGACGGGGCCCTCTGGGGACACTGATGTAAAGACGGGGCCCTCTGGGGACACTGATGTAAAGACGGGGCCCTCTGGGGACACTGATGTAAAGACGGGGCCCTCTGGGGACACTGATGTAAAGACGGGGCCCTCTGGGGACACTGATGTAAAGACGGGGCCCTCTGGGGACACTGATGTAAAGACGGGGCCCTCTGGGGACACTGATGTAAGAGGGGGCCCCCTGGGGACACTAATGTCAGAGGGGGGCTCTCTGTTGACCCTGTGTAAGGAGGGGCTCTCTGGGGACACTAATTTAAGAGGGAAGGCTCTCTTGGGACACTAATGTAAGGGGGCTCTCTGGGGACATTGGTGTAAGGAGGGGCTCTCTGGGGACCCTGATGTAAGGGGGGCTCTCTGAGGACCCTGATGTAAGGGGGCTCTCTGAGGACCCTGATGTAAGGGGGGCTCTCTGAGTACCCTGATGTAAGGGGGGGGCTATCTGGGGACCTCATTCTGTTCTATATTGTTGTACTCATTCTTTGACTGTTTTGTTTAAAGGAGGGAGGATTGTTTTGGGAGCGCTGAAGTGTCAGGTGTGACTGTGTGGCAATGGCAAATGGTTTACATAGCTCACAGCATCACAGGTCAAGTAGAGGGCCCCTTAGCAGAATTTTGCTTAGGGCCCCAGGGAGGTCAGGATCGGCACTGTGCTCCAGTATCTCCGTTGCGGTCCTGAATTGACTCTGAATTTAGTATCTGCATGCTCGCTCCAAGACAGTGATTCAGACAGGTACACTTTAAGCAAGGCCAACGTTCAAAGATTTGGCTCATAACCTTTCCCTCCACACACATGACAAGAGACGAATTCTAGCAGAGGAAAAAGTTTACTTCACTTGACAAGAAATAACTTGAAATAACGTTACAAGACAATGTTTTTGGCAGTTTCAAAATATACAGCACATTTTTTTCCCTGCATGACACACAAAAGACCCCCCCCCCCTCCCCCCCATTTCTGTCGCCCTCACATTCAACTCACATAATCTAACCATGAACAAAAAACCCGATGTAAAATCCTTCGTTTGCATTACAGTACATTCAAAACTGGCAGTGTGAACATTTCCATACATGAGATGAATTTGTAAGTTCCAGATAAACACCGATCAGGGCATGGTCCTTAAATTTGTTCTTCTCGGTCTTTAGGTGATTCATAAAAATTAGACAGCTTTGTAAATCCTGGCAAAGTAAAACTTCCCTCAATATCGTTAACTGTTTGTGTTGACACGAAAGCCTCACCACTGGTGGAACTGGTCTAAGAAAAAGACAGACACCATGGACCAGTCTAAGATATAACCACGCAACAACGACCTTGTATCCTGCCAAGTTAGTCCCATGTATGAGGTCCTCATCAAGACTTGAATCAAAGGTTTCTTGTAAATCCTGGAAGAGTAAACGTTCCTTGATATCCTTACCAGTTCGCATTGACGCGAAAGCCTCACCACTGGTAAAACTGGTCTAAGAAAAGATAGACACCATAGCACAGTCTAGAATTTGACCATGCAACAGTGACCTTGTATCCTGCAAGTTAGCCCTGTATACGAGGTCCTCATCAAGACTGAAATCAAAGGTTCTTTGTAAATCCTGGAAGAGTAAACGTTCCTTGATATCCTTACCAGTTTGCATTGACATGAAAGCCTCACCACTGGTGGAACTGGTCTAAGAAAAGGTAGACACCATGGCACAGTCTTAGGATATGACCATGCAACAGTGACCTTGTATCCTGCAAGTTAGCCCTTTGTTCCAGGCCTCATCAAGACTTGAATCAAAGGTTCTTTGTAAATCCTGGAAGAGTAAACGTTCCTTGATATCCTTACCAGTTTGCTTTGACATGAAAGCCTCACCACTGGTGGAACTGGTCTAAGAAAAGATAGACACCATGGAACAGTCCAAGATATGACCGCGCAACAGCGACCTTGTATCCTGCAAGTTAGCCCTTTGTTCCAGGCCTCATCAAGACTGAAATGAAAGGTTCCTTGTAAATCCCAGAAGAGTAAGCCTCACCACTGGTGAAACTGGTCTAAGAGAAGATAGACACCACGGAACGGTCTAAGATCTGATCACACAGCACCCTGCCAGTTAGCCTTTGTGTTCCAGGTCCTCGTCAAGGCCAAAAGCAAAGTTCATTTTCAAATCCTGGAAGTGAAAAAAAAGTTTCTTGATATCCCAGTTGGCGTTGTAATGAAAGCCTCGCTACTGGTGAAAATGGTCTAAGAGAAGATAGACATCATGCAACAGTCTAAAACCACACAACAGCAACCTTGTATCCAGCAAGTTAGCCTTGTGTACTAGGTCCTCGTCAAGAAATTTAAGATGCAAAAAGGTTCTTTATGCCCAGAAAAGACTGATGATTTTTGTTAATAAGAGAGAAACAGCTCCATGAAGATTGAGAGAGAACATTACGAAATTTGTAACCCCAGATCATGGATTTTCTTAGACTTCCTCATTTTGCAATGAGAAGGTTGATTAGGTTTTTGAGAGTCTACGGTCATATTTAAATGTTTAGGTTTGGATGTATTTGGCAATCAAATCAGAACATGGTACTGTCCGGTCCTTGACTACAAAAGTTGAGTAGTACTGTTTTGAGTCAAACCTGGGAACCTTGGTCCGTGATCTCAGTAACACCACAACGAAATTGGTCTACAAAGAGATTGGCAAGTCTACCATGGGAGGTGTCCAAGGTTTTGCCAAGATGTGGAAATAATTTCCTGCAAAACATCCTTTTCTTTAAGTCCGTTAAAAACAAAATGTTATTAAGTTTAATAACCCTGGAGGACCTTTTGATGAACAAGTCAAATTTGAACAAAGGACTTGAGAACAATTTTTGACCTCATCCAATAAGCACAGAGCCGAAAACTAGCTCCAAATGATTTGGGATTTTTTTTTCTTGTCCTATGGAATGAAGACAGTCCTAAAATCTTTTAGTGTCCAGTCACTTAATACTTTTGGAAATAAAATACGAGAATTTATTTGGCCAAAGCTTGGTGGCCCCCCCCCCCCCCCCCACCCAACGGAGTGCCAAGCAAACACGTTTCTCTGTTTTGCTTTTCCACACTGGTCCTGGCTGATGTGAAAGTAACAAGGTAGTGCGACTAAACTATGATAAAGTTCACTGTCCAAGATGAGATAACTTATTTCCTTTACATTGTGGCACTGTTCTAGTTTTCCCTCCATTATCCTGCATGAAGAAGATCCAAGGCCAAATTTGGATCACTTTGAAGATCAGAAAGACATGAACGTTGATTGAAATGAAAGCAACCCTGACTAGGACAATGACTCCTTTGAAGCCCAACACAACATTTCCAACTTTTCATGAGACCTGGAAATTCTCAGGAGATCCTTGGTTGTGCTTTAAATTAAGTTGGTCCCCTTTTATGGGACATTTGTGCTCTTCCAGAAAACAGATATGGATGCATCCAACTGTGGACAGAAAAGCTAGCAGCAGTTTCTGGCCAATCCTCAAAATCGACCTTCAGCTTTTTCCGGTTGGTTGTAGAACCAAGCTTTTTTTTCCTCTTTCAATGGTTGCACAACAAAACCCAGCCTCGTTGTTAGGTCCAAACATCTATCAGTGTTTGCTTGCCCAATAATATAACTTGAGGGCTCAAGCTGAACTAGATTTCTTCTTGACGTCGGTAGTCTGGATGACTATCTGCCGCGCAGCCTGCAGGACACGATATCGCTCCCGAAGGTTCCTCCTTCTGACGTGCTCATTGGTAATCTCCTGGACGTAGCGGGCGGGAAACCAGCCCTTCTTGCCATCGGAAAGCCGGATACCCTCATACCAACCTGAGGATGAAAAACAGTCAGCTTTGCAAGTAATACACATCTGCATACAATATTTAGAATAATCATTTCGCATATTTTCTTGCGATCTGCAGAATTATAGGTTGCAAAATGTTTTTATTTCTTGGTTTTAGGAATATTTTCTACTAAAAGATGTTGGTTTTAGTAGGGCCATGAATGAAAGCTGCAGCATAACTCCAATCTGGTGTACCAGAGTCACTGGCCCTCAAGAGATTGAGCGTTACAGCTGCCAACTGCAACAGCTTTTGTGCAGCTTTTGAGGGCATCAGTTAGGCCCCTTTCACACTTGTGCAACTTCAAAGTCGCACGATTTTGCCGCAATTTCAAGGAATGCCTGCGTAAGTGGCATCAAAATCGGACTAAAGTAATGCAGGGACTACTTTGAAGTTGGAAATCACGGGGAACGACTTGTCATGCTACTTTGCCGTCCCAAATCTTGGGACAAGTCGTATAAGTGTGAAAGGGGCCTGAGCCAACACCCACCCATTCAAAAAAAAATAAAAAAACCTTAGGGGTGTGAAATGGCAGGGCTGAAGCGGTTACAATACTTTCAGCAGACCCTTCTACGATGTCAGTTTTTCCAATTGTATTGATATCTGCATATCACCATGTTACACTCCGATAACCAATAATTTATTGCACAGAACAAAATGCTACATTTTTTTGGACATCAAATATAAGGCCCCTTTCACATGGACGGACCGTTCAGATCCGCCTGTCAGTTTTGACGGCGGATCTGAACGGGTGCTCCATGCTGGTCTACGGAGCGACGGATGTCAGCGGAGACATGTCCGCTGACATCCGACCCGGTTCGATCCGCCAAAAGCAGACGTATGGCTCTACGTCCAGATCCGTCGCTGGCGGAACGGATCGGGTGAGATCTGATGAAAACGGACACACTGTCCGTTTTCATCCGATCTTTCCATAGAGACCAGCGGCGCTCGCAAGCCCCTCCCCGCTCAGTGAGCAGAGAGGGACCTGTCATCCGCCGCTCAGCGGAGATCAACGGAGAGATCTCCCGCTGAGCCGGCGGACTGAGGCGGGCTCCGTGGAAGCGGAGTCCGCCTCGTCTGAAAGGGGCCAAATATATATTTGATGGCTAATGGAGGTAAAATGTGCCCTATCTGCCTCCTGCACAATGTTATATAGGGCAGGGGTCCCCAACCCCCGGGTGGCGGACCGGCACCGGTCGTGGCCTGTTGATGACCAGGCCGCACTGCGGGAGGTGAGTATTGACTGCGGTCCGGACAGGGCTATCACAGACCGCGGTCACTGCTATCCTCCTGCTGGGCAGCCATGCCTGTGTGTCCTCTCCAGGCTCTACCCTGGTGACAATGTCATCCTATTAGCAGGGCAGGGGGCGGGAGGAGCTGGAGCTCTGCACAGAGAGCAGGAGTCTTTTTATATTAAGAAGAAGGTGATCACCCACTTGGTAATATGATATGTTGGGCAGCTCCTGCCCTCCATCCAGATCTGCAGCTCCTCCCGCCACCTGCTTTCTAATAGGATAACATCGTCTGTGTGGCAGGAGAGCCGGGAGGGGGACACACAGGCAAAATCCTGCCTTTGCCCTGCCAAATGTAGGACTGTGCAAGGGGGGTAGAGAGTAAAATGGAAAAAAGGGGGCGCTGTGATTAGAGAGAAAAGGGGGGGCATGACTGTAACGGTCACTGTATTAAGGGGGGCTGTGATGTAAAGGGGCACTGTGCTATAAAGAGGGGTACACTGTAATGGGGCACTGTAATCACTACAGTGCCCCTTTACATTACAGTGCAGTCCCCTTCCCATCACAGCCAACCCCTACACACACACACACACACACACATTATTATAAAGGACTGCATTGTAAACGGGCACTGTGATGTAAAGGGGGGGAGGGGTTGTGGTCGGAAGGGGGCTGAGGATTGACTCCATGAATATCGCGTCATCAAAACCGAACTGTAAGACCACCTGGAGCAGAAATTTTCCCTTTAACCACTTTAACACCAGGCACTTTCCACCCTTCCGGACGGGAAGTGGTTAAGCATGCTATTGACCTCTTTTTTGCAGAAAAGCCAATGGGAGTTGGGTAGGGGGGGTTGATACATTTGAGATGAGATGGGGGGGGGTTGATATCAGAGATGAGGGGTTGATTCATTTGAGTTGGGGGGGGGGGGGCATTCATTTGAGGTGGGGGGGGGGTTGATACATTTGAGATGGGGGGGGTTGATTATACATTTGAGATGGGGGGAGGGGTGGGGGAGGGGATTTATTATATATAAATAATTTATATTATTATAAATTATATTTTTAATTATTTATATATATATAATTAATAAATTATTATATATATAATCAATATAATAATATTTATAATTATATATAAATTCTTATATACAAATTATATAATGAATGATAATTATGTTTATATTATATATATAAATATATATTTCATATATTATTATTTATATGAAAATTGATTATAATAATAAATAATATATTATTAATATAATATAATATATATTATGATTTATTTTATATATATGATATTAATATTTAATAATATAGATTATTAATATATTATAATTTATATTAATAAGATAATATTTAAAATATTTGATTTATATATTTTATTATAATTCATTTTATTTAATAATTATTTTATTATATATTTAATTCAAATATATATTTAGATTTATGGATAGTATAATGAATTTTAACTAAAAAAATCTAATAATTATATTTATATTTATTATAATTATTTATTTATATGAGATGGGAGGATGGGGTATTATTAAATATATTTGAGATGGGGGGGTATATTTTATATTTTATATATTATAATTAATAATTATTATTATATATTATCAATTAATATATGGGAGGGTATGATTTATATAAATATAAATAATTTATAAATATATATCTAATATATTATATTAATTATATATTAATTATAATAATATTTTAATTATAATTATCTATTAGATAATTATTTATTAATTTATTAAAAAATTTATTAATATTTATAAAATATATATTATAATTTTATATATATAATAACTTAATATTAGATTTATATATATTATATATTTAAATAATATTAAAATATATTTAATATTATTATTTAGAATGATGGGGTATGGGTGGGGTATATATTATAATTATTAATATTTATATAATTAAATTAATAATATCATTTGAGACTGGGGGGTTAATATAATATATATTTATTTAATCATATAATATAGAAATGGGGGTATTTATATATTAAGATAATAATTATATTTAATTATTTAATAAATAAGTTAGATTTGATGATTATATATTTATTCATTTGAGATGGGGGGAGGGGGTTGATTCATTTGAGATGGGGGGGAGGGGGTTGATGATACTTTTGAGATGGGGGGGTTGATGATACATTTGAGATGGGGGGTTGATGATACATTTGAGATGGGATGGGGGGGGGGGGGGTTGATACATTTGAGATGGGGGGGTTATGATACATTTGAGATGGGGGGAGGGGTTGATGATACATTTGAGATGGGGGGGGGGGTTGATTAATTTGAGATGGGGGGAGGGGTTGATGATGCATTTGAGATGGGGGGGGGGGGTTGATGATGCATTTGAGATGGGGGGGGGGGGTTGATGATACATTTTAGATGGGGGGGGGGGTTGATTCATTTGAGATGGAGGGAGGGGTTGATGATACATTTGAGATGGGGGGGGGGGGGTTGATTCATTTGAGATGGAGGGAGGGGTTGATGATACATTTGAGATGGGGGGAGGGGGTTGATGATACATTTGAGATGGGGGGAGGGGGTTGATGATACATTTGAGATGGGGGGGGTTGATGATACATTTGAGATGGGGGGGTTGATGATACATTTGAGATGGGGGGGAGGGGGTTGATGATACATTTGAGATGGGGGGGGTTCATTCATTTGAGATGGGGGGGGGGGTTGATGATACATTTGAGATGGGGGGGTTGATGATACATTTGAGATGGGGGGGTTGATGATACATTTGAGATGGGGGGGTTGATGATACATTTGAGATGGGGGGGTTGATGATACATTTGAGATGGGGGGGTTGATGATACATTTGAGATGGGAGGGGTGATTCATTTGAGATGGGGGGGAGGGGGGGGGTTCATGATACATTTGAGATGAGGATCTCACTTATAAAAAGCACATGTGGATCTACGATAGAGATGTGGGTATAGATTGTTTTATAAAGACCCTGGAAGTAGGTTGTCGTTATAGATTAGGTTACCCATTTATAAGCAGATAAGCCAACTTCTAAATTACGGTGTGATTTATTCCAGATGAACCCAACTTTCCCCATTTCACACCAATCACACATATTGATTAGCACTCGGTCCTATAGCACTTCCTTATATCCCCTCCCCCCCTTTTTTAGCACTCACCTTCGGATGTTTTGCGCAGCACATTGATGATGTCAGAGGGCTCCAGGTTGAGCTCATCGGCCTGCACGGCGGTGTACTGCTCCACGCAATGTACCTGGGGGCAATCTGGCGATGAAGGGAAAGGGCGTTAGATCAGAGACGTATAAAAAGAGCGACAATCTGAGCAACATGGAGGGGCAGAACCCGCACGCTCTGAGCCAACCTGGGGCAAACCACAGATTTTAATAGTGGTGATAGCTGGTACTTTAAACAGGTTTGGCTTACATTTAGCAAGCTTTAGTATGCCGGAGTGAAAAAAATCGAATGAGTCGCTACCTCAAGGACAACAACCTTCTCGACCCCCCTACAGTCCGGCTTCCACCCACAACATTCCACTGAAACTGCCCCACTAAACCTCACCAATGACCTACTAACTGCTAAAACCAATGGGCACTACTCCATACTCATACTCTTATGCCCCGCACACACGATAGGATTTTCCGACGGAAAATGTGCGATCGGAGCATGTTGTTGGGAATTCCGACCGTGTGTAGGCTCCATCGGCCATTTTCCATCGGAATTTCCGTCACACAAAATTAGAGAGCTGGTTCTCAAATTTTCCAATAACAATTCCGACGCACAAAGTTCCACGCACGCTCGGAATCAAGCAGAAGAACCGCACTGGCTATAGAACTTCCTTTTTCTCGGCTCGTCGTACGTGTTGTACGTCACCGCGTTCTTGACATTCCGAATTTCTGACCAACTTTGTGTGACCGCGTGTATGCAAGACAAGTTTGAGCCAACATCCGCCGGGAAAAATAACATGGATTTTGTTGTCGGAAAATCCTATCGTGTGTACAGGGCATTAGACCTCTCTGCTGCCACCTGCTCCTCCTCAGCAAACTACACTCCCTTGGCCTCCGCGATTCTGCTTTATCCTGGTTCTCCTCCTACCTATCTCAGCGCACTTTCAGTAGGGGTGCAACGGATCTTCGCCGATCCGTGATCCGAACGGGTCACCCTGTTCGGATCGGCACACCCCGCGCTCCGTGGAGTGCTCCGCGGCCCCGGCCTTAGGAAAGGCTGCGGCTTCGGCCTAGCTCCGGAGTGGCGGCCATCTTGGTACACCGGGCGGCCGTTTACAATGTGATTGCTCCGTCAAATGACGGAGCAATCACTTGTAAACATACTCTGCATTACACCCTGCCAATACTCCGCATTACACCCTGCCAATACTCTGCATTACACCTGCCAATACTCTGCATTACACCCTGTCAATACTCCGCATTACACCCTGACAATATTACAGTGGGGAGATGGCGTGGATATTACAGTGGAGAGATGGCGTGGATATTACAGTGGAGAGATGGCATGGATATTACAGTGGGGAGATGGCGTGGATATTACAGTGGAGAGATGGCGTGGATATTACAGTGGAGAGATGGCATGGATATTACAGTGGGGAGATGGCGTGGATATTACAGTGGGGAGATGGCGTGGATATTACAGTGGGGAGATGGCGTGGATATTACAGTGGGGAGATGGCGTGGATATTACAGTGGGAGAGATGGCGTGGATATTACAGTGGGGAGATGGCGTGGATATTACAGTGGGGAGATGGCGTGGATATTACAGTGGGGAGATGGCGTGGATATTACAGTGGGAGATGGCGTGGATATTACAGTGGGGAGATGACGTGGATATTACAGTGGGGAGATGGCGTGGATATTACAGTGGGGGAGATGGCGTGGATATTACAGTGGGGGAGATGGCGTGGATATTACAGTGGAGAGATGGCGTGTATATTACAGTGGGGAGATGGCGTGGATATTACAGTGGAGAGATGGCGTGGATATTACAGTGGGGAGATGGCGAGGATATTACAGTGGGGAAGATGGCGTGGATATTACAGTGGAGAGATGGCATGGATATTACAGTGGGGGAGATTACAGTGGGGGAGATGGCGTGGATATTACAGTGGGGAGATGGCGTGGATATTACAGTGGGGGAGATGGCGTGGATATTACAGTGGGGGAGATGGCGTGGATATTACAGTGGGGGAGATGGCGTGGATATTACAGTGGGGAGATGGCGTGGATATTACAGTGGGGGACTATATGGTGGTGGAATTTTCACAGGTTTTTGCAAATTCAATTATTATTTGCTGATCCGAAAAATGATCCGATCCATGATTCTGATCCGAGGATCGATCCGATCCGTGAGTTTTTTGATCCGTTGCACCCCTAACTTTCAGTGTCACTTACAACTCCATCTCCTCCGCTCCTCTTCCTCTCTCTGTTGGGGTACCCCAAGGCTCCGTCCTTGGGCCCCTCCTATTCTCGCTCTATACCTCTTCCCTGGGCCAGTTGATAACCTCCCATGGCTTCCAATACCACCTCTATGCCGACAACACCCAGATCTATCTCTCCACTCCTCAACTCACCCCCTCCATCTCCTCATGGGTCTCAAACTTACTGAATGACATATCGATATGGATATTACACCACTTTCTCAAACTCAGTCTTTCTAAAACTGAGCTTGTTATATTTCCTCCTTCCCGGTCACTACACAGAGAGGCAAAACGGGGATCTGCCAGTGTAAACAAACAGATCCACGTTCTGTCAGGGGAGTAGAGTGAGATTGTCTGTTCCTAGTGATCAGGAACAGTGATCTCTCTTTACTCCCTGTCTGTCCCCCCCCCCCCACAGTTAGAAACACCTTCCTAGGGAACATTTAACCCCTAGTGTTAACCCCTTCCCTGACAGCGACATTTATACCATAATCAGTTAGAACGATTGTCACTATTGTTTACATTTGATTTTTAGCACCATTATTTATTATTGGGACTTTTACATTTAACTTACCTCTTATTTACGTTTTCAAGATATGATATTTCAGCACCTTCAGATCCCCTAGTGTTAACCCCTTCCCTGACAGCGACATTTATACCATAATCAGTGCATTTTTATAGCACTGATCGCTGTATAAATGTCACTGGTCCCAAAAAAAAAGTGTCAAAAGTGTCCGATCTGGGAATGCAATTCAATCTTATTGGACCAGAATGCCTGATGTCAGGCACCTGGTCCTGTCCTTGTTTCTTTCTGTTTAAAAAAAAAAAGTGTTAGATAAAAACTTATTGAACCTAAAAAAGTGTCCAATCTGTCTGCTGCAATGTCGCAGTCTTGCTAAAAAAAAAAAAAAATAATAAAAATCGCAGATCTCTGCCATTACTAGTAAAAAAATAAAAATAAATAATAATAATAAAAATGACTTAAATCTATCCCCTATTTTGTAGACGCTATAACTTTTGCGCAAACCAATCTATATACGCTTATCGCATTTTTTTTTTTACAAAAAATGTGTAGAAGAATACACATCGGCCTAAACTGAGGAAGACATTTTTTATTTTTTGGGGGGATTTATTATAGCAAAAAAAGTATAAAATATTGGGTTTCTGTTTTTAAAAATTGTCTGTCTTTTTTTGTTTATCGCGAAAAAAATATTAAATCGCAGAGGTGATCAACTACCAACAAAAGAAAGCTCTATTTGTGGGGAAAAAAAAGGACATCAAATTTCTTTGGGTACAATGTCGCACGACCGCGCGATTGTCCATTAAAGCGACACAGTGCGTATAGCAAAAAAATTGCCTGGTCAGGAAGGGGGTAAATCCTTCCGGGGCTGAAGTGGTTAAAGATACAGTAAATTACTTCCAGTTCCTGCGCCACATGTAAAAAGAGCGAGGACCGGCAGCTCCGGACTGACCGGACTTACAAAACCCCTCTCTGTAGCCCGCAGACACTCACCCGCCATCTCCCCATTCTCGTCGCCGACACCACGAGAGACAGCGGATGGACCGTTTCCTCCTGCACGGCGGGGTCCAACACAGCGGCAGCCTCCGGCTCCGAGCTGTCCTCTCCTGCTATGTCTGCAGCCAATATGGCAGACGGAGAGCACATGCAAACAGGCTGTGCAGAGACAAGCTGCAGCTACAGCGCACACTGTCCCGGAGGAACAATATGCCAAAATAGCAGCTCTGTTCTCACCCACGATTACAGCCACGGTAGATAGAGCAGTTGCTTCAGGTATGACACATTTAAGGAAAGAACTAGGAGATCAGGCAAAACAGTTGTCTGACCTGGAGCACCGCATTATCAGACATTGAAGATGAGCTCCAAACCTCTCAGGCGAACGACCAGCAATATACACAAACCCAACAGTTCATACTCAAGAAACTTGATGACCTTGAAAAAACGCTCTCGCCGGAACAACTTGAGAATAATAGGTCTCCCTGAATCATTCCCTCCTAGCATTCTGCAGGAGGTCTGCGCTACCCACATACCAGCAGCCCTGGGGATCACCTCAACGTGCCTGGTGGAGAAGGCCCAACGCCTGGGATCCCCTTCAAATGACCGTCGCTCTCCTCGCCCTGTCATAGTCTGACACCTCAACTACTCGGACAGAGTGGCCCTCCCGAGGTCCTTTCGGAACGCCAAAGCCCTTCAACTGGATGGCCACAAACATCTTATGTTTGCAGACTATTCCCAAGAAGTGTCAAGACGAAGAAAAGCAGCATCCAACCTGTATGTCCGACCCTTTTCCAAAAGGGGGTGAAATTCACTTTGGCTTACCCCGCAATACTTAGTTTTACTGACCCCTCTGGTGAACCAAAAACGTTCTCACATCTGGAAGAAGCATCCCATTACCTCCAGACCTATCTCCCCATATCTCTGGATCCCCCAGTGTCTGCTCGCCCTCCGGGCACCAGAGACCAGCACAGCCCGAGGAAGGACCCCTCCAAGAGGCCTCGCTACTCGCATGACCCCAGCCACATCAAACCTCGCTCAGTTTAGCGCACATTTCTCCTCACCTTACTGAATCAGCATCATCTACATTCAAACGCAAGCTTTGATCCTCTAAGCTATTGCTTTGTTGTACCACCTTTAGCCTGACTGACCCTCTAGTCGTTGTCAGATGCTTACTTATCTGTTAATTGTTATGCAACAATGCCTTATAACTCTGTCCCACTTGCTTCTCCGTCAACAACAGCCTTATCGGAGCGTGCTCTCACACACCCCCTTGAAGTTTCAATGGTAGGGATGCATCCCATGACCTTATCGTCCAACCCGCCCTCGTGCGGTGCCCTCAAGGTCAATGTTCCGCAAAAAGTCACGTTGTTTATGGGGAGTACACATGTGGAAAAAAGAGAAGTCAAGTCTCCACACATTCTGTTGTTGTTTTAGCTTGTTACCTCTCCTTGTCCTTTATTGGACTAATCATCCCTCCAATCCCTACCTCTCAAGAGGAAAATGCCCCTTTCTATCTACCCAACTATTAGGTAGCACCTGGGTTACTTTGGTTCAACCTACTTCTGAATTTAACGTTAGTATATCTACCATACATTCAAAACCCCCTTAGAACGCCAGTTTAATATGAAAATTATTTCTTGGAATGTCAAGGGATCAAAATCGGTAAACTCCGCTCCCCCCATAAACGCATGGCTATCCTACAACACTTAAAACGCCTGAAAGCGGACATCACAGGAAACACATTTGGACGAAGCAGATTTCCCAGATATGCGTACACACTATGGGTGGGTCAAGTTCACGGCTCGGCGGCAATCAAGGGCAAAGCAGGAATACTCATATCATATACATAAAAAATTACCCTGCAACATTGTCCGTTCACGCGCGATTCCGACGGACGAATATTGACAATAAGGGTGAAGCTACTATCCCGGGAATGGGTCCTCACAAATGTCTATGCCCCAAACTCACCTTCAAATCATTTCTTCCAACAATTGACATCCCACCTTGCCCCCTCCATATGTCTACCACTTCTAATCGGCGGTGACTTTAATTCAGTTATGTATTTCCTAGAAGATAAATCTTGTAACAGACACCCCCGGGATACCCCCCCTTCTATAGATGACACCACTCTATCGCACTTTGCAGAAGGCCTACAATTGACCTTTGGAGGTTACCCCATCTCGACGGTAAGAACTTCACTTTTTTTTTTTATTTTTTTTTTTCTCCCTTACCATACCCTGTTGAGAATCAATTACCTCTTCTGTAATCCCACTCTTCTGAAACACACATCTGACCCCCAATATCCACAAAATGGCAATCTCCAATCGTGCCCCAGTCTCAGGTAAACCTTATAGACTTTATCCCACAGAATACAGTCAAAACGTGGCTCTTCCCTTCATATCTATATAACAATCAACAAAATTGTAAAAAGAACATGGGAGGAATACGTAGCCACCAATTTAGTACATAGTGACAACCCCAACTTCTTTTGGGAGGCGGGGAAGGCAGTGCTCCATGGAGGATCATAGCTTTCTGTGAGATATAAAAAGTCTGTCTCCAAACAGTACAGTGAAGCAAACGCGGCCCTACACTCAGCACAACTGCAGTTAGCACAGCATAACTCCCCCGACCACAGGAAGGCTTGGACAGAGGCCAAATCTCACTTTGATATATGGGCAGAGGCTCAAGAAAAAAAATCCATAAATCTCTATTAGACCTCCAATACCACAAATTCGGTAACAAGGCAGGGAAACTACTTGCCTGCCTGAGCAGGGGACATCCCACCCCTACCCATATTCCAGCCTTGAAAGACACTCAAGGCAGACTCACCTCCACTCCGAGGACATCAACCATATTCTCAAAAGCTTCTATGCCAATTTATATGACCCTGACCCCATTGATTAGGATGCAGCACAAAAATTCTTAGCCCAAGTTCCTCTGCCAAAGGTACACCAGACACTTCTAGATCAACTCAATATACCAGTCACCCTCTCTGAGGTCACCACAGCAAGTGCCAGTTTGGCCAATGGCAAAGCACCGGGCCCCAATGATTACACGTCTGAATTTTCCAAGATGGCCTCCGACACCATATTGCCAACGCTAGTCTTCGTTTTTCAAACAATCCTTGACGGGGGCCACTACCTCCCCTCTGGCTTTAAGGCCCACATTAAATTGATCCCAAAAAAAGGGAAGGATCCTACAGAACCAGGATCCTACCGCCCAATCTCCCTGATAAATCTTGACTCCAAAATACTATAAAAACCATAGCCAATAGACTGGCATCGATTATGCCCACCCTGATCCATCCCTCATAAGCATGTTTTATTAAAGGACGCTTGGCCACTGCAAACATCCGTAAAGTCCTCACAGTCCTAGAAAATGCAAGAACCAACCCCCTCAGTGACCTAGGGATTATCACGCTTGACGCCAAGAAGGCATTCGATGAAGTAAGCTTTAGTTAGTTATCCAGGGTTTTGGATTCACTGGCCATTTTCTCCATCTGATCACAACTATGTACTTGGCCCCATCTGCGAACGTGATAGCCACTGGACACATTCCCAATAAAATCCAACTCCATAAAAAGGTACCAGGCAGGGGTGCCCCCTGTCCCCACTTGCATTTAATTTAGCACTGGAACCCTTGTCTCGATACCTCTTATCCCACCCACATCTCCACGAGGTCACGGTTGGCAATCACGAGTTACGCACAGCAATCTTTGCCGAAGATATCGTCATCTTCACCTCCAAACCCCAGGCAGACATGACACATATCCAACAGATCTTCTCCCACTTTAGAGCCTGTTCAGGATTACGTATACATTTCTCTAAGAGTGAGGCCCTTTATTGCATCATGCCCGTCCACCAGAATGAATGTCTGCCTCAGTCTTCCCTATAGCCAAGACGCACATCACATACTTAGGGATCAAAATCGGTAAACTCCCCTCCTCCTTATACCATCTTAACCTTCCCCCGGTCATCTCTAAAAGAATCAAGGAATTGGAAACATGGGCCAAACTACCCCTTACTCTCTTTGAGAGGTGTCACTTATACAAGATGATCAGTTTCCCAAAACTGTTGTATCCACTTCAGACTATCCTATTGCTGAAACACAAGGACCTGCAAAAACCCCAAAAAACCCTTTCTGTCTTCCTTTGGCATGGTCGCCACCCCCAATTATCCCTTCAGAAACTACCGGCATATCTTCCTAAACAAGTACCAAATATCAGGGTGTACAATCGAGCATGCCTCTTAAGAGTGAGTTTGGACATCTATAAACCAGGCATCCAATCATTCTAACCTTGAGTTAGAATCCCAACTGATAGCCCCTTATAGCCTTCCCACGTTGCTGTACTGCAGAATACGCCGTCCCCCCCCGATCTGAAAAACAACCTACTCATATGAGACACATTGGTGGCCTGGAGGGAAGTCAAGAAAACACTGGTGCTCTCCCCTTTCTCCTCTTGATTTCTCCCTATCCATAATCACCCCATGAACACGGAGCTTTCACCCTCTGGGCCTTCCAAGGCCTTACTAACTTTATCCAACTGTTTGACCCTTCTTCTGGTAAAGCTTTGCCGTTCCAGCAAATCACGAATCAGTATAACCTACCTGTACGCTAAACAAGCAGTCAACTTCATTGTTAGTATATGCCCTTCCAGGGACCGTAGGTTCAACACTTCACTCCTTGACATCCTTACACAAAACAAGTGTTAAAGATCTCCAATATCTACTGTGACGGATCCTATCCCACACTCCGCTGAGTGCTTCCGTCAGTAATACTGCTTTCTCCAATCTGACCATCAGAGAGATATATTATTATAGCTGCATTGAATACAAGTCTAGCCGAAAATAGCTTGTAGAATCTTGAATGATTTATTGGACAGAATACAGACTATTTATACACTTTTAACACAAGGGGTTAGATAACGAGGTAGGGCTGGCTCATGGATACTCCCCCCCCTCCCCTCTAGCAACAACTTAAAAGACAATTATATAATTAACATGTTAATTAACACAGCACTTAAGGCAGCCTAGGTGACCAGACAGTCTGTCTCTGGAGGTCAATGCGATCAGCTCTTTCAATGATCATGTATCGTTAAGAATTAACAACCAAGAATAGTCTTTGGGCAAATCCAAGAAAACCTTCTCACAATAGCAGAGTTGATGACATCAGCATCTTCTATGAGCACCAACATTATGAATCAGTCACTATTTATAATATGGCAAATCCCAGAGTCTGTGTGTCTTGGGGGGGACATGGACCTGAATCCAAAGTAACACCACCTCAAGGGTCCCCAGGCATACAGCTCACAAAGAGCACCATTCCCCCAAATGGCAGGGCCCATAATCGGTGGGCAAGAGGCTGGCATCCAGTCCCCTCCAAAAGCCTCTGTCCTGGCTAGGTCTGTCACATCTACAAACCCCTGAACTCTCACCTTATCAAGTCTCTCCACTCCCGCTCTACCGATTCCTGGATTAAAGACCTTGACTTGCCAGAGGCCGTAGACCGTATACTGGCAGGCTACAACAAAACATGTGCCTTCATCACCAACAAATTTTGGTGGGAACAACAGTTTAAAATCCTGTACTGAGCTTACATCCCCCCACCTGCCACCCTCACATCCATCGGGTCAGCAACAGTGTCCATGGTGCGGTTGGAACAAACCTTCCCTAATCCACAGAGGTCATGCCAAAGCATATCTAATGTCTGGAACCACTTGAAAAATGTCCACACTGTCACAGGCATCCAACCACACAAAGACCCCTTTGCTCTACTCTTCGGTTTTCTAGATGGCTCTCTTCAAAGCCTCACGAAGGGTCAATCGATCATTATTCAACGCGATAAAGCCTTGTTAGTCACTTGCTATATGGCGGGCAGAAGAGCCATCCTCAAAACACTGGGCATCTACGTCTGAACCCAGCATATTGGATGTGAAAACAGATCTCGCAGCCTTGCTCCACAAAGAAAAACTAGACTTAACCCAGTCTCACCAGGACTTATTCTCACGTTTTCACCATAAATAGGACAATTAGTCCTCCCAGCCTACGAACCACCCAATACAAAAATGATGCCTCAGAGCTCTTGATCTGTTTTACACAACTGGGCCCACTGATAGCCCATTTTCTGGAAGGTCACAACCTTAGGTGTCCCCCCCCCCCCCCATTACTCTACATTATACTTTATCTCATATATTGTTATGCATGTTCTATTTGAGAAATCCTTCAGATGGTAGGTTACACTGTTATGACCTTTGTCATGCAAACCGTAAAAGTTCAATAAAGTTTCTTTAAAAAAAAAAAAATGGATACAGAAAGTTTGGGTATACAGAACAATAATTAAAAAATGTCATATAGTTAAGCGAACATAGAATCATATAATATGATACATACAGACTAATTTTTATGTAAAAATCACATATTATGTCCAACACGTTTCAAAGTCAACTAGCTTCCTCTTCAAGGACGACTCTGCGAATATTATATGGTGTGATAAACTGTAAACATTTATGAAAGGGAACGACTTGTGACTGAGGCCAGAGAACTATCACAATGATCTACAGAAAACCAATCTCTATGAAGGGACACTGGAAATCACAGAAGGCAAACTCACCCCAGTCCTCGTATATCGTGTCACTGTCGGATAACCCGTCATTGTTCTTACTGGGCAACGCTCCCGCCCAACGGTGCAAGTCAGACCTGAGTAGAACAATATATGACAAGATGAGTGACCCCCGTCTATATGTGTCACCCTGCAGGAGGAGGACAGACTTATATCCCCTTCTATATGTGTCACCCTGCAGGAGGAGGACAGACTTATATCCCCTTCTATATGTGTCACCCTGCAGGAGGAGAACAGACTCCTATCCCCTTCTATATGTGTCACCCTGCAGGAGGAGGACAGAACCATATCCTCTTCTATATGTGTCACAATGCAGGAGGAGAACAGACTCATATCCCCTTCTATATGCGACACCCTGCAGGAGGAGGACAGACCCATATCCTCTTCTATATGTGTCACCCTGAAGGAGGAGAACAGACTCATATCCCCTTCTATATGCGACACCCTGCAGGAGGACAGACCCATATCCTCTTCTATATGTGTCACCCTGCAGGAGGAGAACAGACTCATATCCTCTTCTATATGTGTCACAATGCAGGAGGAGGACTGACTCCTGTCCCCTTCTATATGTGTCACCATGCAGGAGGAGGACAGACTTATATCCCCTTCTATATGTGTCACCCTGCAGGAGGAGAACAGACTCGTATCACCTTCTATATGTGTCACCCTGCAGGAGGAGAACAGACTCATATCCTCTTCTATATGTGTCACAATGCAGGATGAGGACAGACTCATATCCCCTTCTATAGGAGTCACCCTTCAGGAGGAGAACAGACTCATATCCCCTCCTATATGTGTCACCCGGCAGGAGGAGAACAGACTCATATCCCCTTCTATATGTGTCACCCTGCAGGAGGAGGACAGACTCCTATCCCCTTCTATATGTGTCACCCTGCAGGAGGAGGACAGACTCATATCCCCTTCTATAGGAGTCACCCTGCAGGAGGAGAACAGACTCGTATCTCCTTCTATAGGAGTCACCCTGCAGGAGAACAGACTCATTTCCCCTCCTATATGTGTCACCCTGCAGGAGGAGAACAGACTCATATCTCCTTCTATATGTGTCACCCTGCAGGAGGAGAACAGACTCATATCCCCTTCTATATGTGTCACCCTGCAGGAGGAGAACAGACTCATATTCCCTTCTATATGTGTCACCCTGCAGGAGGAGGACAGACTCATATCCCCTTCTATATGTGTCACCCTGCAGGAGGAGGACAGACTCATATCCCCTTCTATATGTGACACCCTGCAGGAGGAGGACAGACTCCTATCCCCCTATGTGTCACCCTGCAGGAGGAGAACAGACTCATATCCCCTTCTATATGTGTCACCCTGCAGAAGGAGAAGACACCTATCCCCTTCTATATGTGTCACCCTGCAGAAGGAGAAGACTCCTATCCCCTTCTATATGTGTCACCCTGCAGGAGGAGAACAGACTCCTATCCCTTCTATATGTGTCACCCTGCAGGAGGAGAACAGACTCATATCTCCTTCTATAGGAGTCACCCTGCAGGAGGAGAACAGACCCCTATCCCCTTCTATATGTGTCACCCTGCAGGAGGAGGACAGACTCATATCCCCTTCTATATGTGACACCCTGCAGGAGGAGGACAGACTCCTATCCCCCTATGTGTCACCTTGCAGGAGGAGAACAGACTCATATCTCCTTCTATATGAGTCACCCTGCAGGAGGAGGACATACTGTGTCACCCGATAATGGGAGGAGCCTACTCACTGTGTTGGTGCCTTAAAGAGCCGGTCACAGGTTTTGCCCTGGTGGTTCTCCAGTAGGGTGAGGAAGAAGCTGTTCTCCATTGTAGGGCAGGACTGGAGTTGAACCAGAGAACGGTGAGCATAATCCACAACGACATGCCGGTCAGAGCTGAAATAATACGAGTAGATCTTTGAGATGGAGGGATGTAGAGGAGGCAGGATACAGAGGAGAGAAAGACGGAGAGACAAAGACAGAGAAGATAATACGGGAGAGTCTGGTACCCTTTCTTCTGGGTGATCAACAGGAAATCATTGAAGAGGAAGAAGTAGACTGGGATCAGTTTGGTGGGTTTGATGCCAAACAAACTCCCCTTCTGCTGCACTTCGCTCAGTTCCCCTTGCTTCTCCAGGAACCGGCTCTGAGAAATGATCGGGATGGCCTGCAAGTAAAATGCATTCGAGATTAATACCACTCAACCCTCATACACATGACCCCATCAGATCCTCAGCGTGGCTCCTCTGCCTGCAGTAGTAGTGCTCCATTCCTGAAAAAAACAGGTCCCATTCCTGAGGAGCTACAAAGCCCCAACTAATGTGCCACAAAGCTCCACCCCTGAGGTACCATGACAGGTAAAAAAAAATGTAACAGGAAGTAAACTTTATACATGAGCTGACCTTTATTTTGTCAAAATCAATCTTGGAGGAGAGTTGGATCAGTTCCTCTGTTTGCCGCATGCGGCCCACCTCCTGGTTGCACTCCGTGATAATCTGCGGGATTCGGGGGAGAAAACGATATAAATGCAATTCTGTCAGGAACATAAGAAGGCTTGTAAATGAAAAACAAGAAAAAGGTCCATATCATCTTTGTTGCCGTGAATATTTGCTTCCAAACTTCCAACACTGGGACAGTATTTTCTGAGCCTGCAATAATATGGTGAAGTTGCCGTGCTGTCCCAGCACTGACTGGCTCAGTGATCTTTGTACAGCACTGCGGTATATGTCAGAGCTATATAAATGTATAATAGCGTGTGACTGTGGGGGCACATTAGAGTGTAAGCTCCTCTGGTACAGAGACTAATGTGACTGGCTCAGTGATCTCTGTACAGCACTGCGGTATATGTCGGAGCTATATAAATGTATAAAATAGTGTGTGACTGTGGAGGGGACATTAGAGTGTAAGCTCCTCTGGTTCAGAGACTGTGACTGGCTCAGTGTTCTCTGTACAGCACTGCGGTATATGTCGGAGCTATATACATGTATAATAATAGTGTGTGACTGTGGGGGGGGGGGTGACATTAGAGTGTAAGCTCCTCTGGTTCAGAGACTGTGACTGGCTCAGTGTTCTCTGTACAGAACTGCGGTATATGTAAGAGCTATATAAAATGTATACTAGTGTGTGACTGTGGGGGGGGGGCATTAGAGCGTAAGCTCCTCTGGTACAGAGACTAATGCGACTGGCTCAGTGTTCTCTGTACAGCACTGCGGTATATGTCGGAGCTATATACATGTATAATAATAGTGTGTGACTGTGGGGGGACATTAGAGTGTAAGCTCCTCTGGTTCAGAGACTGTGACTGGCTCAGTGTTCTCTGTACAGCACTGCGGTATATGTCAGAGCTATATAAAATGTATACTAGTGTGTGACTGTGGGGGGGCATTAGAGTGTAAGCTCCTCTGGTTCAGAGACTGATGGGACTGGCTCAGTGTTCTCTGTACAGCACTGCGGTATATGTCAGGGCTATATACATGTATAATAGTGTGTGACTGTGGGGGGGGTGACATTAGAGTGTAAGCTCCTCTGGTTCAGAGACTGTGACCGGCTCAGTGTTCTCTGTACAGCACTGCGGTATATGTCAGAGCTATAGAAATGTATAATAGTGTGTGACTGTGGGGGTGACATTAGAGTGTAAGCTCCTCTGGTACAGAGATTGATGTGACTGGCTCAGTGTTCTCTGTACAGCACTGTGGTATATGTCAGAGCTATATAAATTAGGGCTTAATTCCTCGATTAATCGTTAATTCTTTTGATCAATCAAAACCTCTCCGCTGGCTTCCGGGTCTTCAGGGAGTTCCGTCGGAGATCCGGTGACGTCACGGACATCGACATCACCGGACTCCTCCCCCACCCTTCCCCAAGTGCCTCTGTTTGCTAACGAAGGGAAGGGGGGAGGAGTCCGGTGACGTCGAAGTTCTGATTGAACGTAACGCGTACGGGGGAGGAGCTACGCATGACGTCACCTGCTGCTGCCCTACGGAACTAACACGATTGTCGGTTTTACATGCTGTGTTTTTATCATCTTTATGTGAGTAGTTTGTGTTTGAACACAAAAATTAAATCTTATACTTAAGCGGTGAGCACTTAGATCTTTTCTTTCTACCCATGGCCTGGCGTCCTTGCTGAGATCTAAGGAGACCTTTTGATACCCGCTGGCATGACCACCTGTTTGCACAGGGGTCCATGCCATAAGGTGAGAGTGATTAGTTAGACCGGAGGTGGAGGGATTGTCACGCTACTGTGGAAAAAAAAAAAAAAAAAGAACAAAAAAAAAAAAAAAAAATGACTTACGTCAGTGCTACAGTTTGAATTTAAAACATATATTTGTGTGAACTGTGAAGTTAAGTCATGGATTGTGGAAACTAACTAGTGTCGGGTGATTGTATATAGTGTATACCACATTTACCACTGACTAATGCAGAGTTGCAATGCAAGGAGATCAGCTAAAAGTAGTTGGATCTGTATGTGCGTTATAATTAATTGAAATTAGTTGATTAATCGATTAAAAAAAATAAAAATTTGATTAGTCGAACACAAAAATTGTAATCAGTAACAGCCCTAATATAAATGTATAATAATAATAGTGTGTGACTGTGGAGGGGGCATTAGAGTGTAAGCTCCTCTGGTTCAGAGACTGATGTGACTGGGGCTCAGTGTTCTCTGTACAGCACTGCGGTATATGTCAGAGCTATATAAATAAAATATATATAATAGTTTTGGAATTTTCCTTTCCCAACTTCAAGACATACTATGTCAACATATATGCAACACTTCCTCATCCATGTAACACGTCTGTACCTTGGAGACGGCATCCAGGGCTTTGCTGGCGTTCTGTTCAGCATCGGAACCCTCCTCTGTCCTCTTTAGAATATTCTTTGTGGAAGACAAAAGAGAAAAAAAAAAAAAGTATCAGTGGCTGGATTTGAGGATAGGTGGAGCAGAGTGTTGGACCACAATGGAAGGAAGTGAGGAGGGATGGTGGAGAATCAGGGTAGGATGGAGAGGAGTAAAAGGGGTGGGAGGTTCAGAGTGGGCGGGAGTGAAGGGTGTAGGGAGTTTTAGGGTGGGGTGGAGAGGGGGGTACAGAAAGGCTTAGAGTGGGATGGATAAGGGGTGTGGGAAGGTTCAGATTGGGGTGGAAAGGGGACACTGGGAGCTTTAGAGCGGGGTGGAGGAAACTGTGATGTTCAGAGTGGAATGGAGTTGAGTGGAGTGGCGGATACTGGGAGGTTCAGAATGGGGTGGAGTGAAGGGTACCAGGATGTTCAGAGTGGGATGGAGTGGATGACATTGGGAGGCTCAGAATGGGGTGGAGTGGAGGGTACCAGGATGTTCAGAGTGGGATGGAGTGGATGACATTGGGAGGTTCAGAGTGGGGTGGAGTTGAGTGGAGTAGTGGATACTGGGAGGTTCAGAATGGGGAGGAGTGGAGGGTGTGTGGAAGGGGGGTCATCTAGGATGGGTGGAGTATTCAGGGAGGAGTCTCTACCTCAATGAGCATCTTGATGCGGGTGATCCTCTGGAAGGGCAGTAGAAGGAAAGACATGAAGGGGAGGCGCTGGCACTGCGGGAGCTCCTGCAAGCGGCACAGTATGGCATGGAACTGCGGATTCTTCTCCCTGCCGGACCAAGGGGAGTGACAAAGTCAGATTGTCAGCCATGCATGGGAAATGTGGTCAGGTGAGTGGAAAGTGGCCACGGGAGTGGAGAGCAGTCAGGCGAGTGGAGAGCGGTTAGGCAAGCAGGGTGCGGTCAGGCGAGTGGAAAGTGGCCACGGGAGTGGAGAGCAGTCAGGCGAGTGGAGAGCGGTTAGGCAAGCAGGGTGCGGTCAGGCGAGTGGAGAGCGGTTAGGCAAGCGGGGTGCGGTCAGGCGAGTGGAGAGCGGTTAGGCAAGCAGGGTGCGGTCAGGCGAGTGGAGAGCGGTTAGGCAAGCAGGGTGCGGTCAGGCGAGTAAAGAGCAGTTAGGCAAACGGAGTGTAATCAGGCGCGAGCGGAGGGCGGTCAGGCGAGCGGAGGGCGGTCAGGCGAGCGGAGGGCGGTCAGGCGAGCGGAGGGCGGTCAGGCGAGCGGAGGGCGGTCAGGCGAGCGGAGGGCGGTCAGGCGAGCGGAGGGCGGTCAGGCGAGCGAAGGGCGGTCAGGCGAGCGAAGGGCGGTCAGGCGAGCGAAGGGCGGTCAGGCGAGCGAAGGGCGGTCAGGCGAGCGGAGGGCGGTCAGGCGAGCGGAGGGCGGTCAGGCGAGCGGAGGGCGGTCAGGCGAGCGGAGGGCGGTCAGGCGAGCGAAGGGCGGTCAGGCGAGCGAAGGGCGGTCAGGCGAGCGAAGGGCGGTCAGGCGAGCGAAGGGCGGTCAGGGGAGTGGAGTGCGGTCAGGCAAGCAAGTGGAACATGGCGGTATTGGTCTCACATGAGCTCGCTGTAGGTCTTCTCCTGGTACAGCTGGTTGCGCACATAATCCTTGTAGACGGGGAAGCTATGGACAGCATGGTGATAGATGATGTCACAGATATCCGATATGACAATGTCATCATCTACCCGGGACTCCAGATCCATGAGGAACCTGTGGGATACTCAGCATCACTCTATGGTCTCTATCACAGCAGATAGTCAGCACACTCTATGGTCTCTATCACAGCAGATACTCAGCACACTCTATGGTCTCTATCACAGCAGATACTCAGCACACTCTATGGTCTCTATCACAGCAGATACTCAGCACACTCTATGGTCTCTATCACAGCAGATACTCAGCACACTCTATGGTTTCTATCACAGCAGATACTCAGCACACTCTACACACTGTGGCCTACCTTTCGCTGACCTCCTTCACTTTCAGGACGTTGGAAAAAAGGATTTTCTTCTCTCGGATGATCAATGTTTCCTGCAGATCCCGACATCCCAGAAAATGTTCCGTCAGCACATTCAGCGAGCGGAGATACGAGGCTTCCGAAGTCAGGACCTCAAACATGCTCTGAGGACACAAAAAAAGGCCAACTTTTACTAAGTCATATCATAGGGACAACCTGGCAAAATTTTACTAACCCATATCGTGGGGGGGGGGGGGGGGGGGGGCTTTTACTACCCACATCACAGGGGGCACAACATGGCTGACTCTTCCTCCATTATACAGTAATACCATTGGCTGACCCATGGCTCACCTCCTGCATCTTCTTCTCCTCGTTGGTCATGGAGTCCAGCACACCGCTCTCTGTCACGGAGGGTAATTCCTGCCACAGGGTGTTATGGGGTACAGTGGACCTCCGCCCTTGTTTCGGGGACCCCCCATAGTACAGGGGGCTCTCCTGAGATGAGTCGTAGCTGGTAAAGCTGCTGTTGCGTGAAACGGTCTGACGTCGGATCTCCTTATTGATGACTGACTGGCGGTACGTCTGGTACAGCGGCTCTGAGAGTGAGATATGTGCAGTCAATGTGATGTATACTCCACCCAACATTACAGTTACTTAACTCTCCTCTCCTGAAATACTCTGCACCGCTGGAGGACTCTGCTCCTTCCTCTATAACTCTCCTCTCCTGAAATACTCTGCTCTGCTGGAGGACTCTGCTCCTTCCTCTATAACTCTCCTCTCCTGAAATACTCTGCTCTGCTGGAGGACTCTGCTCCTTCCTCTATAACTCTCCTCTCCTGAAATACTCTGCACCGCTGGAGGACTCTGCTCCTTCCTCTATAACTCTCCTCTCCTGAAATACTCTGCTCTGCTGGAGGACTCTGCTCCTTCCTCTATAACTCTCCTCTCCTGAAATACTCTGCACCGCTGGAGGACTCTGCTCCTTCCTCTATAACTCTCCTCTCCTGAAATACTCTGCTCTGCTGGAGGACTCTGCTCCTTCCTCTATAACTCTCCTCTCCTGAAATACTCTGCTCTGCTGGAGGACTCTGCTCCTTCCTCTATAACTCTCCTCTCCTGAAATACTCTGCACTGCTGGAGGACTCTTCTCTTTCCTCTATAACTCTCCTCTCCTGAAATACTCTGCACTGCTGGAGGACTCTGCTCCTTCCTCTATAACTCTCCTCTCCTGAAATACTCTGCACTGCTGGAGGACTCTGCTCCTTCCTCTATAACTCTCATCTCCTGAAATACTCTGCTCTGCTGGAGGACTCTGCTCCTTCCTCTATAACTCTCCTCTCCTGAAATATTCTGCTCTGCTGGAGGACTCTACTCCTTCCTCTATAACTCTCCTCTCCTGAAATACTCTGCTCTGCTGGAGGACTCTGCTCCTTCCTCTATAACTCTCCTCTCCTGAAATACTCTGCTCTTCTGGAGGACTCTGCTCCTTCCTCTATAACTCTCCTCTCCTGAAATACTCTGCACTGCTGGAGGACTCTGCTCCTTCCTCTATAACTCTCCTCTCCTGAAATACTCTGCTCTGCTGGAGGACTCTGCTCCTTCCTCTATAACTCTCCTCTCCTGAAATACTCTGCTTTGCTGGAGGACTCTGCTCCTTTCTCTATAACTCTCCTCTCCTGAAATACTCTGCTCTTCTGGAGGACTCTGCTCCTTCCTCTATAACTCTCCTCTCCTGAAATACTCTGCACTGCTGGAGGACTCTGCTCCTTCCTCTATAACTCTCCTCTCCTGAAATACTCTGCTCTGCTGGAGGACTCCGCTCCTTCCTCTATAACTCTCCTCACCTGAAATACTCTGCACTGCTGGAGGGCTCTGCTCCTTCCTCTATAACTCTCCTCTCCTGAAATACTCTGCTGGAGGACTCTGCTCCTTCCTCTATAACTCTCCTCTCCTGAAATACTCTGCTGGAGGACTCTGCTCCTTCCTCTATAACTCTCCTCTCCTGAAATACTCTGCTGGAGGACTCTGCTCCTTCCTCTATAACTCTCCTCTCCTGAAATACTCTGCTCTGCTGGAGGACTCTGCTCCTTCCTCTATAACTCTCCTCTCCTGAAATACTCTGCACTGCTGGAGGACTCCGCTCCTTCCTCTATAACTCTCCTCTCCTAAAATACTCTGCACTGCTGGAGGACTCTGCTCCTTCCTCTATAACTCTCCTCTCCTGAAATACTCTGCTGGAGGACTCTGCTCCTTCCTCTATAACTCTCCTCTCCTGAAATACTCTGCTCTGCTGGAGGACTCTGCTCCTTCCTCTATAACTCTCCTCTCCTGAAATACTCTGCACTGCTGGAGGACTCTGCTCCTTCCTCTATAACTCTCCTCTCCTGAAATACTCTGCACTGCTGGAGGACTCTGCTCCTTCCTCTATAACTCTCCTCTCCTGAAATACTCTGCACTGCTGGAGGACTCTGCTCCTTCCTCTATAACTCTCCTCTCCTGAAATACTCTGCTGGAGGACTCTGCTCCTTCCTCTATAACTCTCCTCTCCTGAAATACTCTGCTGGGAGGACTCTGCTCCTTCCTCTATAACTCTCCTCTCCTGAAATACTCTGCTCTGCTGGAGGACTCTGCTCCTTCCTCTATAACTCTCCTCTCATGAAATACTCTGCTCTGCTGGAGGACTCTGCTCCTTCCTCTATAACTCTCCTCTCATGAAATACTCTGCTCTGCTGGAGGACTCTGCTCCTTCCTCTATAACTCTCCTCTCCTGAAATACTCTGCACTGCTGGAGGACTCTGCTTCTTCCTCTATAACTCTCCTCTCCTGAAATACTCTGCTCTGCTGGAGGACTCTGCTCCTTCCTCTATAACTCTCCTCTCCTGAAATACTCTGCTGGAGGACTCTGCTCCTTCCTCTATAACTCTCCTCTCCTGAAATACTCTGCACTGCTGGAGGACTCTGCTCCTTCCTCTATAACTCTCCTCTCCTGAAATACTCTGCTCTGCTGGAGGACTCTGCTCCTTCCTCTATAACTCTCCTCTCCTGAAATACTCTGCTCTGCTGGAGGACTCTGCTCCTTCCTCTATAACTCTCCTCTCCTGAAATACTCTGCACTGCTGGAGGACTCTTCTCTTTCCTCTATAACTCTCCTCTCCTGAAATACTCTGCACTGCTGGAGGACTCTGCTCCTTCCTCTATAACTCTCCTCACCTGAAATACTGCTGGAGGACTCTGCTCCTTCCTCTATAACTCTCATCTCCTGAAATACTCTGCTCTGCTGGAGGACTCTGCTCCTTCCTCTATAACTCTCCTCTCCTGAAATATTCTGCTCTGCTGGAGGACTCTGCTCCTTCCTCTATAACTCTCCTCTCCTGAAATACTCTGCTCTGCTGGAGGACTCTGCTCCTTCCTCTATAACTCTCCTCTCCTGAAATACTCTGCACTGCTGGAGGACTCTGCTCCTTCCTCTATAACTCTCCTCTCCTGAAATACTCTGCACTGCTGGAGGACTCTGCTCCTTCCTCTATAACTCTCCTCTCCTGAAATATTCTGCTCTGCTGGAGGACTCTGCTCCTTCCTCTATAACTCTCCTCTCCTGAAATACTCTGCACTGCTGGAGGACTCTGCTCCTTCCTCTATAACTCTCCTCTCCTGAAATACTCTGCTCTGCTGGAGGACTCTGCTCCTTCCTCTATAACTCTCCTCTCCTGAAATACTCTGCTTTGCTGGAGGACTCTGCTCCTTTCTCTATAACTCTCCTCTCCTGAAATACTCTGCTCTTCTGGAGGACTCTGCTCCTTCCTCTATAACTCTCCTCTCCTGAAATACTCTGCACTGCTGGAGGACTCTGCTCCTTCCTCTATAACTCTCCTCTCCTGAAATACTCTGCTCTGCTGGAGGGCTCTGCTCCTTCCTCTATAACTCTCCTCTCCTGAAATACTCTGCTGGAGGACTCTGCTCCTTCCTCTATAACTCTCCTCTCCTGAAATACTCTGCTGGAGGACTCTGCTCCTTCCTCTATAACTCTCCTCTCCTGAAATACTCTGCTCTGCTGGAGGACTCTGCTCCTTCCTCTATAACTCTCCTCTCCTGAAATACTCTGCTGGAGGACTCTGCTCCTTCCTCTATAACTCTCCTCTCCTGAAATACTCTGCACTGCTGGAGGACTCTGCTCCTTCCTCTATAACTCTCCTCTCCTGAAATACTCTGCTCTCCTGGAGGACTCCGCTCCTTCCTCTATAACTCTCCTCTCCTAAAATACTCTGCACTGCTGGAGGACTCTGCTCCTTCCTCTATAACTCTCCTCTCCTGAAATACTCTGCTGGAGGACTCTGCTCCTTCCTCTATAACTCTCCTCTCCTGAAATACTCTGCTCTGCTGGAGGACTCTGCTCCTTCCTCTATAACTCTCCTCTCCTGAAATACTCTGCACTGCTGGAGGACTCTGCTCCTTCCTCTATAACTCTCCTCTCCTGAAATACTCTGCACTGCTGGAGGACTCTGCTCCTTCCTCTATAACTCTCCTCTCCTAAAATACTCTGCTGGAGGACTCTGCTCCTTAAATACTCTTCTGAAGGACTCTACCCATAACTTACCATCTCTCAGGTGGGACTCCCAGTCTATGCACTTTGGGCTTTTCACTGACGTAGATCTGAAAAATAATAATAAAAAAAAAAATGAAGTAAAAATGACCGGCACACTTATTCTTTATGTTCGGTGAATCTGGCGCTGAAATGTGTTTCCAGTTTCAGAAGAAAGGTGTGGGACGGTTTGGGACCTCAGTCTGGTTATCGGATACAAAAGGAAACTGTCCAGATGCTTTCATTAGGAGGTGGGGCACCTAGGGGGAAGGACAGGGAGGTAGGATCTATAGAAGGACTGGTCATTATTACAGTGAGCCCGCCCAGTACAGGCCCCGCCTCCCTAACAGAGGTTGAGCCTGCCCCCAAGGAGAGGACAGAGAGTAGACACTGCGCTGGCCGCATTACATTAAGCAACCAATGAAATTAATTATTTTGCAGCATTTCCTGTACATATTTAAGGCCAAACACTGACCTAAAGAAGGAGGACTCTGAACCGGATGACTCTGCGGGAGAGAAGAAAGAGAAAACACTGTAACTAAATGACATACAAATGCTTTTATTGTGCAACAAACAGTCATTTTCACCCCAATACCCCATAAATGTTATCACCGATTGGCTGGACCCGGATTATAGTGTTGGATGGTGAATAAAAAATAAATAAATAAAAAAGGATTCTTTTCATTAAGAGTGATAAAGTGGTCCTCATCTATTATAGTGGTCGTGGCAAAACGCCTGGATGACTTCTTTTGCAAATAATGATGCCCACAAATATAATCACTAGAGGGCAGTATGTGAATATTCCAATCTCAATAATGAATGCCCCATCATCCTTGCCATAAGGCAGAGTTGGCAACAGTTGCCTTGGGGAAGGTGGGGGGGGAGGGGGTTGTTTTGTCTTCCTCTGGACCAAAACGGGTTTATCTAGTTCAGTGGTCTCCAAACTGTGGCCCTTTTGCCTACCTATATCTGGCCCTTGGGGCACTATTACTCCCAATGACACCAATGATGGGGCCGCCATTCCTCCCACTGACACCAGTAATGAGGCATTATTCCTTCTCCTGACACCAATGATGGGGCACCACTCCTCCCACTAATACCAATGATGGGGTGCCATTCCTCCCACTGACACCAATGATGGGGTGCCATTCCTCCCACTAATACCAATGATGGGGTGCCATTCCTCCCACTAATACTAATGATGGGGCACCATTCCTCCCACTAATACCAATGATGGGGTGCCATTCCTCCCACTAATACCAATGATGGGGTGCCATTCCTCCCACTGACACCAATGATGGGGTACCATTCCTCCCACTGACAACCAATGATGGGGTGCCATTCCTTCCACTAATACCAACGATGGGGCATTATTCTTCCCACTGGCACCAATGATGGGGCACTATTCCTTTCACTGACACCAAGATGGGACACTATACCTCTCACTGACACCAAGATGGGACACTATACCTCTCACTGACACCAATGATGGGGCACTATTCCTCCCACTGACACCAATGATGGGGCACCATTCCTCCTGTTATACCTGAAGGGTTCCACATGTACTGTCACTTTAAGGCTGGCTCCACCCAGGAGTGATGACAAGGGTCAAGGGGCATAGTAGCCATCTTAGAGCACATGTAAGGAAGCATAATGAGATGTACTGTCCTGAGATGCATGTTGCAGTGTACAGTGAGTACTGAAATAAACATCCATTGTCCCAGACCAGAGTCTTGTGTCTCTCACAACTCAGAGGATATAACAGTGGCGACGAGGATGGGATTTACAAAGTGTCTATCAGTCTGAGAGAGAGACAGACAGTGTGGACTGTCACCTGGATAAAAGCAATCACAGATCCCAGCAGGACAATGGCATTAATTGGGACATTAAGTGAATTTGATGGAGAACAGACATCCTGGAGTTCCTGGGTTGAGAGACTGGAACAGTATTTCAGTGCAAATGCCATCCCAGATTACAGGCAAGTAGCAGTATTTCTGACAGTGGTTGGTGCCAAGACATATGACACTCTTAGAGATCTGCTTTCCCCTATAAAACCAGCAACTAAGACCTTGGCAGAGCTCCTGACACTGTTAGAGGATCACTTCCAGCCTAAACCACTAGAGATTGCAGAAAGATTTCGGTTTTATCAGAGGCAGCAGCAGCCAGGTGAAGAAATTAAAGCTTATGTGCTCGCCCTCCGCAGACTAGCCTCTACCTGTTCTTTTGGGGAGTACCTACCTACTGCACTGAGAGATAAGTTTGTCATGGGACTGAACAGTGAGTCTAGCCAAAAGAGACTGCTAACAGAGAAAGACCTTACCCTTACAAAGGCAATTGAAATCGCTTCAGTGATGGAAATGGCTGTGAAAGATGCAGAGGAATTGAACCCCCAGGCCAGAAGGGAAGAGGTGAAACAGGAAGTTTTCAGAACAGCAGTCAAGCCCACAGTCGCAAACTGGAAAAATAGACCCCCACCAAGTCGGGAGTCAGCTTGCTACCGTTGTGGGAATACAGACCATGATCATAAAGTCTGCCGGTTTAAGGATCAGACCTGTCATAATTGTGGTAAAACAGGCCATCTGAAACGAGTTTGCCGTAGCGGAAAGGTGCGAGATAAACAACCTCTGAACCCCAAGACAAAGACATATATGGTGGGAAGATATACATCTGAGTCAGAGGATGAGGAAGTGCTCCACAGATTAGACATACATCATATGCATTCAGCACCCTCCGCAATGACTGTAGAGGTAACCATTGAGGGAAAGAAACTCAAGATGGATGTAGACACAGGAGCAGCAGTTTCAGTTATCACTCAGAAACAATGGAGACAACTTCAGACCCGAACTACTGTCCGCCCAACACCAATCAAACTGCAGACATACTCAAAGCAGATACTCCACCCACTGGGTTACGCGAAAGTACAGGTATTGTACAAGGGTCAGACAAAGAGACTGCCATTATACATCCTAGAAAATGGGGGACCCCCTCTCTTTGGGAGAGACTGGATTGCTCACTTTGGTATGCCAGACATCGCCATAAATCCCTGTAACACTGTTACAATTCCATTAGGAGATAATGAGAGATGGGTGATGTCTCTGAAGCAGCGGTTCCCAAAGATCTTTGATGACCAGTTGGGGAAAATAAAGCATGACTGTGTGAGACTCAAGCTGAAACCCAACGCTCAGCCTAAGTTTTTCAAAGCTCGGACAGTACCTTTCGCACTCCGAGCAGGAGTGGAAGCAGAACTAAGTCGGCTGGAGGAACAAGGTGTCATCTCAAAGGTAGAGCACAGCGAGTGGGCATCACCAGTTGTACCAGTAAAGAAAGCGAATGGGGACCTACGCATTTGTGGCGATTTCCGCATGGCACTGAACTCCCAACTGGAAATAGACCAGTATCCTCTACCCAGAGTAGATGACATTTTTGCCTCTCTTGCAGGGGGTCAAAAGTTCACCAAGCTTGATCTCAAACAAGCATATTTACAGTTTGAGGTCCATCCTTCTTCCCGCAAGTTTCTGACCATCAACACCCACAAGGGGCTGTATGAGTACAATCGGATGGTGTTTGGTGTAGCCTCTGCCCCAGCCATTTGGCAACGAAAAATGGATGAGATTTTGGCGGACATTCCTTTCACGCAGTGCCTGCTAGATGACATGCTCATCACGGGACGGACGGACCAGGAACACAAGGGGAACGTGGAGCTTGTGTTGGCGAGACTCCAAGAGCAGGGTCTGAAAGTGAACTTGGCAAAATGCCAATTCATGGTGCCTAAATTGGAGTTTTGTGGCCACCTTGTGGATGCAGAGGGTATACACACCACGGAAGCCAAGGTTGATGCTTTAGTCAAAGCTCCTGCCCCAACCAACGTCCAGCAGCTGCGATCATACCTTGGCTTGCTGAACTATTACCACAAATTCCTGCCAGATCTGGCACACACCTTGTTTCCGTTGAACAAGCTTTTGGAGAAACACTCCAGATGGGACTGGTCAGCTGCATGCCAACGTGCTTTCGAAGTCTCTAAGCGGAAGCTGTTGGCGTCACGCATGCTCGTGCACTATGACCTCCAGAAGCCTCTCACCTTGGCTTGTGATGCCTCACCCTATGGTCTGGGGGCTGTACTATCTCACATCTTACCAGATGGGTCAGAAAAACCAGTGGCATTTGCCTCCAGGTCTTTGACAAAAGCAGAAAGCAATTACTCACACATTGACAAAGAGGCTCTTGCACTGATATGGGCAATTAAGAAGTTTCATCTTTACCTGTATGGTAGGGAATTCACCATACTGACAGACCATAAACCACTCCTTCAGATCTTTAGCCCTGACAAAGGCATCTCTCAGACTACTGCGGCCCGCCTCCAACACTATGCCCTATTCTTGGGAGCATACAGCTACAAAATCCAGTATCGTGGTCATGATGCCAATGCTAATGCGGACGCAATGTCCCGACTGACAGGGAGGTCGATGGACTCTTCTCCACCGGTCAAGAGTTGTCGTTACACCAACCTGTCCTTCTTGTCTTCTGGGGAGATAGCAGCCCATACAGCCAAGGATACCTTTCTGAAAACAATACTCTCCTGGGTACGGTCCGGTTGGCCTGCAACCGTCACACAGGATTATGAACCTTATTTCCGTAGGCGTATGGAATTAACTGTAGCTGGCAACTGTGTTTTATGGGGAGACCGAGTGATCATTCCACAGACCCTCCGGAGACACATTCTGGACTTGCTACATACTGGTCATCCCGGGGGCACACGTATGAAACAAAAGGCCTGAGGCTATGTGTGGTGGCCAAACCTAGACTCAGATATCACAACATATGTGAATGCTTGTGCTGGATGTGCACAAACGGCAAAAGACCCTCCTCGAGGGTGCGTCCAGCCCTGGACTTGGCCCACGGTGCCTTGGTTTCGCCTACACTTGGACTTTGCAGGCCCGATCAGAGGACATACCTTCTTGATCATAGTGGACGCCCATTCAAAGTGGCCTGAGGTAATTCCTGTTACTCAGCCAACGACTAAGGCAACGGTTTCCATACTGTTACATCTCGCTGCTACGTTTGGATACCCCAGAGAAATCGTTACAGACAACGGTGCACAATTCACCAGTCAGGAGTTTCAGCGTTTCCTGGCTGCCCACACCATCAAGCACAAGTTGACCGCACCTTACCACCCGGCTACAAATGGTCAAGCAGAACGGTTTGTGCAGACTTTTAAACGCTATTTCAAAGCTACAGTGGCTGCAAGTAAACAACAGTCCCTGTCACCCCAGCAGCTGGACTCCTTCCTTTCTGCTTACAGAAACACACCACATGCAACCACCGGGAAAACTCCAGCAGAACTCCTTCTGGGTCGGCAGCCATGGACTGTTTTGGACATGCTCCGCCCTCAAACAGTTCAGGAACATGTACTGCAGTCCCAAGACAAGATGGTCAAACACCATGAGCTCCCCCGATTCACAGCCCAACAAACGGTATGGGCCCGATCTTATGGGGCTTCCAACACCCGTTGGCTTCCTGCTGTCATTGCAGAGACTTTGGGACCCAAGATGTATAGGGTCTGCCTGGAAGATGGTTCCATTTGCAGACGGCATGCGGACCAACTGCGTCCTCGGTTTCAACTGCCCGAATCCCTGATGCCGGCTGAACCACCAGTGTCGCAAGGAACTGCTCCCAGCGGATCAGAATGCACGGGGACTGATGATTGGGGGGACTCTGAACTTTTGCAGTCAGCTCCAACAGAGCCCTCCAGCCCTGGTCCGGAGGTCTGTTCACCCACTGAGCTGGTGGATCCGTTCTTGGCCCCGCCGGGGCCGATTCCGGCCAGCCCTGTTTCCTCCGGTCCCGAGTCGCTGGGTGCCCGCCCTCAACGACACCGTCACCCTCCTGACCGGTTTCAGCTTCAAGACCCGTTACGAGACTTTCGACGGGGGCGCCGAAAGTGATCCGATGACATTGTATCCCCGCAACTGTCCCTGGAAGCTTGGTTTCACATCTGGATGCAGGAATCTCCTGTGTTTGGAGGACTGTTATTGGACAGTTATTAGTTCATGTTTTGTGCCTTTTCTTGTTTTGTTGTAATTTGTTTTTTTTTTAGGGATGGATGGAAGGTGTTATACCTGAAGGGTTCCACATGTACTGTCACTTTAAGGCTGGCTCCACCCAGGAGTGATGACAAGGGTCAAGGGGCATAGTAGCCATCTTAGAGCACATGTAAGGAAGCATAATGAGATGTACTGTCCTGAGATGCATGTTGCAGTGTACAGTGAGTACTGAAATAAACATCCATTGTCCCAGACCAGAGTCTTGTGTCTCTCACAACTCAGAGGATATAACACCTCCCACTGACACCAATGATGGGGCGCCATTCCTCCCACTGACACCAATGATGGGGCGCCATTCCTCCCACTGACACCAATGATGGGGCGCCATTCCTCCCACTGACACCAATGATGGGGCGCCATTCCTCCCACTGACACCAATGATGGGGCGCCATTCCTCCCACTGACACCAATGATGGGGTACCATTCCTTCCACTAATACCAATGATGGGGCACTATTCTTACAAATGACACCAATGATGGGGCACTATTCCTCCCACTGACACCAATGATGGGGCACTATTCCTCCCACTGACACCAATGATGGGGCACTATTCCTCCCACTGACACCAATGATGGGGCACTATTCCTCCCACTGACACCAATGATGGGGCACTATTCCTCCCACTAATACCAATGATGAGGCACTATTCCTCCCACTAATACCAGAGATGGGGCCCCATTCCTCCCACTGACACCAATGATGGGGTACCATTCATCCCACTGACACCAATGATGGGGCACCATTCCTTCCACTAATACCAATGATGGGGCACCATTCCTTCCACTAATACCAATGATGGGGCACCATTCCTCCCACTGACACCAATTATGGGGCACTATTCCTTCCACTGGCACCAAGATGGGGCACTATTCCTTCCCCTGATACCAACAATGGGGCACTATTCTTCCCACTGGCACCAATGACTGGGCACTATTCTTCCCACTGATACCAATGATGGGGCACTATTCCTCCCACTAATACCAATGATGGGGCGCCATTCCTCCCACTAATACCAATGATGGGGCGCCATTCCTCCCACTGACACCAATGATGGGGTACCATTCATCCCACTGACACCAATGATGGGGCACTATTCCTCCCACTAATACCAATGATGGGGCGCCATTCCTCCCACTAATACCAATGATGGGGCGCCATTCCTCCCACTGACACCAATGATGGGGTACCATTCATCCCACTGACACCAATGATGGGGCACTATTCCTCCACTAATACCAATGATGGGGCACTATTCCTCCCACTGACACCAATGATGGGGCACTATTCCTCCCACTGACACCAGTAATGGGGCACTATTCCTCCCACTGACACCAGTAATGGGGCACTATTCCTTCCCCTGATACAAACAATGAGGCACTATTCCTCCCACTAATACCAATGATGAGGCATTGTTTACTTCTATTGGCGTCAGAGCATTTTCCACTCATATTGACGGACCGCCCAGCCCCCCAAAATTCTGAAAACCAGTAAACTGGCCCTTTGTTTAGAAAATTTAGAGCCCCCAGGTCTAGTTAACTGTGTTGATTACTTACCGTTGGCGTCCTCCGATGAGGAATGGCGATCTCTACTCCTCTCCACCGGAAGGCTGCATACAGATGCCTTCTTATCTCTCTCTGCCAGTTCCTCCGAGTTCCCCGTCGAATACCTCTTCAGAGATCCCTTTCTCAAAAACGGGGGAGGAGCCAGTGGAGGGGGAGGGGCTGCCCCCCGGGGAGGCTTGCTGGGCACTTTAGGGGGAACCATTGCCAGGGGCTCGGGTGGCTCACACATGGACTGAATAGGCGGCACCTTGCTCCGGCGGGCTGGTTTACGGATCTTGAGCCGAGGTTCCCCAGCCTGGTCTTCCCCCGCTGGGGGCTCCATCCTGGAAAGCTCCGGAGCAGATTGTGAAGCATCTGTGGCAGACAAACTCGGCAAACTTTCTGTCGAGTCGCCAGAGTTCGAATTCAGGTCTTTGTCCGTGATGGGCACCACCTGGTCAGAGAATGAGATACTTTTGAACTTTGAATTTTTTACGATGGGTGCATAGCCATTCGTGGGTTCAAGGGAAGGTCCGTTACATAAATTACTCGGGGGAGGGTTCGGGGGCGGGTTCGCGGTATGAGTGACAGAAGAGTCTATATCACTACTGAATTTTGCTTTCCAGAAAGAGGCCACTCCGTGTTTAGGAACCTCTGGAGCATTGTCCAACCTGGGCATTTCACCCTGAATGTTATCCACCTCCTCGCACGTAGGGATGGGCAAGTCGCTGTTAAAGTTACAGTCCACCGTGGATTTATAAGAGGTTAGTACAATCCCGCTGCTGACTTTCTCATCCCCAACCCCATCAGCCGAGTTCTGCTGGGAACGCTCTGCGTATCTCAAGGAACGGCGTCTGACAGGGTAGCTTGTCCCAGCTGTCATTTTGTCCTTCAGAAGCTTCGGGCCCCACTTTTCTCCATCATCATCATCATCATCCTTTAGTGATGATAGCCTCTGCAGCTCGCTGCCGTCATCGGAAGAGTCCAAGACTTCACTGGCGTTGAGTCCACGGGGCACAGAAGATTCTGGAACCCAAACTAACACGAAACCGGGTCTCTGTTGGTGGCAACCACAGGAGCATCTACTGGGGCAGGCCAGTCGGGGTAGGCATAATGCCATTTTGGCTGATCGCTCATCTGGGTCTTGGAAAAGCTTTGGAGGCAGTGCTGTTGATGGAAAGAGAAGAAGAAGAGGTTATTCAAAAAAAAAATTGGTAAAGAGGATAAAAACAGAAGCATTTCTGGAGAGAAGATGCTAAAAAAATTTCATACAAATGATCTAAATTTCTACAACTGGTTACATCCAAGGTGACACTAATTTCCAGGTTCTCTATGGTGGCACTTGACTAATTTCCAGGTTCTCTATGGTGGCACTTGACTAATTTCCAGGTTCTCTATGGTGGCACTTGACTAATTTACAAGTTCTCTATGGTGGCACTTACTTGACTTATTTCCAGGTTCTCTATGGTGGCACTTACTTGACTAATTTCCAGGTTCTCTATGGTGGCACTTACTTGACTAATTTCCAGGTTCTCTATGGTGGCACTTACCTGACTAATTTCCAGGTTCTCTATGGTGGCACTTACCTGACTAATTTCCAGGTTCTCTATGGTGGCACTTACTTGACTAATTTCCAGGTTCTCTATGGTGGCACTTACTTGACTAATTTCCAGGTTCTCTATGGTGGCACTTACTTGACTAATTTCCAGGTTCTCTATGGTGGCACTTGACTAATTTCCAGGTTCTCTATGGTGGCACTTGACTAATTTCCAGGTTCTCTATGGTGGCACTTGACTAATTTCCAGGTTCTCTATGGTGGCACTTGACTAATTTCCAGGTTCTCTATGGTGGCACTTGACTAATTTCCAGGTTCTCTGGGGTGGCACTTGACTAATTTCCAGGTTCTCTATGGTGGCACTTGACTAATTTCCAGGTTCTCTATGGTGGCACTTGACTAATTTCCAGGTTCTCTATGGTGGCACTTGACTAATTTCCAGGTTCTCTATGGTGGCACTTGACTAATTTCCAGGTTCTCTATGGTGGCACTTGACTAATTTCCAGGTTCTCTATGGTGGCACTTACTTGACTAATTTCCAGGTTCTCTATGGTGGCACTTACTTGACTAATTTCCAGGTTCTCTATGGTGGCACTTACTTGACTAATTTCCAGGTTGTCTATGGTGGCACTTACTTGACTAATTTCCAGGTTCTCTATGGTGGCACTTACTTGACTAATTTCCAGGTTCTCTATGGTGGCACTTACTTGACTAATTTCCAGGTTCTCTATGGTGGCACTTGACTAATTTCCAGGTTCTCTATGGTGGCACTTGACTAATTTCCAGGTTCTCTATGGTGGCACTTGACTAATTTCCAGGTTCTCTATGGTGGCACTTACTTGACTGATTTCCAAGTTCTCTATGGTGCCACTTGACTGATTTCCAGGTTCTCCTGGAAGCCAGAATCCACCATGTTGGCAAAGACTGCTCTACAGAGAATAAAGTAGTTTCCACACACTTGTAAGTTTGTCTCTTGAAACAACTGCAAACAAGAAGTTGTCAGAACTGATCTGCTCCTTCATTTGTTTGCAATTGTCTTAGTTGCCCAAGTATGACTAAACAGAGCAAAAAGGGGGGGTACCAGAAAAGCAACCATAAAACAGACTTTGAAGGCATGGGCCCTTTTTGCGATTCGGCACTGCGTCGCTTTAACTGACAATTGGGCGGTCGTGCGACGTGGCTCCCAAACAAAATTGGCGTCCTTTTTTTCCCACAAATAGAGATTTCTTTTAGTGGTATTTGATCACCTCTGCGTTTTTTATTTTTTGCGCTATAAACAAAAATATAGCGACAATTTTGGAAAAAATGCAATATTTTTTACTTTTTGCTATAATAAATATCCCCCAAAAATATATAAAAAAACATTTTTTTTCCTGAGTTTAGGCCGATACGTATTCTTCTACATATTTTTGGTAAAAAAAAAAAATGGTGATTATTGATTGGTTTGCGCAAAAGTTATAGCGCCTACAAAATAGGGGTTAGTTCTATGGCATTAATATTAATAATTTTTATTTTTTACTAGTAATGGCGGCGATCACATCTGAAATTTTTGACACATTTTTGGGACCATTGTCATTTATACAGCAATCAGTGCTATTTAAATGCACTGATTCCTGTGTAAATTACACTGGCAGTGAAGGAGTTAACCACTAGGGGGCAGTGTAGGGGTTAAGTGAGCCCTGTGTGTGTTTTCTTACTGTAGGGGGGGGTGTGGCTTGGCATGTGACGTCACTGATCATCTTTCCCTATGACAGGGAACAGACGATCAGTGACAGTAGTTTGTTTACAGGGGAGAGGTTTGTTTACACTTACCTCTCCCCGTTCTTCAGCTCTGTGACCCGATCGCGGGACACCAGCGGCGATCGGGTCCGCGGGTCACCGTGGTCACGGAGCTCATGACCGGATCGCGGGCGCGACCCACGGCTGGGCTCTTACAGGGCAACGTACCTGTACGTTGATGTGCCCAGCCGTGCCATTCTGCCAACGTATATGTGCAGGAGGCGGTCCTTAAGCGGTTAATCTCATGCTACTAAAAAAATTATGTTGGGCGCACATGGGGCGTTTTTTTGGTTACCGTGATCATTCTACTATAAAAAGTTGCAAGTAGGTACATCAAATCACAAAATGTTGGAGCGCTGTGTGGTCATTAGGAGGGGCGACTGCCCCCCCCCCCCAGAACTACATCTCTCAAAAGCCCTTTCCCCATCACATATAGTGTGGGCCAGGGTCTTGGGAGTTGAGGCGGCAGCATTATTTTGCTGGAGTCCAGCAGGTAGGGCCAAAACCAAACCTTAGGAGCTCACTGGATTTCTGGCAGATCAATAGAATTGAATTGCCTATGGAAACTTTAGGTCGGAAAAAACTTTCAGTTGGTGAAAAAAAACGAGGATTTTCCTCCTGTATCAAAAGCGTTTGATGACTTCATGCCCGAGGGAATTGGAAGCTGTTTGATAACTGATAATTGGCTCATTATTAAAAAAAAATAAAAAAATTCCCGCAGTGAGACAATGAGACCTATTGAAGTGCGTCAGGGAAAGTGAAGTTCAGCTTTTTGTTCTGAATGGTAAAACGAATGTAGACAATGGAAGGTCCTGTTCTGGGAATTAGTAAGAAGATTTAAAAGTGAAACAATCGAGCATTAAGGATTATTAACTATAACGAGGAGCCTAAGAGCTCTACAAATACTATAGGGAAAGCAATTAGAGACTACTCATATCCCGGGGGATGGAAAAACCACGTGGAGCCCTCTATAAAAAAAAAAAAAGGCTGACCGCACTCTCATCTGCTCAGTGCCAATGACTAATGGCCCATCGATCGATGAGCCCTCCAGCCTCACCTCCCGCTCCATAGGAATCAGTCAGTTTAACTCCATCTATTCTTATAGATTTATCCATTTTCTTCCGCTATATAGCTCTGACATATACCACAGTGCTGTACAGAGGACACTGACCCAGTCACCTCAGTCTCTGTACCAGAGGAGCTTACACTCTAATGCCCCTCCACAGTCACACACTATTATTATTTTATATTTATATAGCTCTGACATATACCACAGTGCTGTACAGAAAGCACTGAGCCAGTCCCATCAGTCTCTGAACCAGAAGAGCTTACACTCTAATGTCCCTCCACAGTCACACACTATTATTATTATACATGTATATAGCTCCGACATATACCGCAGTGCTGTACAGAAAACACCGACCCAGTCACCTCAGTCTCTGTACCAGAGGAGCTTACACTCTAATGTGCCTCCATAGTCACACACTATTATTATTATACATGTATATAGCTCCGACATATACCGCAGTGCTGTACAGAGAACACTGAGCCAGTCACATCAGTCTCTGTACCAGAGGAGCTTACACTCTAATGCCCCATCCACAGTCACATACTATTATTATTTTATATTTATATAGCTCCGACATATACCGCAGTGCTCTACAGAAAGCACTGAGCCAGTCACATCAGTCTCTGAACCAGAGGAGCTTACACTCTAATGTCCCTCCATAGTCACACACTATTATTATTATACATGTATATAGCTCCGACATATACTGTAGTGCTGTACAGAGAACACTGAGCCAGTCACATCAGTCTCTGAACCAGAGGAGCTTACACTCTAATGTCCCCCAACAGTCACACACTACTATTATTATACATTTATATAGCTCTGACATATACCGCAGTGCTATTAAAAACTTGACCAAGGCAGCACTGTGGCTACTTCCAGAGCCTGTACAGCTATAGCGTACCCGGACAGGTGACAGTATTGCTGCAGCCAAGGCTTTCACTGGCCAGACTCACAGGGTCACCTCTGTCAGTGCCCCCCGGGGACGAGTCCAAGTTGCTGTTTCTGGCTCCGGAGGAATAATCCCGGACGAGCCCCCTCCTATTATTATTAGGTCAGATTTCTATACCAATTCCGACCTCCATCTGTCAGTTACCAGAAAGGAAAGCGTGGGCTGGGAAATCACCACGGCCTCACCCCGATGACGCGACTTTCCCAGGATCTGCCATGTGTTGGTGGTTTAGAGGGATCTGCTTTACATCCCCAGCCCATTTACAAAGAGGGGAGGGGGGGCGGCGAGAGGAGGGAGACCACAGGGAACCTCCAAAGCCTGGTCCGTCTTATACGGGATTATTTAGTCATCATTACACAGCAACACTGATTTTCCGTTTATATCAGGGTGTGCAGTCCACATTGAAACTTTCCCGTTGGATTTTTACTAATATTATACGAATCCAACTAATTCATACAATCTCAGAAGTTTTAATATTTAAAAAAAGAAAATTGTATATTAAAAAAAAAACGAAATAAAAAAAAAAATATAAAATGCATGCAATCTGAAATATATTTTATATAAATACGCATCAATTTAAATATAAAAAAAAAAATACAAAATGTTAGAATATATATTTTTTTCCCCATATAACATTTTGTATTTTTAATATTTAAAATTGCTGCACATATATATGTATGTGCAGCAATTTCAAATATTAAAAAATACAAAATGTTATATGGAGAAAAAATATATATATTATAACATTGTGTTTTTTTATATTTAAATTGATGCGTATTTATATAAATATATTTTAGATTGCGTGCATTTTATTTATTTTTTTATTTTTTATTTTTTAATATACAATTTTCTTTTTTTAAATATTAAAATTTCTGAGATTGTATGAATTAGTTGCAGTTGAATTAGTTGCACTCTATTATAGTTGTGACCTCAACTTCTTTGGTTGCCCATGGCGAGGCCTGTTCTGAGTGGAACCTGTCCTGTTAAACCGCTGTATGGTCTTGGCCACCGTGCCGCAGCTGTTTCAGGGTCTTGGCAATCTTCTTTCTTTATGTAGAGCAACAATTCTTTTATTCAGATCCTTAGAGAGTTCTTTTCCATGAGGTGTCATGTTGAACTTCCAGTGACCAGTATGATAGAGTGAGAGCGATAACACCAAATTTAACACACCTGCTCCCCATTCACACCTGAGACCTTGTAACACTAACGAGTCACATGACACCGGGGAGGGAAAATGGCTAAACTAAATTTTCACTTAGGGGTGTACTCACTTTTGTTGCCAGCGGTTTAGACATTAATAGCTGTGTGTTGAGTTATTTTGAGGGGACAGCAAATTTACACTGTTATACAAATTGTACACTCACTACTTTACATTATAGCAAAGTGTCATTTCTTCAGTGTTGTCACATGAAAAGATAGAAGAAAATATTTACAAAAATGAGAGGGGTGTACTCACTTTTGTGAGATACTGTGTGCATATATATATATATATATATATATATATATATATATATATATATATATATATATAAAATAATAATTATTACAATAAAATATTGTTAATTTAAGTATAAGGACTAATTCTAAACACTTTCAAAAATTTAAAAATTAGAATGAGGAATATAAAAACGCTATTTAGGAAACTAAAGGTTGGACAGCATTTCTAAAGACAAAAACTAGGGGGCGATCTTTGACAATTAGCCGACATGTGACAATTAAGAGCACAGCCCCTCACTATTACTGAGTATCCAGAGACCCCCCCCCCCCCCCCCCACCACTTCCCCTTACACCCCCCCCCCCCCCCATGTACTATGGGGTATCCAGAGACCTCCACCCCTTCCAGGTACTCTGGAGTGTCTAGAGACCCCCCCCCCCCACCACTTGCCCTTACACCCCCCCCATGTACTATGGAGTATCCAGAGACCCCCAGGATCCCCCCATGTACTATGGAGTATTCAGAGACCCCCAGGATCCCCCATGTACTATGGAGTATCCAGAGACCCCCAGGATCCCCCCATGTACTATGGAGTATTCAGAGACCCCCAGGATCCCCCCATGTACTATGGAGTGTCCAGAGACCCCCAGGATCCCCCCATGTACTATGGAGTATTCAGAGACCCCCAGGATCCCCCCATGTACTATGGAGTATTCAGAGACCCCCAGGATCCCCCCATGTACTATGGAGTATCCAGAGACCCCCAGGATCCCCCCATGTACTATGGAGTATCCAGAGACCCCCAGGATCCCCCCATGTACTATGAAGTATCCAGAGACCCCCAGGATCCCCCCATGTACTATGGAGTATCCAGAGACCCCCAGGATCCCCCCATGTACTATGGAGTATCCAGAGACCCCCAGGATCCCCCCATGTACTATGGAGTATCCAGAGACCCCCCACCACCTCCAGGTACTCTGGAGTGTCTAAAGACCCCCCACCCCTTCCCCTTACACCCCCCCCCCCCATGTACTATGGAGTATACAGAGACCTCCACCCCTTCCAGGTACTGTCCAGAGACCCCCTCCTTCACCACTTCCCCTTACACCCCCCTATGTACTATGGAGTATCCAGAGTCCCCCCCACCCCATCCAGGTACTCTGGAGTTTCTAAAGACCCCCAACCCCTTACACCCCCCCCCCCCATGTACTATGTGGTATCCAGAGACCCCCAGGACCCCCACCCCATTCCCTAGACCCTCATACCCCCTCTATGTACCTCTGCTGTGCAGACTGACATCGGTCGCTGGGTGTAGCAGATGAGGAGCCTGGAGGGGGGGGGGGGGGTGACGCATGGAGGACATGGGTGGGGGGGGGATAAAGTTTCATATTCCAAACACTACACAAGCAGAAGGTTAACTCTTCTTATTCTAGATCCCATCTACTGCTGGAAATAGAGCAGATAGTCCGCGATCACCGACCCAACCAGCGACCCGGGGGGAGCCTCAAGAAGGTATAAAGAGAACCAGTCACAGCTAGGAGGACACCAGAGTGTTAACATTGACTGTTATAATACAATAGCCATGCAGGCCTATAGAGCAGAGATTTCTTTTTTTTTCAGCTTTACTTATGACAACTCTGGAGCTGGGAGACAGAGCTGGGAGGCTCTTGAGGTCAGATACACGGTCATCTTCCTTGATGATACAAGCTGTCTCCCAGCTCCTACGTGAGAATAACATCAAACACAGAACAGCCTTACTATTGATCTTCCTACATACAGAGCCGGTCCTGTTATGCACACTCAGGAGACGGTATGTATTACCAGCACGAGGGCTAGACAGGCAAAGCAGCAACCGTCCGACTTCAAGTGACCTCCGATTCTTAGGGTCGAATGTCATCCTGGGACCGGGGTGAGACATTAGAGTGTAAGCTCCTCTGGTACAGAGACTCATGTGACTGGCTCAGTGTTCTCTGTACAGCCCTGCGGTATACGTCAGAGCTACAGTATATACAGTGCCTTGAAAAAGTATTCATACCCCTTGAAATCTTCCACCTTTTGTCATGTTACAAACAAAAACGTAAATGTATTTTATTGGGATTTTATGTGATAGACCAACACAAAGTGGCACATAATTGTGAAGGGGAAGGAAAATGATAAATGGATTTCAACATGTTTTATAAATAAATATATGAAAAGTGTGGGGGGGGTACATTTGTATTCAGCCCCCTTTACTCCGATACCCCTAACTCAAGTCTAGTGGAACCAATTGCCTTCAGAAGTCACCTAATTAGTAAATAGTGTCCTCCTGTGTGTAATGTAATCTCAGTATAAATACAGCTGTTCTGTGAAGCCCTCAGGGGTTTGTTAGAGAACCTTAGTGAACCAACAGCATCATGAAGGCCAAGGAACACACCAGACAGGTCAGGGATAAAGTTGTGGAGAAGTATAAAGCAGGGTTAGGTTCTAAAGAAATATCACAAGCTTTGACCATCTCACGGAGCTCTGTTCAATCCATCATCCGAAAATGGAAAGAGTATGGCACAACTGCAAACCTAGCAAGACATGGCCGTCCACCTAAACTGACCGGCCGGGCAAGGAGAGCATTAATCAGAGAAGAGCCAAGAGGTCCATGGTAACTCTGGAGGAGCTGCAGAGATCCACAGCTCAGGTGGGAGAATCTGTCCACAGGACAACTATTAGTCGTGTTCTCCACAAATCTGCCCTTTATGGAAAAGTTACAAGAAGAAAGACATTGGAGAAAGAAAGCCATAAGAAGTCCTGTTTGCAGTTTGTGAGAAGCCATGTGGGGGACACAGCAAACATGTGGAAGAAGGTGCTCTGCTCAGATGAGACCAAAATTGAACTTTTTGGCCTAAAAGCAAAAACTAACACTGCACATCACCCTGAACACACCATCCCTACTGTGAAACATGGTGGTGGCAGCATCATGTTGTGGGGATGCTTTTCTTCAGCAGGAACAGGGAGGCTGGTCAGAGTTGATGGGAAGATGGAGCCAATTACAGGGCAATCTTAGAAAAAAAAACACACGAGCGGATTTTCCGTCGGAAAAATCTTGGATGTTTTTTCCGACGGAATTCCGCTCAAGCTTGGCTTGCATACACACGGTCACACAAAAGTTCTCTGAACTTTCCACCGCCAAGAACGCGGTGACGTACAACACTACGACGAGCCGAGAAAATGAAATTCAGTGCTTCCGAGCATGCGTCAAATTGTTTCCGAGCAAGCCTAGGAATTTTTTGCGCGTCTGAATTGCTACAGACGATCGAAATTTCCGTTCGGAACTTTTTCCGACTGAAAAATTGAGAACCTGCTCTCAAACTTTTGCTGGCGGAATTTCAGTCAGCAAAAGTCCGATAGAGCATAAACACGGTCGCATTTTCAGACCTAAAGCTCTCATCGGTCTTTTGCTGGCGGGATTTCCGCTCGTGTGTACGCGGCACAAGAGTCCGCAAAAGACTTGAGACTGGGGTGGAGGTTCACCTTCCAGCAGGACAACGACCCTAAACATACAGCCAGAGCTACAATGGAATGGTTTAGAGCAAAGCATATTCATGTGTTAGAATGGCCCAGTCACAGTCCAGACCTAAATCACATTGAGAATCTGTGGCAAGACTTGAAAATTGCGGTTCAGACGCTCTCCATCCAATCTGACAGAGCTTGTGATATTTTGCAAAGAAGAATGGGCAGAAATGTCCCTCTCTAGATGTGCAAAGCTGGTAGAGACATCCCCAAAAAGACTTGCAGCTGTAATTGCAGTGAAAAGCGGTTCTACAAAGTATTGACTCAGGGGGGCGTTATACAAAATGTACCCCACACACTTATCACATATTTATATGTAAAAAAAAAAAAAAAATTTGGAAAATCATTTATTCTTTTTCCTTCCACTTCACAATTATGTGCCACTTTGTGTTGGTCCATCACATAAAATCCAATAAAATACATTTACGTATTTGGTTGTAACATGGCAAAATGTGGAAGATTTTAAGGGGTATGAAAACTTTTTCAAGGCACTGTATAAGAGGTATAATAATAATAATAATAATAATAATAATAGTGTGTGACTGTGGGGGGTGCATTAGAGTGCAAGCTCTACTGGTACAGAGACTGATGTGATTGGCTCAGTGTTCTCTGTACAGCACTGCGGTATACGTCAGAGCTATGTAAATGTATAATAATAAAAGTAATAACAGATCTGCAGAATAGGCGTCCTCTCTATATAAATTATTTATATATATATATATATATTTTTTTTTTTTTTATTATATATATATATATATATATATATTTTTTATATATATATATATTATATATATATATATACATATACATTTTTTTATATATATATATATATATATATATATATATATATATATATATATATATATATATATATATAAAATCACACCCCACATACACAGATCCATATGTAATCCATGTGGGGACAGGCGGGCGCGTTCTCTGTACAGCTGTTATCAGCAGTGGACGCACCCAGGAACAGCTGCAGTGATTATATATAGCCGGGGAGAGGAGGACACGAGGTCTACATAATGTATAGATCATACCATTACACATCCACACTCATTGCAGAGAGATTCCAAGAGAACCTGTCACTTAGACACATAATTAATCAATGCGACGTTGTGATGGGGGAATCGCAGGATGCTGGCAGAGTTCAGGCACAGTGCCATGCAGATGCCTCCCTATAGGTAAGAGAGAGCCGCGGTGCATTGTAGAAGTCTGAACTCCGGGCAGGATAGGCAATATCCACATTTACGATTGGCCATAATACACAATGTGACCAGGTCCAGGTTGTTGAACAGGGATGATGGGACCTGTAGTCTCACTCCTACTACATCACACACAATGACAAATAGAGATCCTTCTACTTACTGGAGAAGAGGTCACTGTGTGAAGGAGCTAGGGACATGCTGAGCATGAAGTAGAAAGATGTTTGCCAGCACACCATGGTGTGCTGGCAAACATCTTTCTACTGTGATTTGAACCAGTATCCAGCTGGTTGTTGCTACAGCACCCAAAACTGTGAGCATTTCCAGGAACGTGTGCGATTGGAAAATGAAGTACTACTAATGCTGAGCATGAAGGACCCTCTGCCAGGGACATGCTAAGCACGAAGGACCCTCTGCCAGGGACATGCTGAGCACGAAGGACCCTCTGCCAGGGACATGCTGAGCACGAAGGACCCTCTGCCAGGGACATGCTGAGCACGAAGGACCCTCTGCCAGGGACATGCTGAGCACGAAGGACCCTCTGCCAGGGACATGCTGAGCACGAAGGACCCTCTGCCAGGGACATGCTGAGCACGAAGGACCCTCTGCCAGGGACATGCTGAGCACGAAGGACCCTCTGCCAGAGACAAGCTGAACACTAAGGACCCTTTGCTAGGGACATGCTGACCACTAAGGACTCTCTGATAGGTACATGCTGAGCACTCACGGCCCTCTGCAAGAGTCATGGTGAGGACAAAGAGCTCTCTATTAGGGAAATGCTGAAGACCAAGAACCTTCTGCCAGAGGCATGCTGAATTCTAGGGGCCCTCTGCTGGGGACATGCCGAGCACTAAAGGCTGTCTGCCATGGACTTTCTTGGAACTAAGGACCCTCTGCCAGGGACATGCTGAGCACCAAAGACCCTCCGTTAGAAACAGGCTAAGCACTAAGAACCCTCTGCCAAGGACATGCAAAACACAAATGACCTGTCATGGACCCGAGGAGCACTTAAAGATCCTCTACCCGAGACATGCTAAGGACTAAGAGCTCTCTGCCAGGGACATGCTGGGGACGAAGGACCCTGTGACAGGGACATGCAGAACATCAACGGCCCATCATAGACCTCCTGAACACTAGGGACCCTCTATCTGAGACAGGTTAACATGCTGAAAACAAAGAACACATTAAGCACAAGTGTTTTGTCAGGGTCCACCCAGGGCACTCCTCCAAAAGCAGGCTAAGCATATGGGACCCTGTGCCAGGGACGCGGCGTGTACACGGGACCCTGTGCCAGGGACGCGGCGAGTACACGGGACCCCGTGCCAGGGACGCGGCGAGTACACGGGACCCCGTGCCAGGGACGCGGCGAGTACACGGGACCCCGTGCCAGGGACACGGCGTGTACACGGGACCCCGTGCCAGGGACGCGGCGTGTACACGGGACCCTGTGCCAGGGACGCGCCGTGTACACGGAACCCTGTGCCTGGGACGCGCCGTGTACACGGAACCCTGTGCCTGGGACGCGCCGTGTACACAGGACCCTGTGCCTGGGACGCGCCGTGTACACGGGACCCTGTGCCTGGGACGCGCCGTGTACACGGGACCCTGTGCCTGGGACGCGCCGTGTACACGGGACCCTGTGCCTGGGACGCGGCGTGTACACGGGACCCGGCGTGTACACGGGACCCTGTGCCTGGGACGCGGCGTGTTCATGGGACCCTGTGCCTGGGACGCGGCGTGTTCATGGGACCCTGTGCCTGGGACGCGGCGTGTACACGGGACCCTGTGCCTGGGACGCGGCATGTTCATGGGACCCTGTGCCTGGGACGCGGCGTGTACACGGGACCCTGTGCCTGGGACGCGGCATGTACATGGAGCACTCTGACCCAATGACAGATGCCGTGTCCTTTATTAGTAAAGCATGCTCCCATTGTTGGAGGTGACATCTCCCATGTTATGACATACAGATGTACAGACAGCGCCGGCCTGGGACACACCCACGTGCTGCCATATCAGGAAAGACCGGGGCGCACCTTTCCTGTAAATCATTCCTACCGTTCGTTCTAGGGACGCGCCACTCCCAGTCTACAAACAGTCTGTTGATTTAACATGACATCTTGTACAAGCCGGGGATTTCCTTTCATAAAACTTCAATATAAAACCAGAATTCCGGCCAAAATCTGCAAGAATTTGAATATTTGTCATGTTTATAATTAGTCTCGAGGAAGGGAAGAGAGTGGAAAGGTCACCCGGGGGGGGGGGGGGGGGGGGGGGGGGGGGGGGGGGCAGAGAGAGGAGCAGAGACCTGACTGAGGATCTAACCCTTCCACGGTCCATATCTGGAGCTCAGGCCCACATTCTGAAGGTACAGGACTGGTGCACATGGGCTTAATGTAAACTTAAAAACCCGCCCATGAGGAGACACCACAAATGGTCAGCTATTGACCGGAGATCCCTCCTCTGTGCGCCTTCCTGGTTTAGTTTCACCTCATTGCACCTCGCTGTGTCAGTTCCTACTCACATTTCAAAGGGAAAACAAAATCCCATAATGACAACGTGAAAGAAGTTTGTTTGAAATCTTTGTAAACTTATTAAAAAGATAAAATAACAAAAAAAATCCCATGTATAGAACTATCACAGCCTTTGCCATGACACTCAGAATGGAGCTCAGGTGCTTCCTGTCTCCACTGATCATCCTTGAGATGTTTCTACAACTTGATTGGAGCCCACCTGTGGTAAATTCAGTTGATTGGACATGATTTGGATTGGCACACACCGGTCTATAGAAGGTCCCACAGGTAACAGTGCATGTCGGAGCACAAACCAAGCCATGAAGTCCAAGGAATTGTCTGTAGACCTCCGAGACAGGATTGTATGGAGGCTCAGATCTGGGGAAGGGTACAGAAACATTTCTGCAGCATTGAAGGTCCCAATGAGCACAGTGGCCTCCATCATCCTTAAATTGAAGAAGTTTGGAACCACCAGGACTCTTCCTAGAGCGGGCCGCCGGGCCAAACTGAGCGATCGGGGAGGAGACCAAGAACCCGATGGTCCCTCTGACAGAGCTCCAGCATTTCTCTGTGGAGAGAGGAGAACCTTCCAAAAGAACAGCCATCTTTACAGCACTCCACCAATCAGGCCTGTATGGTAAAGTTGCCAGACAGAAGCCACTCCTCAGTAAAAGGCACATGACGGTCCGCCTGGAGTTTGCCGAAAGGCACCTGAAGGACTCTCAGACCAGGAGAAACAAAATTCTCTGGTCTGATGTAACAAAGATTGAGCTCTTTGGCCTGAATGGCAAGTGTTATATCTGGAGGAAACCGCTCATCACCTGGCCAATACCATCCCTATAGTGAAGCATGGTGGTGGCAGCATCATGCTGTGGGGATGTTTTTCAGTGGCAGGAACTGGGAGACTAGTCAGGATCGAGGGAAAGATGAATGCAGCAATGTACAGAGACATCCTTGAAGAAAACCTGCTCCAGAGTGCTCCAGACCTCAGACTGGGCTGAAGGGTCGGCCTCCAACAGGACAACGACCCGAAGCACACAGTCAAGATAACAAATGAGGGGCTATGAGACAACTCTGTGAATGTTCTTGAGTGGCCCAGCCAGAGCCCAGATTTGAAGGCTACTGAACATCTCTGGAGAGATCTAAAAATGTCTGTGCACCGACGCCCCCCATCCAACCTGATGGAGCTTGAGAGGTCCTGCAAAGAAGAATGGGAGAAACTGCCCAAAAATAGGTGTGCCAAACTGCCCCCCCCCCCCCATCCCCTTACATTGGTGATCAGTGAGAGAAAGGCCCCTTACATATACAGTATATAAAAAAAAAATGGCCCCCTACAGTGGTGTTCAGATGGAGCGAGGACTCCTTACATTTGTGGTCAGACAAAGGACCCCTTACATTGGTGGTCAGACAGACAGAGGACCGCTTACATGGTTGTCAGTAGGAGGAGGGTCTCTTTACATTGTTGGTTAGCGGAGAAGGGACCCTCTACATTGGTGCTCAGATAGAGAAGGGCCCCTTGCAATGGTGGTCAGTGGGAGAAGGGGCCCCTTACATTGGTGGTCAGTTGGAGAAGGGCCACCTTACTGTGGAGATTAGGGGGCGAAAGGGCCCCTACATTGGTGGTCAGTAGAAGAGGGGTCTGCTCACATTGGTGCTCAGGTGGAGAAGGACCGCCTACACTACCCTACTACTGGTCAGTAGAAGGAGGGCCCCCATGCATAGCAGTCAGATGAAGAAGGGACCCTCATATTGGTGGTCAGTAAGAGAAGGGTCCCCTTACATATAGTCAGACTGAGGAGGACTCCTTACATTGGTGGTCAGTAGAAGAAAGGTCACTTTACATTGGTGGTCAAGAGAAGAAGGACCCCCAACACTGATGGTCAATAGAAGACGGGCCTCCCCTTGCATAGTATTTAGATGGAGAAGGGGCCCTCATATTAGGAGGACAGTAGAAGGGTCCCATTACATATAATCATACAGAGAAGGGCTGCTTACATTGGTGGTCAGTAGAAGAAGGGTCTCCTTACATTGGTGCTCAGGTGGAGAAGGACCCCCTACACCGATGGTCAATAGAAGAAGGGCCCCCATGCATAGTAGCCATATGGAGAAGGGGCCCCCATATCGGAGGTCAGTTAGAGAAGGGTCCACCTACATATAGTCAGAAAGAGTAGGGCCCCTTAAATTGGTGGTCAGGAGAAGGAACCCCTAAACTGATGGTCAGTAGAAGAAGAGACCCCCCTTGCATAGTAGTCAGATGAAGAAGGGACCCTAATATTGGTGGTCAGTAAGAGAAGGGTCCCTTTACATTGCATTCAGACGGAGAAGGGCCCCTTACATTGGTGGGTAGTAGAACTGGTGATCAGAAGGGTCTCCTTACATTGGTGGTTAGTAGAACTGGTGGTCGGAAGGGTCTGATTACATTGGTGCTCAGGAGGAGAAGGACCCCCTACATCAATGGTCAATAGAAGAAGGGCCCCTCATATTGGTGGCGAGTAATAGAAGGGTCCACTTAAATATAGTCAGAAAGAGAAGGGCCCTTTACATTGGTGGTCAGGAGAAGGACCCCCTAAACTGAAGGTCAGTAGAAGGAGAGCCTCCTTGCATCGTAGTCAAATGGATAATGGCCCCTTACATTGGTGGTCAGTAAGAGAAGGGTCCCTTTACATTGTATTCTGACAGAGAAGGGCCCCTTACATTGGTGTTCAGTAGAAGAAGGGTCCCCTTGAACTAGTGGTCAGGAGGAAAAGGACCCCTACACTGATCAGTAGAAGAAGAGCCCCCTTGCAAAGTAGACAGATGGATATGGGTCCTCATATTGGTGGTCAATAAGAGAAGGGTCCCCTTACATAGTAATCAGACGGAGAGGGCCCCTTACATTGATGGTCACATGGATAAGGCCCCTAATATTGATGGTCAGTAAGAGAAGGGTCCCTTTACATAGTAGTCAGACGGAGAAGGGCCCCTTGCATTGGTGGTCAGTGGGAGGAGTGCCCCCTTACATTACCACCCCTAACATTGGTGGTTAGAGTAGGAAGGAGACCATAGGGTCAGTGCTCATGGAACCCCCAGCACCCTCTGGAGGAACCCCGGTGGAGAAAGGCTGGATTGGATGATTAGCAGTAGGTGAATGTCATGTGTTTGTCTCATCTTGAACATTGAACACACAGTCCTGGTAGCAGCCGGCAGGGCTGTCTTCTGTACGATCTGGTTGGACTGGTTGGGGCAGTACATGCAGTGGAGTGAAGGTCATGTATCCAGGTATGAAGACAGGAGGGATGACATTGCTGGGATGATGATCACACCTCTGCTTGTCCGTCTCCGGGAAATTCTCTGCCCGCCACGTGTTTACACAAACTATTTTCACTTTCACTCCGACACGTTTATGAGAGTTGCACTTCTCTACACGATTCAGAGTCACACGACCGCTGTGGTGTACGTTCTGCCAACCCACTGCATTTCCTTATTCACTTTCTGTGTGGAAGCAGTGGTCTCTCCTCAGAGGTCTGGCATGCCTACTGCTGAGCTAGAACCTGAGCTCTCTAAATCAGCAGGAGCAGGGGGCTTAGCTGACTGCAGAGTTACAGGTTTAACTTACAGTGGATGGGGTCAGAACCCTGCAGCTAGACCGCTGCTTCCCCACAGAAAGCAACGGTCTTTCTCAACAGCATGCTGGCAGGGGACAGGCTCTACTACTCAGGCTGTGGCTGCTTTCTGTGCTGTCTGTGGAGCGCCGCCGTCATTTACCGAGCCGAGTGTACTGTGTACTCGGCTCCGCTTGTTGTCACACCCAGTCCCACCTCCTAGCCTTTACGCCCCGCCATTGGCCCGGTGTTGCGTCCATCATAGGAGCCGGGCCAAGGGGCGGGGCGGGGGCATTACTGCGAGTGGAGCGGAGTAGCCGAGTACACTTGGCTCGGACTGTGTCGGCGGCGAGAGGAGCCGAAGGTCTTGGCGGCGGCGGGAGGAGCAGATGGTCTCGGCAGCGGCAGGAGGAGCCAAAGGTCTCGGCGGCGGCAGGAGGAGCCAAAGGTCTCGGCGGCGGCAGGAGGAGCCAAAGGTCTCGGCGGCGGCAGGAGGAGCCAAAGGTCTCGGCGGCGGCAGGAGGAGCCAAAGGTCTCGGCGGCGGCAGAAGGAGCCAAAGGTCTCGGCGGCAGCGGCGGCAGGAGTAGCCAAAGGTCTCTGCGGCAGCGGTGGCAGGAGTAGCCAAAGGTCTCGGCGGCAGCGGCGGCAGGAAGAGCCAAAGGTCTCGGCGGCGGCGGGAGGAGCCAAAGGTCTCGGCGGCGGCGGCAGGAGGAGCCAAAAGGTCTCGGCGGCGGCGGCAGGAGGAGCCAAAAGGTCTCGGCGGCGGCGGCAGGAGGAGCCAAAAGGTCTCGGCGGCGGCGGCAGGAGGAGCCAAAAGGTCTCGGCGGCGGCGGCAGGAGGAGCCAAAAGGTCTCGGCGGCGGCGGCAGGAGGAGCCAAAGGTCTCGGCGGCGGCGGCAGGAGGAGCCAAAGGTCTCGGCGGCGGCGGCAGGAGGAGCCAAAGGTCTCGGCGGCGGCGGCAGGAGGAGCCGAAGGTCTCGGCGGCGGCGGCAGGAGGAGCCAAAAGGTCTCGGCGGCGGCGGCAGGAGGAGCCAAAGGTCTCGGCGGCAGGAGGAGCCAAAGGTCTCGGCGGCAGGAGGAGCCAAAGGTCTCGGCGGCAGCGGCAGGAGGAGCCAAAGGTCTCGGCGGCAGGAGCCAAAGGTCTCGGCGGCAGGAGGAGCCAAAGGTCTCGGCGGCAGGAGGAGCCAAAGGTCTCGGCGGCAGGAGGAGCCAAAGGTCTCGGCGGCGGGAGAAGCCAAACGTCTCAGCGGCGGGAGGAGCCGAAGATCTCAGCAGCGGCGGGAGGAGCCGAAGATCTCAGCAGCGGCGGGAGGAGCCGAAGATCTCAGCAGCGGCGGGAGGAGCCGAAGATCTCAGCAGCGGCGGTAAATTTAAAACAAAACCATGCTGCAATTTTGGGCAAGGCCGCAGGGGGAAAGTGCAAGGCTGCATTGATGGGCATTTAAAAAGTAATTTTTTCCCCCTTAAACTTCCCTCCTAAACTTGGGGTGCGTGTTATACACCGGTGCGTGTTATACACCGATAAATACGGTAGTTGAATTAAACTGAAGGATCCATTGGGATTTAAGGTCGAACCTTTTGGGCTGTATGGACTTTTGCTGCTCTTCTACTTCTATATGAGCTCAGACTTGTAGTAGTAGTCTTTGGCAAAGAGCGAGATCTGCGTTTAGGTGGAGCTGCTGATTGGCTGAACGTCTGCCTTTGAAAGCAAGCTTGGAGATGTCTCTTCACTTACTGTCCCGGTGACAACAAATTTCATTAGACAGGAAGTGTATGAAAAAAATAAAAAAAAGAATTGGTGATGCAGATAGCAGTAGAACCCAACTATTCTCAAACGAATGTTTTGGCTGGACGTGCACTATAAATTATCGGCCAGCACTGATGCAATACGGATTCCACCCGGCCGTTTGGACATGTCAGCCCCCCCCAGACGCATGCGAAGAGCGCCCACACCCCGTCAGCTGCTGCCAGGCGCTATTTAAAGAGTCCTCCTATGTTAAATTTGGCTTCCATCCTGTCCCGATGGAGATTCTTCACATGACTGATATTCAGGCTGCTGTAATTTAATGTTACCATATATACTTGAGTATAAGCCGAGTTTTTCAGCACATTTTATTGTGCTGAAAATGCCCCCCTCGGCTTATACTGGAGTCAAGCACTTTTCTGCAGCAGAAAATTACATTTTCCGAACCGACTTTGGGGCCCCGTATCATGGGGCCACTTGGTGCTAGGAACACAAAATTTGGTGTGCAAATTTGGTGTGCACCACAACATATCCAAAGATGGGGTTCCTAGCACCAAGTGGCCCCGAGATACGGGGCCTCAAAAAAATGTAATTCTCAGCTGCAGAAAAGTGCTTGTCATTTTCCAGAACCGACTTTGGGGCCCCCGTATCTCGGGGCCACTTAGTGCTAGGAACCTCAGCTAGAATATGTTGTGGTGCAGGTTCCACTGGGTTTGCACACCAAATTTTGGGTCCCTAGCCCCGAGATAAGGGGCCCCAAATTCGGTCAATTGTGTCCATCTGCAGCAATGTTATTTCAGGACCCTTTGGGCCCAGAGACTCCAAATTTTGGCTGCAGCTATGGAGCATCTAGGAACCCTTTACTACAGAGTTTGAAGTTTGGGGGACCTATGGCTGTAAATGGGCACAGTGAGGCTGCAAATGGGCATTGTTGACTCTCTTTTCCACTTACAGTAGCTGCGCATTTCTCACCCTAGGCTTATACTCGAGTCAATAAGTTTTCCCATTTTTTTGTGATGAAATTAGGTGCCTCGGCTTATATTCAGTTCAGCTTATACTCGAGTATATACGGTAATCATCGCTTCTCACCAGGCCGCGCCACTTCCAGGGCTGCAACTCTCTATGGCGGCCGGCTTCACGCATCTATTATTGGCACCAGAAAAGATAAAACTCATCACAGGAACTTTCAAAAACTTTTTTTTTTTTTTTTGTAGGAGTCATATGGTAAATGTAACGTACACGGAAGACTTGCGCCACAATCAACGCCACAATCAACTGCCAACCAGCACGGGGTTTCTTGGGGGTCATGCAACGATGTATATACAGTGGGGAAAATAATTATTTGATCCCCTGCAGATTTTGTTAGTTTGCCCACTAACAAAGAAATGAAGGGTCGATCATTTTTATTATAGGTGTATTTTATATGATAGAGACAGAATATCAACCAAAAAAAAAAAAAAAAAACACGATACAAATGTTATAAATTGAGTTACAGTTCAGTGAGTAAAATAAGTATTCGATCCTCAAGCAAAACATGACTTGGTACTTGGTGGGGAAACCCTTGTTGTCAAGCACAGAGGTAAGACGTTTCTTGTAGGTTTGCAAACATCTCAGGAGGGATTTGCGTACACTCTTCTTTACAAATCTTCTCTAATGCCGCGTACACATGAGCGGAATTTCCGTTGAAAAAATATTGGATGGTTTTTCCAACGGAATTCCGCTCAAGCTTGGCTTGCATACACACGGTCACACAAAAGTTCTCAGAACTTTCGACCGCCAAGACTACGACGAGCCGAGAAAATGAAGTTCAATGCTTCCGACCATGCGTTGAATTGTTTCAGAGCATGCGTAGGAATTTTGTGCGTCGGAATTGGTACAGACGATCGGAATTTCCGATCGGAACTTTTTCAGACCAAAAAATCTTTTGCTGCTGGAGTTCCGCCAGCAAAAGTCCGATGGAGCATACACACGGTCGCATTTTCCGACCAAAAGCTCTCATCGGTCTTTTGCTGGCCGAATTTCCAATCGTGTGTACGCGGCATGAAGGTTTCTTGGCTGTCACTTGGCAACTCGAAGTTTCAGCTCCCTCCATAAATTTTTTATAGGATTAAGGTCTGGAGACTGGCTAGGCCACTCCATGACCTTAATGTGCTTCGTCTTGAACCACTCCTTTGTTGCCTTGGTGGTACGTTTTGGGTCACTGTCATACTGGAAGACCCCACGACCCATCTTCAGTGTTCTGGCTGGAGGGAGGTTCTAATCCAAGATCTTACAATACATGGCCCCCGATCGGGCGTGGCCAAGATGGCGATCTGAGAGAACGCAGGATCGAGAGCTCTGCTGAGCATATGCTATTTATCCTTACTCCTACCTGATTAACAGCCTGCAAACTACCCTGCAATACTCCGGATGTCATACAGGACACGGCGGAGGGGGAAAAAGCTTTGTTTTCCACAAGGAGCGGAGGATATACCGAGCGGCCCCACACGTGGCGGTCTCTCCCAAGTGCGTTGGCAATATGGAGTCTCAGACGGAGGCTGAGGACCAAGCAGCGGAGACTCAGATCGGCTTTCAGGAGGTGATGGCGGCGATCGCAAGCTGTCAGGCTACTCTGACCAACAAGATAGAAGCGGTGCAGTTGGACGTTGGTCTTATCCGCCAGGACTTAGATAAACTCCTTCAAATGGAAGATTTTAGAAAGAGATAAGATATCTGAATGTCAAACACAAATGATGGAAATTACTTGTAAGATGAAAGAAAATGTTTAATAAAGTTTGAATTAAAAAAAAAAAGAGTTACGGAGGTGGAGCAGCATGTGGGGGCAGACGGAGGACACTTATGGAACACACAGCATCCATTCGTACCCTCCAGAGGAGGGCCCGAGCCCTTGAATACAAAGTGGACGATACGGAGAACAGGAACCGGAGGAACAACCTCCGGATCGTTGGTCTCCCGGAGGGTGTGGAGGGAAAAAAACCCACGGTCTTTGTGGAGGAACTTCTGAGAGCAGTTCTCCCCACCGCACAATTCTCCCTGTATTACACTGTGGAGCGTGCCCACTGGATCCCCCCTGTCCCAGGTCCACCCGGATCTAACCCCCGCACCTTAATTTTTAGGATGCTTAACTTTAGGGATCGGGATGAAACCCTCCGGGCAGCCCGCAGAACAGGTGAGGTGAAATACCAGAACACTAATCTCATGTTTTTCCCCGACTACTCCCTTGAAACTCAAAAACTGCGCAGATTTTTTTTGTACAATACATGGCCCCATCCATTGGTCCCTCAATGCGGCAAAGTCGGCCTGTACCTTTAGCAGAGAAACACCCCCAAAGCATCATGTTTCCACCTCCGTTCTTGACTGTAGGGATGGTGTTCTTAGCCTTTTTCTTCCTCCAAACACAGCGAGTCAAGTTAATGCCAACGAGCTACATTTTGGTCTCACCTGACCACAACACTTTCTCACAATCCATCTCTGAATCATTTAGATGTTCACTGGCATGACTGTACATGTGCCTTCTTGAGGAGAGGGATTTATTGGGCGCTGCAGGATTTCAATACATGGTGGCGTATTGTGTTACCAATGGTTTGTTTGGTGACTGTGGTCCCAACTGTCTTAAAGCGGTTCTACACTCATTTCATTTAGTAAATCTCTTTGCCTTCCAAATCAGGCAAAGAGTAATAAATTAATTTTTTTTTTTTTTTTTTTTTTTTACTTACCTTGTAATTGAAGACTTCCGGTCTTCTCCCTCTGCGGCGGCGGGCGGGGTCTTGCGTCGATCGTCGTCACGGCGCACTGTCTCCTGGGATCTGGTGTCATTGATCCCAGGAGCCAGTGCGGGCATCTTCCGAAATCTCGCGAGATTTCGGCCACATCTTCCGAAATCTCCCGAGATTTCGGCCGCATCTGCCGAAATCTCGTGAGATCTCGGCAGATGAGCCGTTACTGCGCACGCGCGAGTAACGGCAGTGCATGCTGGGCCATCTAAAGTCCCTGTGGGTGTTTCACATGCCCACAGGCAAGATGGCCCCCAGCACTAAAGAAGAAGACGAGGAACTTCATCGGACGAAAACCGGCGGCGATCGAGATGGAAGATGGAACAGGTGAGTCCCCTAATAAAGGTAAGCACACTTTATATTACATCCTAAAAAAAAAAATTTTTTTTCAGAGTGCAGAACCGCTTTAAGATAATTCACAAGCTCCTCCCGTGTAGTTCTGGGCTGATCCCTCACTTTTCTCATGATCATCCTCACCCCATGAGGCGAAACCTTGCATGGAGCTCCAAACCGAGGGCAATTGATGGGTATGTTATTTCTTCCATTTGGGAATAATCGCTCTAACAGTTGACTCCTTCTCACCAAGCTTCTTGCCGATGGTCTTGTAGCCCATTCCAGCCTTGTGCAGGTCTACAACCTTCTCCCTGATGTCCTTTGACAGCTCTTTGGTCTTGCCCATGATGGTGAGGTTTGAATGGAAGTAAGATTCTGTGGACAGATGTCTTTTATACACATAACGAGTTGTCGATTGGATCACCTTCTTACATTGACAGGACTAATCTGTGTACCACATGAGCACCTACTGTAGCCAGTCTGTGGGAGCCAGAATTGTTGTTGGTTGGTTGGGGATCAAATACTTATTTTACTCACTGAACTGCAACTCAATTTATAACATTTGTAGCATGTGTTTTTTTTCTGGATTTTTAGTGATATTCTGTCTCTATCACTAAAATACACCTATGATAAAAATGATAGACCCTTCAATCTTATGTTAGTGGGCAAACTTACAAGATCTGCAGGGGATCAAATCATTAATTTCCCCACTGTAGAGGGGGAGGGGCTGGTATATGTCTTCAGATTTCAAAATGCAACCTCTGCTACATGCTTTCTTTATGGACTCGGAGGTGAATTTTTAATGGTTTTATCAGTAGGAGGAAGAGGGCTTCCTGCGGTACAATACATGAATTATGCATCAGACACTCTGATCTGCTGCTTGTAGGATGTTCAAAAATCACACCGAATAAAACTGCAGAAAAGGAGAATGGGGATGCTGTATATAATGGTGCAGAGAGAAAGAGAAATCCCTTACCCCCAATAATGTCCCCGGACTCTCCTCCTATCCCCTTTATATTATCCCTTACCCCCGATAATGTCCCCGGACTCTCCTCCTATCCCCTTTATATATTACCCCTTACCCCTGATAATGTTCCCAGACTCTCCTCCCATCCCCCTTTATATTATCCCTTACCCCTGATAATGTCCCCAGACTCCCCTCCCATCCCCCTTTATATTATCCCTTACCCCTGACATCCCCCTTTATATTATTCCTTACCCCTGATAATGTCCCCGGACTCCTCTCCTATCCCCTTTATATTATCCCTTACCCCTGATAATGTCTCTGGACTCCCTTACTATTCCCTATATATTATCCCTTACCCCTGATAATGTCCCCGGACTCCTCCCTTACCCCCCTTTATATTATCCCTTACCCCTGATAATGTCCCTGGACTCCCCTCCTATCCCCTTTATATTATCCGTTACCCCTGATAATGTCCCTGGACTCCTCTCTTACCCCCTTTATATTATCCCTTACCCCTGATAATGTCTCCGGACTCACCTCCTATCCCCCTTTATATTATCCCTTACCCCTGATAGTGACCCGGACTCCCCTCCTATCCCCTATATATTATCCGTTACCCCTGATAATGTCCCTGGACTCCTCTCTTACCCCCTATATATTATCCCTTACCCCTGATAATGTCTCCAGACTCACCTCCCACCCCCCTTTACATTATCCCTTACCCCTGATAATGTCCCGGACTTCCCTCCTATCCCCTTTATATTATCCCTTACCCCTGATAATGTCCCCGGACTCCTCTCTTACCCCCCTTTATATTATTCCTTACCCCTGAAAATGTCTCCAGACTTCCCTGTTATCCCCTTTATATTATCCCTTACCCCTGATAATGTCCCCTGACTCCCCTCCTATCCCCTTTATATTATCCCTTACCCCTGATAATGTCCCCGGACTCCCCTCCTATCCCCCTTTATATTATCCCTTACCCCTGATAATGTCCCCGGACTCCCCTCCTATCCCCTTTATATTATCCCTTACACCTGATAATGCCCCTGGACTCTCCTCCTATCCCCTTTATATTATCCCTTACCCCTGATATTGTCCCCGGACTCCTCTCTTACCCCCTTTATATTATCCCTTACCCCTGATAATGTCCCCGGACTCCCCTCCTATCCCCTATATATTATCCCTTACCCCTGATAATGTCCCCGGACTCCTCTCTTACCCCCTTTATATTATCTATTACCCCTGATAATGTCCCCGGACTCCCCTCCTATCCCCCTTTATATTATCCCTTACCCCCGATAATGTCCCTGGACTTTTCTCCTAGGAGAAAGAAAGAACGAGGAAGAAAAACAAAGGAAAACAAAAGAAAAAAAGGAAAAAAAAAAAAGTGTGGGAGAGGAGACTGTTGGGGTTGATTTACTAAAGAAATATGCATAGAATGCCCAATCACCTACAAGGAATAACAAAAAGTAGATATTTTGTACGGAAGTACAGAAAAAGAAAAAAACAAACAAACAATCTATGTGAGTTGCTTTGCAGACTTCAGGGATTGTATCCCACACCCCCTTTCCCGTGGAGCCCAGGCCGCACCTATGTCTAATCTCTCAGCTCAGAGACAGGACAGGAAGAGTAGCAGGAAGTGAGCGGAGGGAGAATTTCCTCTCTGAGGCGATTCAGATCTGGAATGGAATGGAGAAGGAAGCTGGAATCACTGATAGAGCCTGGGACCTCTATCCCCTTTCTCCTCAGATACCCCCTACACAGCCACTGCGTCCAACCAGTCCATTCCTGCAACCAGGAGACCTCCTTCCACCCTTCTTCTAAGATACCCACCTACACAGCCATCGCATCCCACCATTCCCATCCTGCAACATGTAGACCTACTTCCACCCTTCTCCTAAGATACCCACCTACACAGCCACTGCGTCCCACCATTCCCACCCTGCAACCCAGAGACCTTCTTCCACCCTTCTCCTCAGATACCCACCTACACAGCCACTGCATCCAACCAGTCCCACCCTGCAACCCAGAGACCTCCTTCCACCCTTCTCCTAAGATACCCACCTACACAGCATTCCACAAATCCCATCCTGTAACCCAGAGACCTCCTTCTACCCTTCTCCTCAGATATCCACCTACACAGCATTCCACAATTCCCATCCTGCAACATGTAGACCTACTTCCACCCTTCTCCTAAGATACCCACCTACGCAGCCACTGCATCCCACCATTCCCATCCTGCAACCCGGAGACGACCTTCCACCCTTCTTCTAAGATACCCACCTACACAGCCATCGCATCCCACCATTCCCATCCTGCAACATGTAGACCTACTTCCACCCTTCTCCTAAGATACCCACCTACACAGCCACTGCATCCCACCTTTCCCATCCTGCAACCCGGAGACCTCCTTCCACCCTTCTCCTAAGATACCTACCTACACAGCCATCGCATCCCTCCATTCCCATCCTGCAACATGTAGACCTACTTCCACCCTTCTCCTAAGATACCCACCTACACAGCCATCGCATCCCACCATTCCCATCCTGCAACCCGGAGACCTCCTTCCACCCATTCTCCTAAGATACCCACCTACATAGCCACTGCATCCCACCATTCCCATCCTGCAACCCAGAGACCTTCTTCCACCCTTCTCCTCAGATATCCACCTACACAGTCACAGCATTCCACAATTCCCATCCTACAACATGTAGACCTACTTCCACCCTTCTCCTAAGATACCCACCTACACAGCCACTGCATCCCACCATTCCCATCCTGCAACCCGGAGACGACCTTCCACCCTTCTCCTAAGATACCTACCTACACAGCCATCGCATCCCACCATTCCCATCCTGCAACATGTAGACCTACTTCCACCCTTCTCCTAAGATACCCACCTACACAGCCATTGCATCTCATCATTCCCATCCTGCAACCCGGAGACCTTCTTCCACCCTTCTCCTCATATACCCACAGCATTCCACAATTACCACCCTGCAACCCAGAGACCATCTTCGACCCATTCTCCTCAGATACCCACCTACACAGCCATTGCATCTCATCATTCCCATCCTGCAACCCGGAGACCTTCTTCCACCCTTCTCCTCATATACCCACAGCATTCCACAATTACCACCCTGCAACCCAGAGACCATCTTCGACCCATTCTCCTCAGATACCCACCTACACAGCCATTGCATCTCATCATTCCCATCCTGCAACCCAGAGACCTTTTTCCACCCTTCTCCTAAGATACCCACCTACCCAGCCATTTCGTCCAACCAGTCCCATCCTGCAACCCAAAGAAATCCATACCCGCCGCTTCTCAGATACCCCCGACACAGCCAGTGTGTCCCATCAGTCCCATCCTGCAACCCAGAAATCTCCATCCCCTTCTCCTCAGATACCACCTATACAGCCTTCTTTTATAGTTTCCTTGCACGTGATTGGGTATTTTTTCGCAAAGTAAAGCTTTACCTGATTATTAAGCTCTGGAGCAACTGCAAAGTGCACTGTCTATTTGCCTTTAGTGAATCAACCCCATAGTATCAAAAATCTATTCATGCCAAACCAGTTCCTGCATATAATGGGACAATACAGCCCTCCCTCCTCCTTCAACATAATCCCAACAACATGGTTTTAACATACCATGCAGTTTAGGCGACATGCACATATCACACGGGGACATGTCACTATAATGGACTTTTCAAGCTGTGGGCAAATTATTTAACATGAACTTCAATATGATCTATTAAGGGGCAAGAAGCCTAATTATTATTTTCATTATTAAAAAATGCCAATTATATATGCAAATTCAATTATTGAAAATGCCAGTTCCCTGGTTGCCTTCGTCAGGAAAGCTGGCCATAAACTCTTAGATTTTTCCACTCTACCGGTTGTCAGAATCATTTAATTGAACGCAGCTAAATTTTTTCCATCCAAGTCCTTCAATCAAATTCTTGAGTCTAAAGACTTTGGGAGGGTGTCAACAGAGCCCTCAATGGAGGAGTGCATTTGAGCCGGATCATCAGGATCCGGGCAAAAATTAGCATAGTGCATGGCCAGCTTGACTCAAGACTATTGAACTCAGAGCTGGTATTTCGTATTTCTTAGTGGAAGTTCAGCTGCCTCTTATTTCTGGTGCTGCTCTTTTATCATCCAAATAAGCAAGCTACTGCTCCTGTAATGGAGGTTGCAGACCTGGCTGTCATGTCTGCTGCACAGATTTGGGACTTATTTTTGTTAGTTTAGGGGTTAAAAAATTGCCAAAAATAAAAATGGGGAAGTTTGAGAAAATGCTGACAAACAAAAGAATTCCATTATGAATATTCACGTTTAGTCAAAAGAGCTGCGTCAGCGTTACCAAACCAATTTATCTGGAATTTAAAAAAGCCCCTCTTTATTATGAAGAACACTATTCCTAGCATAGGTCAACATGGTCTCCGCCTACCAATCAGGACTGCTTGGGACCATGGGAGCGTCTTTTTTTTTGTTAGGTCTAGAAGACCTGCACTGAGAAATACAGTGAGGGGGAAAAAGTATTTGACCCCCAGCTGATTTTGTACGTTTGCCCACAGACAAAGAAATGATCAGTCTATAATTTTAATGGTAGGTTTATTTTAACAGTGAGAGACAGAATAACAACAAAAATATCCAGAAAAACACATTTCGAAAAAGTTATAAATTGATTTGCATTTTAAATGAGTGAAATAAGTATTTGACCCCTTCACAAAACTCGACTTGGTACTCGGTGGCAAAACCCTTGTTGGCAATTGGAGGTCGGAGGTTTCTTGTAGTTGGCCACCAGGTTTGCACACATCTCAGGAGGGATTTTGTCCCACTCCTCTTTGCAGATCCTCTCCAAGTCATTAAGGTTTTCGAGGCTGACGCTTGGCAACTCGAACCTTCAGCTCCCTCCACATATTTTCTATGGGATTAAGGTTTGGAGACTGGCTAGGCCACTCCAGGACCCTAATGTGCCTCTTCTTGAGCCACTCGACCCATTTTCAATGCTCTGACTGAGGGAAGGACGTTCTCACCCAAGATTTGATGGTACATGGCCCCGTCCATTGTCTCTTTGTTGCAGTAAAGTTGTCCTGTCCCCTTAGCAGAAAAAGCATAATGTTTTCACCTTCATGTTTGACGGTGGGGGATGGTGTTCTTGGGGTCATAGGTCCTCCATGTATGACGGTGGGGGGTGGTGTTCTTGGGGTCATAGATCCTCCATGTATGACGGTGGGGGATGGTGTTCTTGGGGTCATAGGACCTCCATGTATGACGGTGGGGGATGGGGTTCTTGGGGTCATAGGACCTCCATGTATGACGGTGGGGGATGGTGTTCTTGGGGTCATAGGACCTCCATGTATGACGGTGGGGGATGGTGTTCTTGGGGTCATAGGACCTCCATGTATGACGTGGGGGATGGTGTTCTTGGGGTCATAGGTCCTCCATGTATGACGGTGGGGGATGGTGTTCTTGGGGTCATAGGACCTCCATGTATGACGGTGGGGGATGGTGTTCTTGGGGTCATAGGGCCTCCATGTATGACGGTGGGGGATGGTGTTCTTGGGTTCATAGGCAGCATTCCTCCTCCTCCAAAACACGGCTAGTTGAGTTGATTCCAGGAGCTCGATTTTGGTCTCATCTGACCACAACACTTTCACCCAGTTTTCCTCTGAATCATTCAGATGTTCTTTAGCATACTTCAGACTGGCCCGTACAGGTTTCTTGAGCAGGGGGACCTTGCGGGCGCTGCAGGATTTCAGTCCTTCACGGCGTAGTGTGTTACCAATTGTTTCCTTGGTGACTATGGTCCCAACTGCCTTGAGATCATTGACAAGATTCTCCCGTGTAGTTCTGGGCTGATTCCTCACCGTTCCCATGATCATTGAAACTCCAAGAGGTGAGATCTTACATGGAGCCCCCAGACCAAGGGAGATAGACAATTATTTTGTGTTTCTTCCATTTGCGAATAATCACGCCAACTGTTGTCACCCTCTCACCAAGCTGCTTGGCGATGGCCTTGTAGCCCATTCCAGCCTTGTGTAGGTCTACAATCTTGTCCCTGACATTCTTGGACAGCTCTTTGGTCTTGGCCATGGTGGAGAGATTGGAATCTGATTGATTGCTTCTGTGGACAGGTGTCTTTTATACAGGTAACAAGCTGAGATTAGGAGCACTCTCTTAAAGGGAGTGCTCCTAATCTCAGCTTGTTACCTGTATAGAAGACACCTGGGAGCCAGAAATCTTGCCGATTGATAGGGGATCAATTCCTTATTTCACTTATTAAAATGTAAAATCAATTTATAACTTTTTTTTCTGAATATTTTTGTTGCTATTCGGTTTCTCACTATTAAAATAAACCGACCATTAAAATTATAGGCTAATCAATTTCTTTGTCAGTGGGCAAACGTACAAAATCAGCATGGGGGAGAAGTCCGTCGGATGCAAGGGAAACAAATACGACCGCCCCTAGGGACTCCGATTATAAGAAAAAGCACAAAAGACACAGACTTGCAGTACATACCGATACATTGTATCAAATACTAATACTTATGGATAAGATGAATAATGATCTTGATATGCATAGCTGTAATAAAAATAATAAACTAGTTAAAGTAGAACTAAAAAGGCAAAACTTTTATTTTATTTACATTTTTTTTGGATATGTAGGGTTACAACCCCTGTCAGGTTTTGTGTCCCATTGGTGAAATTCCCCCTTCACTTCCTGTCCCATAGCCCAAACAGTAAGTGAGAGGAAATCACTTCAAAGTAGGGCAATCCCTAGAACTAGTGTGCCCAATTGGAAGATTTCCCCTCTGTTCTGGTGGCAACCCAAAACGTGGGATTTTCCTTTCACTTCTACTTGGTGATGGTGGTCACCAGGACAATTAGAGAGGGCGAATCTTTCCGTGTTTACATGTGATTGGACACCGCCGATCAGACAGTTAAAGAGCCGTGTCAGTGGCTCTTTACAGAGATTGGGGTTGCGCCGTGTGCTAGGGAAGTGTCATAGTAAAATGACGACGGGCAGGATCTCTTCTCTCGTTCTGGGGGCGACGTCATATGACGTCATCATTTTACTATACGCCGGGGCGGGAGGTAGTTAATGTGAAGGGATTTCCTACCACTTCCTGTTCTGGCTACGGGACAGGAAGTGAAGGGAAACCTCCCCAATGGGACACAAATGGCAAAAAAAAAATAAACCAACAGGGGTTATAACCCTCCCTTACTCTATCCAAAATGAAAAAAAAATAAATAAAAAAAAAGTTTTGGCTGTAGTTCCACTTTAAATTTACAATCATGAAAAACGACATTACCCAAAACTATCCATAGACTTTTTATATGTCACACGTTATGTGAGCAATTTTTCAAACAAATTTTTTCTTTCACAAATTAAAAAAAAAGAAAAAAACACTAAAGTTAGACCGATTTTTTTTTTTGCATAAATGTGAAAGATGATGTTACGCCGAGTAAATAGATACCCAACATGTCACGCTTTAAAATTGCGCCCGCTCGTGAAATGGCGCCAAACTTCAGTTCTTAAAAAATCTACATAGGCGACGTTTTTAAAATGTTTACAGGTTACCAGTTTAGAGTTACAGAGGAGGTCTAGGGCTAGAATTATTGCTCTCGCTCCAACGTTCGCTGGGATACCTCACATGTGTGGGTTGAATGCAGCTTACATATACAGGCCCAACGTACATATGCGTTCGCTTCTGCGTGCGGGGACGGGGGCGCTTTATTTATTTATTTATTATTTTACTTTTTATATTTTGACACTTTCCCCTTTTTTTTTTTTGATCACTTTTATTCCTATTGCAAGGAATGTAAACATTCGTTGTAATAGGCATGGCAGGTCCTCTTTACAGCAAGATCTGGGGTCACATCTCTCCTCCAGGCTGAAAAGCATGAGATCAAAAAAAAAAAAAAAAAAAAACACTATCTCGGCTTCAGAGTCGAAAAAATGGCAAGGAAGGCCGGAAGTGACGTCATAACGTTGCGCCCGGCCTCCAAAAGGTCATAGAGATGACCGGGGACCATCTGGTCCACTATATTTTCAATGGTAAACGGCCGCCGCTGGGCGATTCATTCTCCGGCTCGCCGATCGTACGGGCAAGCCAGTAGAAGCACCGGAGGGTGCAGGAGATGGGGGGGGGGGGAGGGGGTGGCCCCTCCCGCCGCCTGTAAAAACGATCAAAGCCGCTATGATTGTTTTTATGGTGCCGGGAGAAAAAGCAGATACCTGAATGATGCCTGAAGCTGCGTCATCTGACGTTGTTGGGCGGGAAGTGGTTAAATACACGTGCACGTCCTACTATTGCACTGGGGTGCTTTCACTTTTTATTTTTTTCTATTATTTTTATATAATCAATTTTACGTTATTTCTATCACAAGGTGACTAACAAGCCCCTTATGTGATTGCATGGGCAAGTGACAGGCCCTCCTGGCCTATAAGGCCCCCCCAATGTCTCCCCTGCAGCTAATAAAGCACAGCTCGTGCTTGATTAGCTGCTTCCCTGGCTACAGTAGCTGAGGAATGACGGCTGTGAACCAGGAAGTGACGCAATCCTTATCCCTTCCAGGTTCATTAGTCTGGGGAGGGGCAAATATCGGCAGGCGGGGTGGTGCAGGGTTGGGGGGTGTAGGAGAAGCACCTTCAGAGCCCCATAAAAAGGGATCCTTAGAGATTTTAGTGATAGGGTTTAAAAGAGCATCCCTCCCCCGCCAGCCAAAACAAGAGTACGTCTGGCTGTATGAAAACATATGGATTGTGTATTCTTCAGAATAGCAAATTACATCATAGGACTGAGAATTGTTTACTGCATTCCAGACTAGTCACAGCCATGATCCCCAGAAAGGGTTAATCCGCCCAGGTGAATGCCATTCTGGACTTGTCTACCTCGAGCAATGTCTTCTTCCATGACTCACAAACAGGGAAACCGTGACACCAAAAAACGAAACTCGTCAATCACGTGTCGGGTGACCCTGGATTTTGGGTCATTGTTTGAGTGTTTACGGAAAGACGCCGCCCCAAGCCCAGGGAGGTGACTGTATAAGGAAATGCTTTGCAAACTAGGATGGTGATTAATGAGGAAATGCAAATTTGTTCAGTTATAGGTGGGTTTGAAATGGCTGACCAAACCCCAAGAACCATCCCAAGCACAGGGATGGTGGGAACCCCTCATAACGGGCACAGCAGGTGTACAGACCTGGGAACTCAGCACAGGGATGGTGGGAACCCCTCATAATGGGCACAGCAGGTGTACAGACCCAGGAACTCAGCTCAGGCATGGTGGGAACCCCTCATAATAGCAGGTGTACAGACCCAGGAACTCAGCACAGAGATGGTGGGAACCCCTCATAATGGGTACAGCAGGTGTACAGACCCAGGAACTCAGCACAGAGATGGTGGGAACCCCCTCATAATGGGCACAGCGGGTGCACAGACCCGGGAAATAAGGACAGGGATGGTGGGAACCCCTCATAATGGGCACACCAGGTGTACAGACCCAGGAACTCAGCTCAGGGATGGTGGGAACCTCTCATAATGGGCACAGCAGGTGTACAGACCCAGGAACTCAGCACAAGGTTGGTTGGAACCCCTCATAATGGGTAGAGCAGTTGTACAGACCCAGGAACTCAGATCAGGGATGGTGGGAACCCCTTGTAATGGGGAACAGCAGGTGTACATACCGGGAACTCAGCACAGGGATGGCGGGAACCCCCTCATAATGGGCACAGCAGGTGTACATACCCAGGAACTCAGCACAGGGATGGTGGGAACCCCCTCATAATGGGCACAACGGGTGTACAGACCCGGGAACTCAGCTCAGGGATGGTGGGAACCCCCTCATAATGGGCACAACGGGTGTACAGACCCGGGAACTCAGCACAGGGATGGTGGGAACCCCTCATAATGGGCACAGCAGGTGTACAGATCTGGGAACTCAGCACAGGGATGGTGGGAACCCCACATAATGGGCACATCAGGTGTACAGACCTGGGAACTCAGCACAGGGATGGTGGGAACCCCTCATAATGGGCACATCAGGTGTACAGACCTGGGAACTCAGCACAGGGATGGTGGGAACCCCTCATAATGGTGCTCCTTCCACCAACCCATTTAGAAGACAGTGTTATGTTGGTGCACATTTAGCACCCATGGAAGCACCACATCTTTGGAGATACATTTCATCACGGAGTGCGTACTATACTGTTCTAAATGGAACCATCATGGAGTATATACGCATATTACTCCTTCCTCTATTACCCTCTCAGTAATTGCACTATACTGTTCTAAATAGAACCGCAAAGCTTCCACCCCCAAATAATGTGCTATGGGCAACTATAGTGCTGCCACATCACAACTTACCCCCTTGTGATCTTTCTTCCACCTCCATTTCCTCAATGTCTGCACAAGATATTTGGTATCACACAACCCTACAAGTAACCTCTGGACTAGGATTTGTAGCATTTGATCTATCCAGTTTCCTAAAGTTTCTCCCCAACCCCCAACTCTGGCTGCAGGTGGCCACCCTTTAAAATGCTAATGAGCCATGTGGACTTCTGGGAAATGGCAAAAAAACAGGAGTTACTGGAAAAGCCCAGGTTTGTTCAAGTGATGATCGAGGAACAGCCATTATCTTATCAGGAATTCCTAGATGACAGCAAAGCTTCCATCCCAGAGATGTGCTATGGACGACTACAGGCATCTATGTATCTGTAATAAGCTGGGATTACATCTATGGTCTTTTAAATAAAACAATTCTCCACCCTTAGATTCTCCTGCACAATAAAAAAAATAAAAATTAAAAAAAAAAAATCAAGGCATCTATAAATACATACTGATGACCTGAAGGGGTTGTCATCTTCAAAGATGTGGTGCTCCTTCCACCAACCCATATAGAGGTCAATGTTCTGTTGGTGCACATTTAGCACCCATGGAAGCACCACATCTTTGGAGATAGAACGTTCCATCGTGAAGTACGTAAGCATATCACCCCTTTCTCTATCATCCACTTAGTGATTCTAGATGAAATCGCAAAGCTTCCATCCCCAAATGATGTGCTATGGACGACTACAGGCACCTATGTATCTGTAATAAGCTGGGATTACATCTATGGTCTTTTAAATAGAACAACTGTCCAACCTGTAGATTCTCCTGCACAATAAAGAAAAAAAAAAATCAAGGTATCTATAATACATACTGATGACCTGAAGGGGTTGTCATCTTCAAAGATATGGTGCTCCTTCCACCAACCCATATAGAGGTCAATGTTCTGTTGTTGCACATTTAGCACCCATGGAAGCACCACATCTTTGGAGATAGAACGTTCTATCATGAAGTACATAAGCATATCACTCCTTTCTCTATCACCCACTCAGTAATTCTAGATGGAACCGCAAAGCTTCCATCACCAAATGATGTGCTATGGACGACTACAGGCATCTATGTATCTGTAATAAACTGGGATTACATCTATGGTCTTTTAAATAAAACAATTGTCCACCCTTAGATTCTCCTGCACAATAAAAAAAAAAATCAAGTTATCTATAATACATACTGATGACCTGAAGGGGTTGTCATCTTCAAAAGATGTGGTGCTCCTTCCACCAACCCAGATAGAGGTCAATGTTCTGTTGGTGCACATTTAGCACCCATGGAAGCACCACATCTTTGGAGATAGAACGTTCTATCATTGAGTACGTAAGCATATCACTCCTTCCTCTATCATCCACTCAGTAATTCTAGATGGAACCGCAAAGCTTCCATCCCCAAATGATGTGCTATGGATGACTATAGTGCTGCCACATCACAACTTACCTCCTTGTGATCCGTCTTCAACTTCCATTTCCTCAATGTCTGCACAAGATATTTGGTATCACACAACCCTACAAGTAACCTCTGGACTAGGAGTTTGCATTTGATCTATCCAGTTTCCTAAATTTCCTAAATCGTCGAGTCTGCGGGACCCGTGGTCAGGGAGAACGCAGTGGGCAGCGCCTGCAGTGTCGCTTTTTAAAGAGAATGTACCTGTACGCCCTTTTGCCCACCCGTGCCATTCTGCCGACATATATCGTTTTGCGGCGGTCAGGAAGCTGTTAACCACTTGCTTACTGGGCACTTAAACCCCCCTCCTATCCAGACTCGACGTTGTTTGCGGCACATTGTGCAGGCTTATCGGGGGTTAAAACTGTTGGTGAGGAGGCGACATATTGTTACCAGCCGCCCGTCCGATGTGGCAAGGGCAAGTGTGGATGAGCCTTTTACCTGTGACTAGGAATCTTGTGCTAAACCATCGAAAATCTCTTGCAGCACATTTGCATTTTTTGATAACACACATTATAAATCCTGTATAAGAATAAATTATGCTGCGAAATAACACGCGTCACATCAGCCCGTTGAAAGGAATAGGTTGCCAACGCACCCTTACAGTACGTGCTGAAACATGGATGTGACCTATTTTATTTCTAGAACAAACGCACTGCTGTGCAACGTGGAGCGCGGCAACGCAAGGCCTTTCCTGTCACTGCATCTTATGTTCTATACAGGGATTTCTACAGAAACTTCGTAGATATTTGCCAGCACACCAAGGATCGGCACAAAGTGGCGTCCAAATGGGTAGTTTATTGCATGATCACAACACAGATTTTCGGAGTCACGCAGGACCCCTTTGTCAGGCAGGTGCCTGACGAAGGGGTCCCGCGTGACACCGAAACTCTGCACCTTTCTTGTGTTGTGATCATGCAATAAACTACCCGTTTTGTTAACTACTACCAAGCAGTCCAGCTGCGTGCAGTCGCCTCCTGGTATACCCAAAGATCCTACAACAGGTGGTCGGAAATTGAAAAAATATGGCTGGCCCCAACCCACCCCAACAGTTTGCTCTGAAGTGCGAGTGCGGAAGCCCCCCCCCCCCCCCCCCCCCCCCTTGAACGTCTGCTGGTCTCTATGTCTCAGCTACGACACCTCTGGTGCAAGACCTCTAATGCCGCGTACACACGGTCGGAATTCTCGTCGGAAAAAGCTCTGATGGTTTTCCCGTCGGAATTCCGACGGAATTTCGCTCAAGCTGTGTTGCCTACACACGGTCACACCAAATTCCGACGGTCAGTAACACAGCGGCATACAACACGTTCGACAGCACTATAAAAGGGACGTTTAATGCTTCTGAGCATGCGTCAAATTGTTTCCGAGCATGCGTCGCAATTTTGCGTGTCGGAATTGCCTACACACAATCGGAAAATCCGATAGAGAGGTTTATCGGTCGGAAAAATTAAGAACAGGTTCTCAATCCAAAGTCCGTCGGAAATTCCAACAGAAAAAGACCGATGGGCGTACACACGGTCGGAAAATCTGATGAAAAGCTCCCATCGGACTGTTTCCATCGGAAATTCCGACCGTGTGTACGCGGAATTAGACATATAAGCTGTCATCCGAGAGATCGCTCCTAACCTCGTTTGTCTGCAATCCCAAGGTCCCAGATAGTCCAACACACCAAATGTCTCACCCATGGGCATCACGAAGTCTCTTTCATTTTGGGTCCCTAGTAGATCACAGGTCATGTAAGCTACTGTCCTATGCCGATCTTCAGGCCAAAATTTGACCTGCCCCCACCAGGCGTTCTACAGCCATTTACAAATACGCCACTTCGCCTTGACCATCTCACCCGACCTACAATTCTCCCCTCCACCCCCCTTTTGAAAATCTAATCCTAGCGGGCATGGCCCAGAAGGGTTTAAGATCAGACATCTATAAAATAATAAATGCCTTTCCTATGGAATCTAAAAGGTAAACACGCCTAAATGCCCAAATGGGAAAAGGCCCGCGGGGAAGAAATCTCCATGGAACAATGGCGGGTGATATGGTCACAGGCAGCCAAAAGCTCTCCCTGCACCTTGTACAAAGAAAATGCGTACAAAATACTTTTCTTTTGGTACATGACCCCTGATGTCCTCCACGCCATCTACCCCTCAACCCCTAGTTGTTGTTGGCGATGCCAATCGGACAAAGGCACACTTTTTCACATTTACTGGCCGATTGTCCCATATTGGAAGGAGGTTCAACAACTATTAGCCCATCTTTTGGACACACAACTCCCCCCGACCCCCAAATCTTTCCTACTAGGTATACCCCACCCGCGGCTATCAGCAGCCCAAAAGAAACTTACTTCGACATATCTTAACAGCGGCGCGCTGCCTCATAGCCCTAAATTGGAAAAAGAAAGAAACATCCCCCTGCCCCAGGCGCCTTACATGCTAGAATTAATAAGACGTAGAGCTGATGGAGAAGATGACCGCCAGGATGCAAGATAGGCTGGAAGCACACGATATATAGTGTGGAATCCTTGGAACCTCAGGGGAGGACCCAACCTGATCGGATACGCTGGACCACCATGGTGACAATTTGTCCATTCCTTTTCTTTCCCCTTTCCTTTTTCTCTCCGAGAGTATTCTTGCGACTCTTGTTCCTCTCTAAAAGGTCCCTTTCACACCAATCCGCCTAAAACGTCGGCGGTAAAACGCTGCTATTTTTAGCGGCGTTTTACCCTTGGATTTGCGGCGCATTTCGCCGCTGGCGGGGCGCTTTTACCCCCACGCTGGCGGCCGAGAAAGGGTTAAAACCCCCGGCAAAACGCTGCAATGGTGGCGTTTTGCCGGCGGTATTACAGCGCTGCCCCATCGATTTCAAATAGGGAGCAGCGCTGGAGGAGCGGCGAGTTCACCGCTCCAAAGAAGAAGCTGGCGGGACTTTTCCTGACGTCCTGCCAGCGCACCGCTGCAATGCGACACCCCCTCGGGCTTTCACACTGCAGACAATGGTGCAGCAGTTTGAGGGCGGATTGCAGGCGCTATTTCTAACGCTATAGCGCCTGCAATACGCCCTTGGTGTGAAAGGAGTCTTAATGCAGTTACATGTAATTGTATGCTCTAGGAACACAGGTCCCCCGTTTCAAACTAGCATAAAACGGCCCAGCTGATAGCGACCTGTGAAGAACTTAGAGATTGTTGATAAGAATTTATACGCTGGCTTAGATTTCTTTCTATTTCTTCCTCCCCTTTTGTTTATTTGTTTTCGAGCCTTTCTTAGACCCCTTTCACACCGCAAAGCCTATAGCGTCAGCGGTAAAACGCCGCTATTTTTAGATTTGCAGCGCATTTCGGCTGCTAGCGGGGCGCTTTTACCCCCACGCTGGCGGCCGAGAAAGGGTTGAAACCCCCGGAAAAACGCTGCAATGGTAGCGTTTTGCCGGCGGTATTACAGCGCTGCCCCATTGATTTCAATAGGGAGCAGCGCTGGAGGAGCGGCGAGTTCACCGCTCCAAAGAAGCTGCTGGCAGGACTTTTCCTGACGTCCTGTCAGCGCACCGCTGCTCCAAAGAAGCTGCTGGCAGGACTTTTCCTGACGTCCTGTCAGCGCACCGCTGCAGGGTGAAACCCCTCGGCTTATACTGGAGTCAAGCACTTTTCTGCAGCAGAAAATGAAATTTTCCGACCCGACTTTGGGGCCCCGTATCTCGGGGCCTCTTAGTGCTAGGAAGCCCAAATTTCATATGCAAACTCACGCTATGGCACTACAACATATCCAAAGATGGGGTTTCTAGCACCAAGTGGCCCCGAGATACAGGGCCCCAAAGTCGGTTCAGAAAATGTCATTCTCTGCTGCAGAAAAGTGCTTGACATTTTCTGAACCGACTTTGGGGCCCCGTATCTCGGGGTCACTTAGTAATAGGAACCCCATTTGATATGTTGTAGTGCCATATGTTGTGAGTTTGCATACCACATTTGGGGTTCCTAGCACCAAGTGGCCCCGAGATACGGGGGCCCCAAAGTCGGTCAACTGTGTCCATCTGCAGCAATGTCATTTCGGGACCCTTTGGGTCCAGAGACCCCAAATTTTGGCTGCAGATAGGGGGCATCTAGGAACCCTTAACTACCAGGGGGACCTATGGCTGTAAATGGGCACAGTGAGGCTGCAAATGGGCATTGTTGACCCCCTTTTCCACTTACAGTAGCTGCGCATTTCTCACCCTAGGCTTATACTTGAGTCAATACGTTTTTCCATTTTTTTGTGGTAAAATTAGGTGCCTCGGCTTATATTCGGGTCGGCCTATACTCAAGTATATACGGTACTGCAAATACCTTGAATAAAACTTTATTTGATAAAACTACCCGTTTGGACGCCACTTTGTGCCGATCCTTGGTGTGCTGGCAAAATATCTACGTTGTGACTTGAACCCGTATCCAGCTGGTTGTTGCTGCAGCACCCAAACCTTGAGCGCTTACACCAGGAACGTGTGCCATGGGAATATGGAGGACTACTTGTACAGAAAGTTGCCCCCCTGGTTTTTCCGGTAGACGTTCATATCTGCCGGCACACCACGGATCTTCAAGTGCCGTCTGAAAGTTTTTATTGAAGAATGATCATTTACAAAAAGGACAAAGTCCAACGTTTCAGATCCGCCGCAGGACGCCGTTGTCAAGCATGTGATCATCATTACTGTGCAAAAGTAAGAATTCTATCACAAATAGAAGTGTTAATCGTTTATTTTTTATCAAATAACAAAAACGAGAAGTAAATGAACAGAAGTGAAATCCAATTCACATCAATATTTGGTGGGACCACCTTTGCCTTCAATTCCTCTCGGTAGACTTGCGCACAGTTCTTGAAGGAACTCGACAGGTAGGTTGTTCCAAACATCTTGGAGAACAAAGCACAGATCTTCTGTGGATGTCGGCTGCCTCAAATCCTTCTCTGTCTCCTCATGTAATCCCAGCACCATTATCAGGATGATGAGATCAGGGCTCTGTAGGGGCCAAACCAACACTTCCAGGACTTCTTGTTTTTCTTCACACTGAAGATAGTTCTTAACCACTTACCCACTGGGCACTTAAACCCCCTTCCCAACCAGACCAATTTTCAGCATTCAGTGCTCTCACACTTTGAGTGACAATTACTCTGTCATGCAACACTGTACCCAAATTAATTTTGTGTCCTTTTTTTCCACACAAATAGAGCTTTCTTTTGGTGGTATTTAATCACTGCTGGGTTTTTAAATTTTTGCGCTATAAATCAAAAAATACTGAAAATTTGGTAAAAAAATAAAAATGTTGTTTCTATTAAAATTTATTGCAGAGTATTGGCGAGTATTGGCGAGTACTGGCGAGTACTGGCAGAGTATTGGCGAGTACTGGCAGAGTATTGGCGAGTACTGGCAGAGTATTGGCGAGTACTGGAAGAGTATTGGCGAGTACTGGAAGAGTATTGGCGAGTATTGGCGAGTACTGGCAGAGCATTGGCGAGTATTGGCGAGTACTGGCGAGTACTGGCAGAGCATTGGCCAGTACTGGCAGAGTATTGGCCAGTACTGGCAGAGTATTGGCCAGTACTGGCAGAGTATTGGCCAGTACTGGCAGAGTATTGCAGTGTTGCACAGTATTGATAGAGCATTGCACAGTGGTGGCAGAGCATTGCACAGTGGTGGCAGAGCATTGCACAGTGGTGGCAGAGCATTGCACAGTGGTGGCAGAGTAGGCAGTGTATTGCACAGTGGGGGCAGAGTATTGCACAGTGGTGGCAGAGCATTGCACAGTGGTTGCAGAGCATTGCACAGTGGTTGCAGAGCATTGCACAGTGGTGGCAGAGTATTGCACAGTGGGGGCAGAGTATTGCACAGTGGGGGCAGAGTATTGCACAGTGGTGGCAGAGCATTGCACAGTGGTGGCAGAGCATTGCACAGTGGGGGCAGAGTATTGCACAGTGGGGGCAGAGTATTGCACAGTGGGGACAGAGCATCTGTCACTGACCAGCGCTGTGGGCACTACACATCCAGCCCACAGCGCTGGTCCCATCTCATCCCTTTCCGCTTCTCCCCTCTCACTGTACCGATCGGTACAGAGAGGGGAGGGAGGACCCGGCGTCATGACGTGGCGCTGGTTTGTGTACATGTGATCGCGCCGTCATTTGACGGCGCGATTGCGTGGTAAACAGCCGCTATCAGCGGCCGTTTACCGTGATCCGTGATGCGCCAGGTCCTCGGGAACCGGCGGTCAAGGATGTTCCTGAGTGCACACCCCAGGGGGCGCGCGGGAGCAAGTCTCTGGGAGGACGTCCGTAGGACGTCCACTTAGGATAAGTGACCGCGCTGTAGCCGTCTTTCGGCTATGGCCCGGTCGGCATATGGTTAATGACATTGGCTGTATGCTTGGAGTCATTGTCTTCCTGCAGAATAAATTTGGGGCCTCCCCGATGGTCTGGCATGATGGATAAGTGTCTGCCTGTATTTCTCAGCATTGAGGACACCACTGATTGGGCAACGTTGAGGTGCGTAGACGCAGTGGTCGGCCAAGGAAACATATTGCAGCAGATGAAAGACACACCATGCTTTACCTCCCTTCCACATTGGAAGATGTCCGGCAGGGCCATCAGCACAGAACTGGTGGAAACCAGTGGGACCCAGGTACACCCATCTACTGTGTGGAGAAGTCTGACCAGGAGTGGTCTTCATGGAAGAATTGTGGCCAAAAAGCCATCATACCTCCGACATGGAAACAAGGCTAAGCGACTCAACTATGCAGGAAAACAAACAAAATTTCAGCAGGTGTCCTGGACTGATGAGTCAAAATGTGAAATATTTGGCTGTAGCAGGAGGCAGTTTGTTGGTGAAGGGCTGGAGAGCGGTACAATAATGTGTGTCTGCAGCCAACTGTGAAGCATGGTGGAAGTTCCTTGCACGTTTGGGGCTGAATTTCTGCAAATGGAGTTGGAGATTTGGTCAGGATCAATTGTGTCCTCAATGCTGAGAAATACAGGCAGACATTTATCGATCATTCCATGCCATCAGGGAGGCACGTGACTGGCCCCAACATACAGCCAATGTCATTAAGAACTATCTTCGGTGTAAAGAACAACAAAGAGTCCTGGAAGTGATGGTTTGGCCCCCACAGAGCCCTGATCTCCACATCATAGAGTCTGTCTGGGATGACATGAAGAGGACAGAAGGATTTGGAGGCAGCCGACATCCACAGAAGATCTGTGCTTAGTTCTCCAAGATGTTTGGAACAACCTACCTGTCGAATTCCTTCAAAGAACTGTGCGCAAGTCTACCTAGAAGATTTGAAGGCAAAGGTGGTCCCACCAAATATTGATTCAATTCGAATTTCTCTTCTGTATATTTACTTTATTTTTTTTTATCAATTAACAAAATTAACTATTAACACTTCTATTTCTGAAGGCATTCTTCATTTACAGCCACACCGGCCTTAAACTTTTGCCCAGTGCTGTTCATGGACCTGTGGTGTCTCCAGCTGGCTGTTGTTGCAGCACCCGTTACCTCCGAGCCTATTCCAGGAAGGTGCGAGATGGGAAAATTAACATTATCTGTTTTTTTCAGACAGACACAAAGGCCTACTGAAGGAGCTGACATGGTAGGTTGACAACGCCGCTGCTAATTGCAGGGCAGCGGTCTTAGCGTTGTCAGCCTGCAACAGGAAGTGCTGCTACTGGCAGCATCTCCAGGTTAGATCTGCAGGTTCAACATTTTCATATACGCAAGGAGGCACAATGCCCAACTGTCAGGGCTGGGCTCAGCCCTTCCTTCTCTGAGCTGGCCGGCAAATTGCCAGCTCCTATCTCTCCACAGGTACTCAGCTGTTGATGATATCCTGCTCGTCAGTCCTGCCTACTTAAGCCGTCCAACCTAGAGGATCTCTGCCTTCGCCTTGGTCAACATCACAGAGACTATCTCCTGCTATCCTGTTAATAGACTTGCTTGGCTGACATCCCTTCTGGCTCCAGATCCTGCTTGCCGTTTTTCTACGCTCATCTCCGGCTCCCTGGCGTTTGGCTTGTCTGACTATCCGGTTCCTGAACTTTTGACTACGTTTGTTTATTTACTTTTATTATAAAACAAGTGTGATTTTAACTGTACTTCTGTCTCGGTCCGATTTCAAGGTTTCTGACACAAACATAAAAAGCAATAGACTTTCTATATTAAAAAGATACAACACACAGTATTGCTCTGCACTTTGAGTGAAAATATCAAATCGGTAAGATGGTCAATTTTTACTAAATCTGTTAAAGATCAAAATCAATGATGTTTGCCACAGCCAAACTCCACAATGATGTATTTATTATAGGTTATGGTGGGGGTGGGGGGGTGACCACCATCCTTGCCCATAGCAGTTGGGTGCAGATGGGAACTTTGGTGGAGAGAACTCATTAGACCAGGGGTCTCCAAACTTTCTAAAAAAAAAAAAAAGGGTCAGTTCACTGTCCTTCAGACTTTAGGAGAGCTGGACTAGGACTAGGAGGGAGTAGAAAAATGTCCAGTTGGAGTAAACAATGCTCAATCTTTTATATCAGTGGGAGGACTAGCGCCCCATCATTGGTGCCAGTTGGAAGAATAGTGCCCCATCGTTGGTGTCTGTGGAAGGGATAGTGCCCCAGTGTTGGGGTTAGTGGAAGGAATTCTGCCCCATTGTTGGTGTCAAGGGAAGAAATAGTGCCCCATTGTTTGTGTCATTGAAAGGAATCGTGGCCCATTGTCGGTGTCAGTTGGAAGAATAGTGCCCCATCGTTGATGTCAATGAAAGGAATTGTGCGCCATTGTTTGTGTCAGTAGAAGGAATAGTGCCCCCCATGTTGGTGTCAGTGGAAGGTATAGTGCCCCATTGTTGGTGTCAGTTGGAAGAAAAGTGCCCCATCCTTGGTGGCAATGGAGGGAATTCTACCACATCATTGGTGTCAATGAAAAGAATTGTGCCTCATTGTTGTCAGTGGAAGGAATAGTGCCCCAGTGTTGGTTTTTAATGAAGGGAATTCTGCCACATAGTTGATGCCAATGGAAGGTATTCAGCACCATCCTTGGTGTCTGTGGGAGGGATTGTGCCCCATTGTTGGCGTTAGTGGAAGGAATTCTTCCCCATTGTTGGTGTCAAGGGAAGAAATCGTGCCCCATTGTTTGTGTCATTGAAAGGAATCGTGGCCCATTGTCAGTGTCCGTTGGAAGACTAGTGCCCCATCGTTGATGTCAATTAAAGGAATTGTGCCCCATTGTTTGGGTCAGTAGAAGGTATAGTGCCCCATTGATGGTGTTAGTTGGAAGAAAAGTGCCCCATCGTTGGTGTCAATGAAAAGAATTGTGCCTCATTGTTGCTGTCAGTGGAGGGAATAGTGCCCCATTGTTGGTTTTAATAAAAGGAATTCTGCCACATCGCTGGTGTCAGTGAAAGGAATTGTGCCCCGTTGTTGGCGTCAGTGAAAGGAATAGTGCCACATTGTTGGCGTCAGTGAAAGGAATAGTGCCACATTGTTGGCGTCAGTGAAAGGAATAGTGCCACATTGTTGGCGTCAGTGAAAGGAATAGTGCCACATTGTTGGCGTCAGTGAAAGGAATAGTGCCACATTGTTGGCGTCAGTGAAAGGAATAGTGCCACATTGTTGGCGTCAGTGAAAGGAATAGTGCCACATTGTTGGCGTCAGTGAAAGGAATAGTGCCACATTGTTGGCGTCAGTGAAAGGATTAGTGCCCCATTGTTGGTGTCAGTGAATGGAATTGTGCCCCATTGTTGGTGTCGGTGGAAGGACTTCTTCACAATCATTGGTGTCTGTGGGAGGAATAGTGACTCATTGTTGGTATCAATGAAAATAATTCTGCCACTTTGTTGGTGTCAATGAGAGGAATTGAGCCCGATTGTTGGTGTCAGTGGTAGGAATAGTGCCCAATCGGTGTCTGTGGAAGGAATAGTGCCTCAAGAACTGGATAAAAGGCAAACAAGTGGCCACATCCGGCCCCTGGGCCACGGTTTGGAGACCACTGCATTAAAGTAACTGAAGGAAAAAACAAACCCAAAAGCACAAAAAACTGGAAGGTGTCTCTGGGTGAAGTTGACCCACAAAGGCGATTTTATAGCCATTTGGCCAATCAGGTTTCAGATCAATAAAGGAAAGGGTTACTTACGTGGTGGGCAGGACCGGTCGGCTTCTCGCTCCCCTTCTCCTTTGGCCTTGACCCCCACTGGTTCATCCTTCTTCTGCTGCGTCTTCTCCTCCTTCACCGCGAGGGCGGCCGGCTTGGGAGGGAGGCGCGGTTGCGTCTCCTCCAAGCTTCCCCCTCCCGGGTCCTTCTGGAACAGTCCGGCAATCTTCTTTACGCACACTCCGGACATCGACTGTTCAGAAAGCGCCTCGGGGACCTCAGGCTGGGGTGGGGGAGCCGCTGGGGGTGCAACATGTGGGCAGGGTGGGGGCTTCTGGGGGGGCTTTGGGGGTAGGTGCGGGGGAGGACGGTTTGGCGGCTTGGCTTTGACGATACGGACCGGCTTCTGGGAGAGGGGGATGGGAGGGGGTAAGGCTTCCGTCGCAGACATGGCTTCCCGGTATTGTCACGCGGGATGATGGCACATCTTGGAGGAGGACCTAAGAGAAAGAAAACATGAGATTAGAGCAATGTTCTCCTCCTGCAGGGTGACACATATAGAAGGGGATAGGAGTCTGTTCTCCTCCTGCAGGGTGACACATATAGAAGGGGATAGGAGTCTGTTCTCCTCCTGCAGGGTGACACATATAGAAGGGGATAGGAGTCTGTACTCCTCCTGCAGGGTGACACATATAGAAGGGGATAGGAGTCTGTACTCCTCCTGCAGGGTGACACATATAGAAGGGGATAGGAGTCTGTTCTCCTCCTGCAGGGTGACACATATAGAAGGGGATAGGAGTCTGTTCTCCTCCTGCAGGGTGACACATATAGAAGGGGGTAGGAGTCTGTTCTCCTCCTGCAGGGTGACACATATAGAAGGGGATATGAGTCTGTTCTCCTCCTGCAGGGTGACACATATAGAAGGGGGTGAGAGTCGTGTAATCTGGCCAGGAAGTTGCTCTCAGGATGTTTCTGTAGCTATTCTGAGTCAGATATTTATTCAGCTCGCTGTCAGGAAATGGATTTCCTCTGGATAATAATATTTTGCTGTCTGTCCGTTTGATATAAAATGTTCCGGATACGGAGGATGGAATAAGTACTGATTTCTATCACAGAGGCAAAATGTTCTTCTTGTTGCCATACGTCTGCTACAATTCCCAGCCTCCCCCCCACCTATTAGACTGTAAGCTCTTCAGCCTAGCCGGCTCACTGGGTATTATACTGACCCCATGGAAGAATTCCTGAAATTCTACCAGCTTTTAGAACTTGAAGTGGGCTGTCAGTGTTCTCCTCCCGGGTCTCTGGTATTTGGGAATTATTTAAAGGCCCACTCCACCCACAGCTGGTATTTGAGTTTTAGTTGGTTGCCGGATTCAGGTTTCTTCCAATCGATGGAATTCTCCAAACTCGGTTCTCTCCATAGCTCAGAAATGGAAATCCAACCACGAGGGAGACCTTGTGGGAGGGGCAGAGGCACAAACAAATGGCACCAACCCAATTAACATGCCCTTAGGGCCCATTTACATATTTGCATTGCTAGGCCAGTTATTTCAAATGGTGCTCCAATATACCAAGGCAAGGGTCTCCAATTTATGGCCCGCGGGCCACGCCCGGCCCACAGCTAGGGTCAGTGGTCTATCCTCAATGCACACAGATTCAAGATCAAGGTCATCAGAGGTTACCTATGGTCTCAACTGATAGGGGGGACTCTCATGAGGATTCTCATGTGAGGGGGGACCCGCGCGCAAGGCGAGACTCCGGCTGGGACACACTCGTAAGGGGAGACCCTGACGGGGACCCACCCGTAAGGGGAGACCCTGACGGGGACCCACTTGTAAGGGGAGACCCTGA
>CM053029.1:36102525-36315025 GCA_028564925.1 Lithobates sylvaticus | reverse complement strand
TCTAAGGTGGTAAAGGGAAGGGATGGAATGCTTTCTAGTAATAAAAACCAGAGGCGTGAACCCCTCCCTACTCTATAGAAAAGAAAATGCTTTGGCTTGATATTCCCATCACTCTCCTTTGTGTAGTCCGGGTAGTTTTATGTTTCAGGGACTGGAAGAAAGTGGGGCAAGTATTAGAGAAGAGATCACGGGTCAGGAGACGGGAGTTATGACTCAGAATCTTTTCTCTATCATTAGACAATGGGGTTAGTCTCTGAAAGGTAAATTAGCCACCAGCACAGTGGACACTGGGAGAAGAGAGCTCCGACTGGAAACTGCCGGGGTAGAAGAGAGGAGCTCGGGCCCGGCGCCGGAGTAGAAGAAGAGAGGAGCTCGGGCCCGGCGCCGGAGTAGAAGAAGAGAGGAGCTCGGGCCCGGCGCCGGAGTAGAAGAAGAGAGGAGCTCGGGCCCGGCGCCGGAGTAGAAGAAGAGAGGAGCTCGGGCCCGGCGCCGGAGTAGAAGAAGAGAGGAGCTCGGGCCCGACGCCGGGAGAAGAGAGGAGCTCGGGCCGGACGCCGGGAGAAGAGAGGAGCTCGGGCCGGACGCCGGGAGAAGAGAGGAGCTCAGGCCGGACGCTGGGAGAAGAGAGGCGCTCAGGCCGGACGCCGGGAGAAGAGAGCTCCGGCTGTACAGCACACAGCTCCAACAGCACAGAAATATCCATCTACCTAAATCCTTTGTAGGTTTTGTTCTTAGTAAATGCAGATTAGTACTAGGAAGGTTGGAAGCTCTCTGAGGTTTGAGGTGTGAAGAGTTTTCTTCACTTCCTCTTTAATCAGCTGCACAGGAAGTGAAAGGAAGTCTCCCCAATGAAAAAACAGACGCAGGTGAAAACCAGTGACCAGAACTCCGGCACACAGGAGTTTCCAGACCTCAATGTTTTACTGAAGTTCTGTGAATATACTTCTGCATCTTTCACCCCAGAAAACCCAGTGTGCCAGCTTCTTTATTCAGGTTTATCACGCCATCACCGTTGGCTGAGCACCCCTTTGCCAAGGTGTTAAAAGGCACAGGTAGATATTTTCTATCAATAAAAACCCAACAGAGGCAACAACCTCTTCCCTACTCTATGACAACAGCTCAGGCCGGACACCGGGAGAAGAGAGCTCTAGCTGGACGCCTGGAGAAGAGAGCTCTAGCTGGACGCCTGGAGAAGAGAGCTCTAGCTGGACGAGAAGAGAGCTCTGGCCGGACGAGAAGAGAGCTCTGGCCGGACGCCTGGAGAAGAGAGCTCTGGCCGGACGCCTGGAAAAGAGAGCTCTGGCCGGACGCCTGGAGAAGAGAGCTATGGCCGGACGCCTGGAGAAGAGAGCTCTGGCCGGACGCCTGGAGAAGAGAGCTCTGGCCGGACGCCTGGAGAAGAGAGCTCTGGCCGGACGCCTGGAGAAGAGAGCTCTGGCCGGACGCCTGGAGAAGAGAGCTCTGGCCGGACGCCTGGAGAAGAGAGCTCTGGCCGGACGCCTGGAGAAGAGAGCTCTGGCCGGACGCCTGGAGACGAGAGCTCTGGCCGGACGCCTGGAGAAGAGAGCTCTGGCCGGACGCCTGGAGACGAGAGCTCTGGCCGGACGCCTGGAGAAGAGAGCTCTGGCCGGACGCCTGGAAAAGAGAGCTCTGGCCGGACGCCTGGAGAAGAGAGCTATGGCCGGACGCCTGGAGAAGAGAGCTCTGGCCGGACGCCTGGAGAAGAGAGCTCTGGCCGGACGCCTGGAGAAGAGAGCTCTGGCCGGACGCCTGGAGAAGAGAGCTCTGGCCGGACGCCTGGAGAAGAGAGCTCTGGCCGGACGCCTGGAGAAGAGAGCTCTGGCCGGACGCCTGGAGAAGAGAGCTCTGGCCGGACGCCTGGAGAAGAGAGCTCTGGCCGGACGCCTGGAGAAGAGAGCTCTGGCCGGACGCCTGGAGAAGAGAGCTCTGGCCGGACGCCTGGAGAAGAGAGCTCTGGCCGGACGCCTGGAGAAGAGAGCTCTAGCCGGACGCCTGGAGAAGAGAGCTCTGGCCGGACGCCTGGAGAAAAAGCGCAAAAAAAAAAAAAAAAAAAAAAAAAAACGCAAACAGGTGCAGGAATTGCATACAGACATATATATATATATAAAAAATAGAAAAAAATATATATATAATAAATAAATCTCGCTCAGTGCCTTGAAAAAGTATTCACACCCTTTGAAATTTTCCACATTTTCTCAGGTTACAACCAAAAACGTAAATGTATTTTATTGGGATTTTATGTGATGGACCAACACAAAGTGGCACATAATTGTAAAGTGGAAGGAAAATGATAAATGAAACAAATAAATATGTGATAAGTGTGGGGGGGTACATTTGTATGGCGCCCCCCGGAGTCAATACTTTGTAGAACCTCCTTTCACTGCAATTACAGCTGCAAGTCTGTACACCTGGAGAGGGACATTTCTGCCCATTCTTCTTTGCAAAATCTCTCAAGCTTTGTCAGATTGGATGGAGAGCGTCTGTGAGCAGCAATTTTCAAGTCTTGCCACAGATTCTCAGTTGGATTTAGGTCTGGACTGTGACTGGGCCATTCTAACATATGAATATGCTTTGATGTAAACCATTCCATTGTAGCTCTGGCTGTATGTTTCAGGTCGTTGTCCTGCTGGAAGGTGAACCTCCGCCCCGGTCTCAAGTCTTTTGCAGACTCTAAGGCTGCTTTCACACTGGAGCGGTGGGGGCGCTGGCGGTAAAGCGGCGCTATATTTAGCGCCGCTTTACCGGCGTTTTAGCGGCGCATTGCGGCCGCTCGCGGGGTGTTTTTACCCCCCGCGAGCGGCCGAAAAAGGGTCAATACCGCCCGCAAACCACCGCTGCAGCGGCGTTTTGCGGGCGGGTTCGGCGCGCTCCCCCATTGTTTTCAATGGGACCGGGCGCTATAGGAGCGGTAAATATACCGCTCCTATAGCGAGCCAAAGATGCGGCTTGCAGGACATTTTTGAGCGTCCTGCAAGCGCACCGCTTCAGTGTGAAAGCCCTCGGGGCTTTCACACTGAAGGAACAGCAACAGCTGTTTCGGGTCGGTTTGCAGGCGCTATTCTTAGCGCAATAACGCCTGCAAACCGCCCCAGTGTGAAAGCAGCCTAACAGGTTTTCTTCTAAGATTGCCCTGTATTTGGCTCCATCCATCTTCCCATCAACTCTGACCAGCTTCCCTGTCCCTGCTGAAGAAAAGCATCCCCACCACATGATGCTGCCACCACCATGTTTCACAGTGTGGATGGTGTGTTCAGGGTGATGTGCCGTGTTAGTTTTCCGCCACACATAGCCTTTTGCTTTTAGGCCAAAAAGTAAAATTTTGGTCTCATCTGACCAGATCACCTTCTTCCAGATGTTTGCTGTGTCCCCCACATGGCTTCTCATAAACTGCAAACAGGACTTCTTATGACTTTGTTTCACCAATGTCTTTCTTCTTGTCACTCTTCCATAAAGGTCAGATTTGTGGAGCGCACGACTAAAGCCCCATACACACGGTCGGACTTTTTCATGGATTCTGTCCGATCGGACAATGTTGTTGAAAAATCAGACCGTGTGTATGCACCATCGGACAGTGTACGTCGGATTGTCCGACGGACAAAGTCTTATCTCCTGCTGGAAAGATTTGCCGACAACGCGGTCCGATCACACCAAATCCGATCGTGTGTACGGTTGTCCGACCGGACAAAGTGCTACGCATGGTCACATCACATTACAAGACCAAAGCTATTGGCTACTAGCCTCTACGTAGTCCCGTCGTACGCAACAAACGTCACCACGTTCAGAATGATTTTCCGACAACTTTGTCCGACCGTGTGTACGCAAAACCAACATCGGACAAAGTATGACGGACAGGATCCGACCGACCTGGTCCGCGGATTGTCCGACCGTGTGTATGGGGCTTAATAGTTGTCCTGTGGACAGATTCTCCCACCTGAGCTGTGGAACTCTGCAGCTCCTCCAGAGTTACCATGGGCCTCTTGGCTCTTCTCTGATGAATGCTCTCCTTGCCCGGCCCGGTCAGTTTAGGTGGACGGCCATGTCTTGGTAGGTTTCCAGTTGTGCCCATACTCTTTCCATTTTCCGATGATGGATTGAACAGAGCTCCGTGAGATGTTCAAAGCTTGGGATATTTTTTTTTATAACCTAACCCTGCTTTATACTTCTCCACAACTTTATCCCTGACCTGTCTGGTGTGTTCCTTGGCCTTCATGATGCTGTTTTTTCTCTAAGGTTCTCTAACAAACCTCTGAGGGCTTCACAGAACAGCTGTATTTATACTGAGATTAAATTACACACAGGTGGACTCTATTTACTAATTAGGTGACTTCTGAAGACAATTGGTTCCACTAGATTTTAGTTAGGGATATCAGAGTAAAGGGGGCTGAATACAAATGTACCCCCCACACTTTTCACATATTTATTTGTAAAAAAAAAATTGAAATCCATTTATCATTTTCCTTCCACTTCACAATTATGTGCCACTTTGTGTTGGTCTATCACATAAAATACATTTACGTCATTGTTTGTAACATGACAAAATGTGGAACATTTCAATGGGTATGAATACTTTTTCAAGGCACTGTATATACCGTCGTATACAGATATATAGACTGTATACACAGTCTATATACAGACCATGTTTAATACAAAAGTATGATCCATCCTAATTAACATTCCTCAGCTGGGAAGGAGGACCAGAGAGCCCAGACAGGCCGGGATCTACACCGAGCACTGCGTACCGGGACATCAGTGCAGGCGCTGGAGTGTATATGTGACCCGAGAATGACCCCCACCTACTGCCGGAGACAGGAAATCCTACAGGAGGGAAATCCCATCATACAGCAACCCCTGTGTACTACACAGGACTAACCCACAGAGCTCACACTCTAATAGACAGAGAGGTGTCTCCTGCAGAGCTGACGCTCTAATATACAGAGAGGATACAGTATATAGAGGGATGTGTGTCCTGCAGAGCTGACACTCTAATATACAGAGAGAGATGAGTGTGTCCTGCAGAGCTGACACTCTAATATACAGAGAGGATACAGTATATAGAGAGATGTGTGTCCTGCAGAGCTGACACTCTAATACACAGAGAGGATACAGTATATATAGAGAGATGTGTGTCCTGCAGAGCTGACACTCTAATATACAGAGAGGATACAGTATATAGAGAGGTGTGTCTCCTGCAGAGCTGACACTCTAATATACAGAGAGGATACAGTATATAGAGGGATGTGTGTCCTGCAGAGCTGACACTCTAATGTACAGATAGTATACAGATACAGTATATAGAGAGATGTGTGTCCTGCAGAGCTGACACTCTAATATACAGAGAGGATACAGTATATAGAGATGCGTGTCCTGCAGAGCTGACACTCTAATATACAGATACAGTATATAGAGAGAGATATGTGTCCTGCAGAGCTTACACTCTAATATACAGAGAAGGGATACAGTATATAGAGAGGTGTGTGTCCTGCAGAGCTTACACTCTAATATACAGAGAAGGGATACAGTATATAGAGAGGTGTGTGTCCTGCAGAGCTTACACTCTAATATACAGAGAAGGGATACAGTATATAGAGAGGTGTGTCCTGCAGAGCTGACACTCTAATATACAGAAGAGATACAGTATATAGAGAGATGCGTGTCCTGCAGAGCTGACACTCTAATACACAGAGACAGGATACAGTATATAGAGAGATGTGTGTCCTGCAGAGCTGACACTCTAATATACAGAGAGGATACAGTATATATAGAGGGATGTGTGTCCTGCAGAGCTGACACTCTAATATACAGAGAGGGGGATACAGATACAGTATATAGATAGGTGTGTCCCGCAGAGCTGACACTCTAATATACAGATAGTATACAGATACAGTATATATAGAGAGAGTCCTGCAGAGCTGGCACTCTAATATACAGATAGTATACAGATACAGTATATAGAGAGAGATGTGTGTCCTGCAGAGCTTACATTCTAATATACAGTATATAGAGATGTGTGTCCTGCAGAGCTGACACTCTACTATGCAGAGAGAGGATACAGTATATAGAGATGTGTGTCCTGCAGAGCTGACACTCTACTATGCAGAGAGAGGATACAGTATATAGAGATGTGTGTCCTGCAGAGCTGACACTCTACTATGCAGAGAGAGGATACAGTATATAGAGAAAGGTGTCCTGCAGAGCTGACACTCTAATATACAGAGAGAGGATACAGATACAGTATATAGAGAGGTGTATCCCGCAGAGCTGACACTCTAATATACAGAGAGGGGATACAGATACAGTATATAGAGAGGTGTATCCTGCAGAGCTGACACTCTAATATACAGAGAGGATACAGTATATAGTATATAGAGATGTGGGTCCTCTATACATATATAGTGTGATGCATAATACAATGATGGGTGGGGTATGGATAATATATTAGGGGGGGGGGGGCAGCCAGGTGATGGGGGGGGTGGTATATATATTATAGGGGGTGGGGGTAGGGAGGACACATGTATATATATATATATATATGATGTATATAGGAGATGATGACGAGGACAGCATCCAATGTACAGACATGGAGCTCCATACATCACACAGGGCTGCTGTCATCCTCATCCTGGGGGAGGGGGGGAGGGGGACACACACTCTATTACACACAATGTGTCATCCTGATCCTCAGCAGACAATGTACAGCCGGGGGGTGTAGAATGGAGGACACTCACCTGTGTGCAGAGCGCTGATGGAAGCTGGCACAGCACTGAGCTCAGTACAGAGGAGGAGGAGGAGGAGCTGGGAGAGGAGGAGTGGGCAGGGCGAGGGGGAGGAGCCGGGGGAGGGAAGGGAGGGGCAGCGCCCTCTATTGTTCTCCCCTCCCCCTCCTCCTCCTCTGTATTACATGTTACAATGTATCAGAGAGAAGAGATGAGTGTGATCTGTATAGAGGAGACACTCACACCCCTCCTCCTCCTCCTCCTCCTCCTTCATCATCATCATCATTTATATCACCATCTGATATGTGTATTATTCTGTGCTATGCTTTCCATATATACACTATTATTAATAATATTATTATCATCATTATCAGCTGCACTATCCTCTGCTATCCCATTATTATTATTATTATTATCATTTTTAGCAGCTGATATGTAAAGTATCCCCTGCTATGTCACCCCCATTTACACTATATATACTTTATATATTATTATTATTATTATTATTATTACAGTCAGCAGTGTCCTTTGCTATCCACCTTTATTTTTTATTTATTAATATCATTATTATTATTTACTATTATATTTATTATTGTTATTATCAGCTGATACCTGCAATATCACCTTGTCCCTCTTATTTACACTATTATTAATATTATTATTATTTTTAGTAGCTGATATCTAAAGTATGCACTGCCATGCCCCCCCCCCCCCCCCCCCCCCCCCCCCCCCCCCCCCCATATTTACACTATATATATTTTTATATACTATTATTGGTATTATTACTATTATTGCAGTTGGCAGTGTCCTTTGCTATCCACCTTTATTTATTATTATTTAATATTAATTTTACTATTGTTATTATTATCAGCTGATACTTGCAATATCACCTGATATGTCCCCCTTATTTACACTATTATTTATATTATTATTATTATTATTAGCAGCTGATATCTAAAGTATGCACTGCCATGTCACCCCTATTTACTCTATATATACTTTATATACTATTATTATTATTATTGGTATTATTACTATTATTACAGTCTGCAGTGTCCTTTGCTATCCACCATTATTTATTTTTTATTATTTACTATTCATTTTATTATTGTTATTATTATCAGCTGATACTTGCAATATCACCTGCTATGTCCTCCTTATTTATACTATTATTTATATTATTATTATTAGCAGCTGATATCTAAAGTATCCACTGCCATGTCACCCCTATTTACACTTTATATATTTGATATACTATTATTGGTATTATTACTATTATTACAGTAGGCAGTGTCCTTTGCTATCAACCTTTATTTTTTTTTTATTATTTACTATTAATTGTATTATTGTTATTATTATCAGCTGATACTTGCAATATCGCCTGCTGTGTCACCCTTATTTACACTATTATTATTATTATTAGCAGCTGATATCTATAATATCCACTGCCATGTCACCCCTATTTATACTATATATACTTTATATACTATTATTATTATTGATATTATTACTATTATTACAGTTGGCAGTGTCCTTTGCTATCCACCATTATTTATTATTATTATCTACTATTAATTTTATTACTGTTATTATTATCAGCTGATACTTGCAATATCACCTGCTATGTCCCCCTTATTTACACTATTATTTATATTATTATTATTATTATTAGCAGCTGATATCTAAAGTATCCACTGCCATGTCACCCCTATTTACACTATATATATTTTTATATACTATTATTGGTATTATTACTATTATTACAGTTGGCAGTGTCCTTTGCTATCTACCTGTAATTATTATTATTATTTGCTATTCATTTTATTATTGTTATTATTATCAGCTGATACTTGCAATATCACCTGCTGTGTCACCCTTATTTACGCTATTATTTATATTATTATTATTATTATTATTATTAGCAGCAGCTGATATCTAAAGGATCCACTGCCATGTCACCCCTATTTACTCTATATATACTTTATATACTATTATTATTATTGGTATTATTACTATTATTACAGTCGGCAGTGTCCTTTGCTATCCACCTTTATTTATTATTATTTGCTATTCATTTTATTATTTTTATTATTATCAGCTGATACTTGCAATATCACCTGCTATATCACCTGCTATGTCACCTTTATTTACACTATTATTTATATTATTATTATTATTATTAGCAGCTGATATCTAAAGTATCCACTGCCATGTCACCCCTATTTACACTGTATATATACTTTATATACTATTATTGGTATTATTACTATTATTACAGTTTTGCTATCCACCTTTTATTTATTATTATTATTATTATTATTTATTTATTTTGTATTATTATTATTATCAGACAGCTGCAGTGTCCTTTTGTTATCCACCCTTATATTTTATTATTTACTTTAGCCAATCTCTCTGCAGCGTCCTCTGCTATTCCACTATTATACAGACTTATTATTATATTATTATTAATACTAATAGTAATCATTATTAGTAGTTATTAGTAATATATTTTTTCCGGTCCTTTGTCCGGGGAGTTATCTATTGAGGGGTTCAACAAACAGAAGTTTTGGGGGGAGGTGAAGGTCCACAGGGCAGTAATCACCGGTCCAACCAGGACCCGACATTCAGGTAGCAAGGCCACAGGCATTAGATACGTCCAGAATGGGGACACAGTACCGTAAATAGTGAGTACCGGTACACAAAGCCACTCTATGGAATGGCAAGGAGGGACCAGAGTCACATTGACAGAGGGACAGTAAGGAGGTAAGTCCAGAGGAACACAGGACAATAACTTGGGTGCAGTGAGGGGCAAAACGGCTATGGTGAGGATTGTACAGGAAGCTTCTAGGTCCAGGGAGGCGAAGGGGCAGGTCTCATGTACCTGGTAGCAGCTGGGCATGCACAAGGTGAAGATCACAGAGAGTCCTGGGGAAGGTGGGGGCCCACGAAAGGCAGCGCCATCATTTAGAAGAGATCGGTGAGGAAGGCGACTCCATATGGTGACAATGTGGGCAAAGACAAGCTGCTCAATGGCAATTTTTACATTGGGAATTATACTCCCCCCTCAAAGATGTTATGTATGGAACCCCAATAAGAAACTCTGACCTTGTAAGTCCTCTCTTGCTTCTTTCTGGGTAAGGAGCTGGTTTGGGCATTTTATCTGTGTGGTGCATGGTGACCTCCTGGCAGGTGATGTGGGCTCACCTAAGGTGCAGGTCCAGGAGACTAAGTAGTCTTCACAAGAACACTCCACAAGAAGCGGTGGGGTGGTGACCCTAGTGGCCCCTTAGCTGCTTTGCTCCAAGGTGATAACAGATTGCAGCACTCAGAATTGCCCCACCAAGCGGTCACAGGAACAGGATGGCTACACTATAAGAGTACAGTATTGGAAGGTCAGAGTTCGAGCTGGGGTCAAGACAGGAGGCAGGCAGGAGAGAATTCAGTGTCTGGGCAGAGGTCGAGGCAAGTGGCAGCCAAGATATTAGTCAAGGTTCAGGCTCAGGTTGAGGCAGGCAGTAGGCAACAGAGTAGTCAGTTTCCAGGTAGAGGTTGCGGCAAGTAGCAGGCAAGACAGTAGTTGGGTTCAGGCTGGGGTCAAGGCAGGCAGTAGCCCAGAGAGTAGTACTAGTCAGTGTCCAGGTAGAGGTCGAGGCAAGCCGCAGGCAAGAGAGTAGTCAGGGTTCAGGCTGGAGTTGAGGCAGGCAGCAGGCAAAAGAATAGTCAATGTCTAGGCGGAGGTCAAGACAGGTGGCAAGCAAGAAGGTAGCCTGGGTTCAGGTTGAGGCAGGCAGTAGGCAAGAGAGTAGTCAGTTTCCAGGTAGAGGTTGCAGCAAGTAGCAGGCAAGACAGTAGTTGGGTTCAGGCTGGGGTCAAGGCAGGCAGCAGCCAAAAGAGTAGTACTAGTCAGTAGAGGTTGAGGCAAGCAGCAGGCAAGAGAGTAGTCAGGGTTCAGGCTGGAGTTGAGGCAGGCGGCAGGCAAGAGAATAGTCGATGTCCAGGCAGAGGTCAAGGCAGGGTTCCGGCTAAAGTCGAGGCAGGCGGCAAACATGGAAATAGTCAGGGTACAGGCAGAGGTCAAGGTGGCAGACAGAAGAGAAATTGAGAGGTTGAGGTTGAGGTAGGCAGCAGGCAAGTGAGTGGTCGGATTTTAAAAGCATTTTTTTTACTATCATGATCAATGCTTAGTCTGCTTTTATGTGTCTTTATAGGGTGTATTTATAAAGAATAAAAATAAAAAATTGGCATAGCTGTTCATCAAAACTCCATGCAAATGGAGCAAAATCAAATGTTCTACAGTCCTAGTATTCAGGAACATCCTTGCCTGTGGCGGGTGATCTGGATGATCTGTTTCGGAGAAGTACATATCACAGAGCTCTTACTGACCTCTTATAAGGTCATAGGATTTGGTGAGTCATTTGTATAGCACCAGGTGGAAGTCACATTGTGTCTGTTCATATTCTAACATGTTTATGAGATGGAAAGTATAAGGGTGCTATATATGGTCCTGTGGCTCAGGTATAGGGGAGCATGGTCCTCAGGCTCGGATAAAAAGGAGCATTGTCCTGTGTCCTTAGTTCATGTACTGTATATGGAAGCAATAGTGCATTATGGACCTGTGTCCTTGGCTTCGGTATAGGCAAACATGGCCCTGTGTCCTCGGCTCAGGTTTAGGGGAGCATGGTCCTGCATCCTATGGCTCAGGAATAGAGCATTGTGGTCCTGTGTCTTCGGGCTGGGTATAGGCGAACATGGCCCTGTGTCTTTGACTCCGGTGTAGGGGAGCTTGGCCCACTATTCTATGCCTCTGGAATAGGGCATTATGGTCCTGTGTCCTCGGCTTGGGTATAGGCAAACATGGCCCTGTGAACTTGGCTCAGGTTTAGGGGAGCATGGTGCTGCATCCTACAGCTTAGGTATAGGGGAGCATGGTCCTGTGTCCTCAGGTCAGGTATAAGGGAGCGTGGTCCAGCATCCTATGGCTCTGGAACAGGGCATTATGATCCAGTGCCCTCAGCTTGGGTATAGGGGAACATGGCCCTGTCCCTTAGCTCAGGTATAGGGAGCTTGGCCCTGCAACCTGAGGCTCAGGTATAGGGGAGCATTTTCCTGCATCTTGTGGCTTGGGTATAGGGGTGCATGGTCCTGTGTCCTCAGGTCAGGTATAGGGGAGCATGGTCCAGCATTCTATGGCTCTGGAACAGGGCATTATGGTCCTGTGCCCTCAGCTTGGGTATAAGGGAGCATGGTCCTGCTTCCTGTGGCTCAGGTACAGGGGAGCATGGTCCTGCATCCTGCAGCTTTGGTATAGGGGAGCATTGTCCTATGTTCGTGGCCTGGATATAGGGGAGCACAGCCCTCTGTCCCACAGCTTTGCTGAAGGGGAGCATGGTCCTGTGGCTTGGGAATAAGGCATTATGGTCCTGTGCCCTCAGCTTGGGTATAGGGGAACATGGTCCTGTTTCTATGGCTCAGGTGTAGGGGAGCAAAGTTCTGCATCCTGTGGCCTGAGTATAGGGGAGTATGGTCCTGTGTCCTGCAGCTTTGGTATAGGGGAGCATGGTCCTGTGTCCTCAGATCTGGTATAGGGAAGCATGGTCCTCTGCCCTATGACTTGGGTATATGGAAGCATGGTGTTGTGACCTCAGCTCAGGTATAGGTGAACATGGTCCTGTGTCCTCGGCTTGGATATTGGGAAGCATGGTCCAGTGTCCTCGGCTTGGGTATTGGGGAGCATGGTCTTTTGTGTCCTCAGCTCAGGTGGGAGAATCTGTCCACAGGACAACTATTAGTCGTGTACTCCTCAAATCTGGCCTTTAAGAAAGAGTGGTAAGAAGAAAGCCATTGTTGAAAGAAAGCCATAAGAAGTCCAGTTTGCAGTTTGTGAGAAGCCATGTTGGGGACACAGCAAACATGTGGAAGAAGGTGCTCTGGTCAGATGAGACAAAAATTGAAGTTTTTGGCCTAAAAGCAAAACGCTATGTGTGGCGGAAAACTAACACTGCACATCACCCTGAACACACCATCCCCACTGTGAAACATGGTGATGGCAGTATCATGTTGTGGGGATGCTTTTCTTCAGCAGGGACAGGGAAGCTGGTCAGAGTTGATGGGAAGATGAATGGAGACAAATACAAGGGAATCTTAGAAGAAAACCTGTTATGCCGCGTACACACAACCGGACTTTCCGGCAAACTAGGTCCTTTTCGACTGACTTTCGGCGGAGTTCCGACAGACTTTCAAAACAAACGGACTTGGCCACACACAAACGGACTAAGTCCGTTCGTAAGTGCGTTCATTTTGAACGTGATGACGTACGACGGGAAGTTCAATAGCCAGTAGCCAAGAGCTTCCCTTGCGTTGTATTTGGTCCGTCGGACCAGCACACAGACAAACGTTTTTCCCGAATTAAGTCCGTCGGAATTAAGTCCGTCGGAATTAAGTCCGTCGGAATTGAGTCCGACGGACAGATTTGAAACATGTTCTATTTCTAGGTCCGTCGGATTTTCGTCCCGAAAAACGAACGGATTAGCCCACACACGTTCGGATTGTCCGACGGACTAATCCCGTCAGACCTAGTCTGCCGGAAAGTCCGTACGCGGCATTAGAGTCTGCAAAAGACTTGAGACTGGGGTGGAGGTTCACCATTCAGCAGGTCAACGACCCTAAACATACAGCCAGAGCTACAATGGAATGGTTTACATCAAAGCATATTCATGTATAATGCCCCGTACACACGCTCGGAATTTCCGACGGAAAATGTCCTATCGGACCATGTTGTCGGAAAATCCGACCGTGTGTGGGCGCCATCAGACTTTTTCCGTCGGAATGCTCTCAAATTTTCCGACAACAAAGTCCGATCGGACTTTTTCCGATCGTGTGTAGCGAATTCCGACTGACAAAGTGCCACGCATGCTCAGATCACATTACAAGACCAAAGATATTGGCTACTAGCCTCTACGTAGTTCCGTCGTACGCAACAAACGTCACCACGTTCAGAATGATCGGATTTTCGGACAACTTTGTCCGACCGCGTGTATGCAACACCAGTGTCGGACAAAATCTGTCGGAAAAAATCAGACGGATTTTGTGGTCGGAATTTCCGATTGTGTGTACGGGGCATTAGAATGGCCCAGTCAAAATCCAGACCCAAATCCAATAGAGAATCTGTGGCCAGACTTGAAAATTGCTGTCCAGACGCTCTCCATCCAATCTGACAGAACTTGAGATATCTTGCAAAGAAGGATGGGCACAAATGTCCCTCTCTAGAGGCGCAAAGCTGGTAGAGACATCCCCAAAAAGACTTGCAGCTGTAATTGCAGCGAAAGGAGGTTCTACAAAGTATTGACTCCGGGGGGCGCCATACAAATGTACACCACACTTTTCACACATTTGTTTGTAAAAAAAATTGAAAACCATTTATCATTTTCCTTCCACTTCACAATTATGTGCCACTTTGTGTTGGTCCATCACATAAAATCCCAATAACATGCATTTAAGTTTTTGGTTGTAACATGTTTGTAACAAATTTCAAAGGGTATGAATAGTTTTTCAAGGCACTGAGCGAGATTTATTTATTTATATATATATATATATATATATATATATATATATATATATATAGAGTGGTGTGAAAAAGTGTTTGCCCCCTTCCTCATTTCCTGTTCCTTTGCATGTTTGTCACACTTAAGTGTTTCGGAACATCAAACCAATTTAAACAATAGTCAAGGACAACACAAGTAAACACAAAATGCAATTTGTAAATGAAGGTGTTTATTATTAAAGGTGAAAAAAAATCCAAACCATCATGGCCCTGTGTGAAAAAGTGATTGCCCCCCTTGTTAAAACATACTATAACTGTGGCTGTCCACACCTGAGTTCAATTTATCTAGCCACACCCAGGCCTGATTATTGCCACACCTGTTCACAATCAAGGCATCACTTAAATAGGAGCTGCTTGACACAGTAAGGTCCACCAGAAGATCCTTAAAAGCTACACATCATGCCGAGACCCAAAGAAATTCAGGAACAATTGAGAAAGAAAGTAATTGAGATCTATCAGTCTGGAAAGGGTTATAAAGCCATTTCCAAAGCTTTGGGAATCCAGCGAACCACAGTGAGAGCCATTATCCACAAATGGCGAAGACATGGAACAGTGGTGAACCTTCCCAGGAGTGGCCGGCCGCCCAAAGTTACCCCAAGAGCGCAGCGACGACTCATCCAAGAGGTCACAAAAGACCCCACAACAACGTCCAAGGAACTGCAGGCCTCACTTGCCTCAGTTAAGGTCAGCGTTCATGCCTCCACCATCAGGAAAAGACTGGGCAAAAATGGCCTGCATGGCAGAGTTCCAAGGAGAAAACCACTGCTGAGCAAAAAGAACATCAAAGCTCGTCTCAATTTCTCCACAACACATCTTGATGATCCCCAAGACTTTTGGGACAACATTCTGTGGACCGATGAGACAAAAGTGGAACTCTTTGGAAGGTGTGTGTCCAAGTATATCTGGCGTAGAAGGAACACTGCATTTCAGAAAAAGAACATTATACCAACAGTAAAATATGGTGGTGGTAGTGTGATGGTCTGGGGCTGTTTTGCTGCTTCAGGACCTGGAAGCCGTGATAAAAGGAACTATGAATTCTGCTGTCTACCAAGAGATCCTGAAGGAGAATGTCCGACCATCTGTTCGTGTACTCAAGCTGAAACGAACTTGGGTTCTGCAGCAGGACAATGATCCTAAACACACCAGCAAGTCCACCACCGAATGGCTGAAGAAAAACAAAATGAAGACTTTGGAGTGGCCTAGCCAAAGTCCTGACCTGAATCCTATTGAGATGTTGTGGTATGACCTTAAAAAGGCCGTTCATGCTCGAAAACCCTCTAATGTAACTGAATTAGGACAATTCTGCAAAGATGAGTGGGCCAAAATTCCTCCAGGACGCTGTAAAAGCCTCATTGCACGTTATCGCAAACGCTTGGTTGCAGTTGTTGCTGCTAAGGGTGGCCCAACCAGTTATTAGGTTTAGGGGGCAATCACTTTTTCACACAGGGCCATGATGGTTTGGATTTTTTTTCACCTTTAATAATAAACACCTTCATTTAAAAATTGCATTTTGTGTTTACTTGTGTTGTCCTTGACTATTGTTTAAATTGGTTTGATGTTCCGAAACACTTAAGTGTGACAAACATGCAAAGGAACAGGAAATGAGGAAGGGGGCAAACACTTTTTCACACCACTGTATATATATATAAAATAGAAAAAAAAATATATATATATATATATATTATATATATGTCTGTATGCAATTCCTACACCTGTTTGCGTTTTTTTGTCGTATTGTGTCTTGTGCTGTGTCAATACTATGTGGTTTGTATACCAGTCGGGTGGGATTCCTGTCCGGTCCGGTGATGGTATAATGGGAAAAAAAAATATATATATATATAAGTTTTTGTTTGCAACATGACAAAGTGTGGAAGATTTCAGGGGTATGAATACTTTTTCAAGGCACTGTAATATATACTTAGTACAGTGTATCCTCTAATATCACTAATATAATATCCCTTCCACTTAGTATACTATAGCCATGTATATTACTAGTCTAAGTGGATACTATAGGCAATAGCATTGCTGTATGGAAATCGGACATCTGGGACACAGTCACTGTATTGTTCCTCCGTTCTGCCGGGGTATACGCTGTATATACTTTCAGATCGGCGCGGTATATGTTGTGTCAGCTGTGACAGGGTGTGAGATCGAACTTTGGCGAGCGTTCACGTGCCCTTCCCAGGAATAAAACACAACATGATATAGAGACCCACACCCAGCCGTGTAATAACATTCCTCAACCCTCTCCACTCCGCGTGTTTAGACAGACGGCCATGAGTCTGTCCTCCTCCTGCAGGGTGACACAGACACAGCGCTTTCACCCTCGGGGAATACATCATACGCGTATATACATGGGCGTCCACAGAACTTTTTTCAGGGGGGGCATAATTTTAAGGTCACTCATGCTCTGATCCTATTCGACAATGTCATTATCACATTATCACAGTCATAGACTGCAGACGTAGTACAGGTTATGATCAGAGACTGCAGACATTGCACAAGAGACTGTGAGAGACTGCGGACATGGCACAAGAGACTGTGAGAGACAGCATACATGGCCCAAGAGACTGTCAGTGACTGCATACATGGCTCAAGAGACTGCGGACATGGCACAAGAGACTGTGAGAGACGGCATACATGGCCCAAGAGACTGTCAGTGACTGCATACATGGCTCAAGAGACTGCAAGAGACTGCGGACATGGCACAAGAGACTGTGAGAGACAGCATACATGGCCCAAGAGACTGTCAGAAACTTCATACATGGCTCAAGAGACTGTGGACATGCCACAAGAGACTGTCAGAAACTTCATACATGGCTCAAGAGACTGTGGACATGCCACAAGAGACTGTCAGAAACTTCATACATGGCTCAAGAGACTGTGGACATGCCACAAGAGACTGTCAGAAACTGCATACATGTGGGGGGGGGGGGGTGACAGAGAGAGATGGGGGGGTGACAGAAAGAGACAGAGGGGGTGACAGAGAGAGACAGAGGGGAGTGACAGAGAGAGAGGGGGTGAAAAAGACAGAGGGGTGAGAAAGCGAGAGAGAGGGGGTGACAGAGAGGGGTAATGGGGGTCATCACTCCTGATCCGATCCCTGATTCCAGGGGGGGGGGCACTTGCCCCCCCTTACCCCTACCTGCGGACGCCCATGCGTATATATGTATACATGCAGGTAGACGTGATGCAAAAAAAGTTCATGCATGTATGGCCTTTCACCCTAATGGGCGGCTGTGCGCTCAACCTGCGGACCCTCCCCCCTGCATCAAAACACCGGGAATTTTATTCTGGAGGACATTTGCGCGGATACTAATGAGTAAAATACACATCTCTTGCCATATTGTTAACCGTTGGATCTCTCCAGTGACTGTTTTTTATATTGGATATTCAAATCTCTCTTTATAGCGGGTTACTATTTAATCATTTATTTAATTTTTATCATCCTACTTCTATAATGCATTTATAGAGTATATATATATATATATATATATATATATATATATATATATACAGTATCTCAAAAAAGTGAGTACACCCCTCACATTTTTGTAAATATTTTCTTCTATCTTTTCATGTGACAACACTGAGGAAATGACACTTGTCTACAATGTAAAGTAGTGAGTGTACAGCTTGTATAACAGTGTAAATTTTCTGTCCCCTCAAAATAACTCAACACACAGCCATTAATGTCTAAACCGCTGGCAACAAAAGTGAGTACACCCCTAAGTGAAAATGTCCAAATTGGGCCCAATTAGCCATTTTCCCTCTCTGGTGTCATGTGACTCGTTAGTGTTACAAGGTCTCAGGTGTGAATGGGGAGCAGGTGTGTTAAATTTGGTGTTATCGCTCTCACTCTCTCATACTGGTCACTGGAAGTCCAACATGGCACCTCATGGCAAAGAACTCTCTGAGGATCTGAAAAAAAGAATTGTTGCTCTACATGAAGATGGCCTAGGCCAGTGATGGTGAACCTCGGCACCCCCAGATGTTTTGGAACTACATTTCCCATGATGCTCAACTACATTGCAGAGTGCATGAGCAGCATGGGAATTGTAGTTCCAAAACATCTGGCCAAGGTTTGCCATCACTAGCCTAGGCCATCTGGAAGTTCAACATGGCACCTCATGGCAAAGAACTCTCTGAGGATCTGAAAAAAATTATTTTTGCTCTACATAAAGATGACCTAGGCTATAAGAAGATTGCCAAGACCCTGAAACTGAGCTACAGCACGGTGGCCAAGACCATACAGCTGTTTAACAGGACAGGTTCCACTCAGAACAGGCCTCTCCATGGTCCACCAAAGAAGTTGAGGTCACGTGCTCAGCGTCATATCCAGAGGTTGTCTTTGGGAAATAGACGTATGAGTGATGCCAGCATTGCTGCAGAGGTTGTAGGGGTGGGGGGGTCAGCCTGTCAGTGCTCAGACCATACGCCGCACACTGCATCAAACTGGTCTGCATGGCTGTCATCCAAGAAGGAAGCCTCTTCTAAAGATGATGCAAAAGAAAACCCGCAAACAGTTTGCTGAAGACAAGCAGACTAAGGACATTGATTACTGGAACCATGTCCTGCGGTCTGATGAGACCAAGATAAACTTATTTGGTGTCAGATGGTGTCAAGCGTGTGTGGGGGCAACCAGGTGAGGAGCACAAAGACAAGTGTGTCTTGCCTACAGTCAAGCATGGTGGTGGGAGTGTCATGGTCGGGGGCTGCATGAGTGCTGCCGGCACTGGGGAGCTACAGATCATTGAGGGAACCATGAATGCCAACATGTACTGTGACATACTGAAGCAGAGCATGATCCCCTCCCTTCGGAGACTGGGCCGCAGGGCAGTATTCCAACATGATAATGACCCCCAACACACCTCCAAGACGACCACTGCCTTGCTAAAGAAGCTGAGGGTAAAGGTGATGGACTGGCCAAGGATGTCTCCAGACCTAAACCCTATTGAGCATCTGTGGGGCATCAAACGGAAGGTGGAGGAGCGCAAGGTCTCTAACATCCACCAGCTCCGTGATGTCGTCATGGAGGAGTGGAAGAGGATTCCAGTGCCAACCTGTGAAGCTCTGGTGAACTCCATGCCCAAGAGGGTTAAGGCAGTGCTGGAAAATAATGGTGGCCACACAAAATATTGACACTTTTGGCACAATTTGGACATTTTCCCTTAGGGGTGTACTCACTTTTGTTGCCAGCGGTTTAGACATTAATGGCTGTGTGTTGAGTTATTTTGAGGGGACAGCAAATTTACACTGTTATACAAGCTGTACACTCAGTACCTTACATTGTAGACAAGTGTCATTTCCTCAGTGTTGTCACATGAAAAGATAGAATAAAATATTTACAAAAATGTGAGGGGTGTACTTACTTATGTGAGATACTGTATATCTTTATATACGGTATGTATATACATATCGTGCATTGAATACCCTCAATTATTTGTAACTTTCTGTCCTCTAAGATATACCCAAGAGTGCATATCAAACAAAACACAACATTATACAAAAAAATATGTACATAAACACAATGGGGTTGATTTATAAAGAAATGCGTTCTGTATTTTCATGTGAATGTAAATAGACTATATCCTGTGCTGTTCAAATGTTATCATTTATGACCGAAAGTACCGCATTTGGCCAATAGATGGTGCTAAGTATTATAAGAAAATTTCCATAGTACTCAGCGCCATCTAGTGGCTGAAGGCAGCATTTGGCTGAAATAACGCCATCAGCAAAATATCTTAATCGGGAAAACACAGCATCTTGGCCACTAGATGGAGCTAAGTATTATAGGGAAGTCCTAGGATACTCAGCTCCATCTAGTGGCTGAGGATAGCATTTTGCTGAAATATCCCAATCAAGAAAAAAACTGAATTTTAGCCACTAGATGGAGCTGGCGCTCATAGGAAATAAACATATTAGACAACCTGGATTATTCTGGATGGCTGTGCCAAGGCTCTACAGTCGCACAGCAATTTTTTCATAAAAATACTAGGGATCAAATCTAGAAATTCAGCAAGGAAAATAATAATACTGAGTACTAATCCTTTATCACTCATTCTGTGTGTTCTGTGAATGTAAATAAACTACATCCTGTGATGTTCAAATGTAAAGCATTGATTTACAAAGAAAAATACCTAATTTGGCCAAAAGATGGAGCTAAGTATTATAGGAAATGACTATGATACTCAACTCCATCTAGTGGTTAAGGAGGGTATTGTGCTGAAATATTTCAATCAAGAAAAAAAATGAATTTTGGCCACTAGATGGAGCTGGCTCTCATAGGAAATAAACATATTAGACAACCTGGATTATTCCGGATGGCTGCGCAAAGGTTCTACAGTCACACAGCGATTTTGTAATGAATAAATAGGGATCATATCTAGGATTTCAGCACGGAAAAGAAGAATGCTAAGCATTAATCCTTTATCCCTCATTCTGTGTTTTCTGTGAATGTAAACAAACTACATCTTGAGATGTTCAAATGTAAACCATTAATTTACAACCAAAAATATATATATATATATATATGGCCAATACATTCCTATCATATTCAGCTCCATCTAGTGGCTGCACTTGGTATTTTGTTGAAATATCTCAATTAGGAAATTGCAGCATTTTGGCCACTAGATGGAGCTGGCAATCATAGAAAATAAACATATTGAACAACCAGGATTATTCTGGATGGCTGTGTACAGTGGCACAGCATTTTTTTTTTTTAATAAATAGGGAACGAAGCCAGGATTTCAGCACCGAAAAGAAGAATGCTAATCACTAATCCTTTATCCCTCCTTCTGTGTGTTCTGTGAATGTAAACCGATTATATTCTGTGATGTTCAAATGTAAACCATTGATTTACAACCGAAAATACCTAATTTGGCCAATAGATGGAGCTAAATGTTATGGGAAGTTTGTATGATACTCAACTCCACCTAATGGCTAAAGTTGGTATTTTTCTGAGGTATCTCAATCAGGAAAATACATCATTGTGACTAAAGCTGGCCATACACGGGTCGAATTTCGAAAGATCTTTCTTTCAAAAATCTTATCTAAGAATTTTCGTATGAATTTCGCACCATTAGTGGGCTGCAGCAACGGCCGATTTTCGTGCGGCCATCGAATTTAAAAAATCCGTCATGTTGGAAATTTTTTTAAAAAACGAACGATTTTCGAACCAATGATGGGAGAATCGTGCGAGAAATGTAATTGAAAAAGAAATGCGCATGTGCAAGAAAAGAAGATTCCCGGAAAGAAAAGAAGATTCCCGGAAAGAAAAGAAGATTCCCGGAAGAAAAGAAGATTCCCGGAAAGAAAAGAAGATATCCCCGGAAAGAAAAGAAGATTCTCAGACAAGAAAATTATTTTCTGTAGGAACATGAGGTGAAATTGAAGGTTTGGTTGGTCGAATTTTGAAATCAATGGTGGCACCATCGAATCACAAAATGCACGAATTTTCTGATTTTCAAAAGAAAGATCTTTCGAAATTCGACCCGTGTATGGCCAGCATAATAGATGGAGCTAAGCATTATAGGAAATTCATATGATTCTGAGCGCCATCTAGTGGCTAAAGGCGGTATTTTGCTGAAATATCTCAATTAGGAAAATACAGCGCTTTGGCCACTAGATGGAGCTGGCAATCATAGAAAATAAACATATTAGGCAACCAAGATTATTCTGGATTTCTGTGTACAGTGGCACAGCCATTTTTATTTTTATTTTTTTGTAAATAGGGTAACGAATTCAAGATTTCAGCACTGAAAAGAAGAATGTTAAGCACTAATCCTTTATGCCTCGGAGCAGCTTTAATCTATTTCTAAGTATTGAGTTTGCGGCTGACTGCCGGCAATCACAGAGTTAAAGCAAAAATTCCATGTCGCCATCGATGACCGATCCCCGCTGTCACGTGTCACAAGGATGTGAACGATCTTTGATCTCAGCTGTGAAGTGATCATTGTGTATCGGATTAATGATATTTCCTCCTCCATAAACAATGGCACTAATCCCTTCCTACCATGTGTACTGGCCCATCGCCACCACCTGTGGACTCTCCACCAAGCAGTCATGGGTGACAAATAGGTGACATCGTCATCTGCGCCAGGTGATTTTTCACGTTTTCAAAAAAAACATACTGTCATACAATATGGGGGATTTCTTCATAACACTGTGCACCTGATCAGTTATTTCAATATTTGCTAGGCAGGGAAATGTAGACTTCTCTGGCAAAAAATAATAATGGGGCACTATTGCTCCCACTGACACCAATGATGGGACACTATTCCTCCCACTGACACCAATGATGGGACACTATTCCTCCCACTGACACCAATGATGGGGCACTGTTTCTCCCTCTGACACCAATGATGGGGCACTATTCCTCCCACTGACAGCAATGATGGGGCACTATTTCTCTCACTGACACCAATGATGGGGCACGAATCCTCTCGCTGACACCAATGGTGGGGCACTATTCCTCCCACTGACACCAATGATGTGGCACTATTCTTCCCACTGACACCAATATTGGAGCTCTATGCCTCCCACTGATACTAATGATGAGCCACCTTTCCTCCCATTGATACTAGTGAAGAGACACTATTCCTCCCACTGACACCAATGATAGGGCACTAATCCTGCCACTGGCACCAACGATTTGGCATCATTCCTCCATTGACACCAATGATGGGGCACTATTCCTCTCACTGACACCAACAATCGGACACTATTCCTCCAACTGATTCCAACAATCGGACACTATTCCTCCCACTGACACCAACAATCAGACACTATTCCTCCCACTGACACCAACTATGGAGCACTATTCCTCGCACTGACACCAACAATCGGACACTATTCCTCCCACTGACACCAACAATCAGACACTATTCCCACTGACACCAACTATGGAGCACTATTCCTCCCACTGACACCAACAATTGGACACTATTCCTCCCACTAACACCAATAATCGGACACTATTCCTCCCACTGACACCAACTATGGAGCACTATTCCTCGCACTGACACCAACAATCAGACACTATTCCCCCACTGACACCAACTATGGAGCACTATTCCTCACACTGACACCAACAATGGAGCACTATTCCTCCCACTGACACCAACAATCGGACACTATTCCTCCCACTGACACCAACTATAGGGGCATGATTCCTCCCACTGACACCAACAATCGGACACTATTCCTCCCACTGACACCAACTATAGGGGCATGATTCCTCCCACTGACCCCAACAATTGGACACTATTCCTCCCACTGACACCAACTATGGGGCACTATTGCTTCCACTGACACCAATAATGGGGCACTATTCCTTCCACTGACACCAACGATTGGGCACTATTTCTAATATGGACACCAATGATGTACACTATTCTTCCTACTAACCACAGGAGCTATGCCATTTGTTTCTCTCACTCACTACCCAGTAGCGGGGCATTTGCCACTGCCACTGGCCCCAGTATTGCCCCCCCTAAATTGTGAAGCTGGGGAGTTTAGCATCAGCTGTCATGGAGGAAGGAGCCTGACAAGGTATAAGGGAGTTGGTGGGCCCCTTTGCAAAGACACCATCATTTTGCCCTTAATGGTTAATGTTAGCTGTTGGCTGAAGGCCATTTTTGGCATTGTTTCTCTCCTGGCTCCTGTACAATAGATTGAAGAATGCTAGGCTCAGATAACAATTATAATGTGTTTACCTGCACTTTAGAAGCCCTGAGGCCAGGACTACACAGGAGAGAAAATATCTGCGCTACCGAGAAATGTCATCATTACCTTACTGATCACCTTCTCATCAGCATCACATTGACTGCACATGGACTCACTGCCAAGAAGCAGGGCCACCTTTAAGGCAGGGCAAAAGGGGCATCTGCCCTGGGCCCCATCATTGTTGTGGGACCCAAAGCAGCTGCCTCATACTTGTCAACTATCCCAGTTAAAATTCCCTTGAGGGTTTAGTCCCGTGCTGTGTCCCGATATCTCAGTGTGAAGTTCTGTTACTAATGCTGCTCAGCTCTGCCCTATTGCCGTGTACAGATGAGTCACCTGCAGACCCTGTGTTTACGTGTAAATAACATGCATTGATATGCAAATAGTGGCTGCATTAATATGGAAATAGCCACGGACCACCGCCATTGAAATGTAAATAGAGCATTCATATGTATATCATGCCCCCTGAGGTCATATCCACCATCACTTCTGCTGAATGCTGCCCACTGGGGCGGTAAATGGGCATACTTGAAGGTCCTGCCTACAACTGTGGCCATTAAGCCCAATATCAGCTTGTTCTGCAAAGGTAAGCAAATTGGAGGTGTAACCCTTTTTCAAAATAACATGGTGCCACAGCACCGTGATTTGTGGTGCATGTGAATACGCACATCTCAGCAGATGTGTGAGGGTGTCAGTAACAATTAATGGCACTGCTGTGTATCTGCTAAAGAGCAGCATGTTTCTGTAGTGTCAGGAAAGCGATTTTGCTCATCAGTTTTATTGGTGGACCGTGTAAATCTTCTCATTACATTGGGGTTTGGTGTACAAGCCTCTCATTCACACTAGTGGCCAGTGGGAAGGTCCCCTTTACATTGGTGGTCAGTGTAAATCCTTCCTTACATTAGTGGTTCCTTTGAATGCTCCTATTACATTAGTGGTCAGTGTAAATCCCCATTACATTAGTGGTCAGTGTAAATCCCTATTACATTAGTGGTCAGTGTAAATCCCCATTACATTAGTGGTCAGTGTAAATCCCTATTACATTATTGGTCAGTGTAAATCCCTGTTACATTAGTGGTCAATGTGAATCCCCATTACATTGGAGTTTTCTGTCTATTGATGGGTCCCCTCACCTCCCCAGTCCATGGTGTGCAGGCATTGAGGAGACGATGTGCTGTAACCTTTAGCAATCAATCAGTGAGCAGTAATGATGTGCACCAACCTCTTGCAATCAATCATTGAGTGGTAAGGATTTGCAATAACCTCTAGAAACCAAGTAGTAAGCAGTAATAATGTGCAGTAACCTCTAGCAACCAATTGGTGAGTGGTAAGGATGTCCAGTAACCTATAGCAACCAATCAGTGACCAGTATTGATGTACAGTAATCTCTAGCAACCAATCAACAAGCAGAAACCTCTAGCAAATAACAAGTGAGCCATAATGTGTGCTGTAACCTCTAGCAGCCAGTTAGTGAGCGGTAATGATACACTGTAACCTCTGGCAACCAATGGCAATCACTGCCTGATCTTATTCAGTAAACTGATTTTAAGTCTAGCTGCTATTTATTGTAGACTCAGAGCAGGTGGAGAGTGAAATTGCATGGGGGGGGGGGGGGAGAAAATGTTTTCCCAGGGTCCAATCAATATTAAAGATGGCCCTGCCATAAAGGGGTTAATTATGCTGATGATCTCCTGCACCACATGCTGGATCCTCTGGATCCTCTTCTGTTGTTCTCCTGCACCACATGCTGGGTCCTCTTCTGATGTTTCCCTTCACTATATGTTGGGTCCTCTTCTGATGTTCTCCTTCACTATATGTTGGGTCCTCTTCTGATGTTCTCCTGCACCACATGCTGGATCCTCTTCTGATGTTCTCCTTCACTATATGCTGGGTCCTCTTCTGATGTTCTCCTTCACTATATATTGGGTCCTCTTCTGCTGTTCTCCTGCACCACATGCTGGATCCTCTTCTGATGTTCTCCTGCACTACATGTTGGGTCCTCTTCTGATGTTCTTCTGTACCACATGTGGGTCCTCTTCTGATGTTCTCCTGCACCACATGCTGGATCCTCTTCTGATGTTCTCCTTCACTATATGCTGGATCCTCTTCTGATGTTCTCCTTCACTATATATTGGGTCCTCTTCTGCTGTTCTCCTGCACCACATGCTGGGTCCTCTTCTGATGTTTCCCTTCACTATATGTTGGGTCCTCTTCTGATGTTCTCCTTCACTACATGTTGGGTCCTCTTCTGCTGTTCTCCTGCACCACATGCTGGATCCTCTTCTGATGTTCTCCTGCACTACATGTTGGGTCCTCTTCTGATGTTCTTCTGTACCACATGTGGGTCCTCTTCTGATGTTCTCCTGCACCACATGCTGGATCCTCTTCTGATGTTCTCCTTCACTATATGCTGGATCCTCTTCTGATGTTCTCCTTCACTATATGCTGGGTCCTCTTCTGATGTTCTCCTTCACTATATATTGGGTCCTCTTCTGCTGTTCTCCTGCACCACATGCTGGATCCTCTTCTGATGTTCTCCTGCACTACATGTTGGGTCCTCTTCTGATGTTCTTCTGTACCACATGTGGGTCCTCTTCTGATGTTCTCCTGCACCACATGCTGGGTCTTCTTGTGATGTTCTCCTGCACTACATGTTGGGTCCTCTTCTGATGTTCTCCTACACTACATGTTGGGTCCTCTTCTGATGTTCTCCTGCACCACATGCTGGGTCCTCGTCTGATGTTCTCCTGCACTACATGTTGGGTCCTCTTCTGATGTTCTCCTGCACCGCATGCTGAGTCCTCTTCTGATGTTCTCCTGCACCACATGCTGGATCCTCTTCTGCTGTTCTCCTGTACCACATGCTGGATCCTCTTCTGCTGTTCTCCTGCACCACATGCTGGGTCCTCTTCTGATGTTATCCTGCACCACATGCTGGGTCTTCTTCTGATATTCTCCTGCACTACATGTTGGGTTCTCTTCTGATGTTCTCCTGCACCACATGCTGGGTCCTCTTCTGATGTTCTCCTGCATAATAAAAGGGTCTTCTTCTGATGTTCTCCTGCACTACATGTTGGGTCCTCTTCTGACGTTCTCCTGCACCACATGCTGGGTCCTCTTTTGATGTTCACCTTCACTACATGTTGGGTTCTCTTCTGATGTTCCCCTGCACCACATGCTGGGTCCTCTTCTGATGTTCTCCTGCACCACATGCTGGGTCCTCTTCTGATGTTCTCCTGCACCACATGCTGGGTCCTCTTCTGATGTTCTCCTGCACCACATGCTGGGTCCTCTTCTGCTGTTCCCCTTCACTATATGCTGGGTCCTCTTCTGATGTTCTCCTGCACTACATGTTGGGTCCTCTTCTGACGTTCTCCTGCACCACATGCTGGGTCCTCTTCTGATGTTCACCTTAACTACATGTTGGGTTCTCTTCTGATGTTCCCCTGCACCACATGCTGGTCCTCTTCTGACGTTCTCCTGCACCACATGCTGGTCCTCTTCTGATGTTCTCCTGCACTCCCCACTTTCCATATGCGCGTGTTGCATTACCACTTGCAATGTGTGCTGCATTAGGATTCCATTCAATATCATTGGGCTCGCAACACACCTCAACATCGCAGAAAACAGACATGCACATTTTCCAGCAGTGCAGTGTGTATGTACATTGCAGCATGCTGAACTGCGCTGTGCACATTATGGCCACTAGATTCCTACAGTCGTCAGCTCCATCTAGTGGCCATAATGTGGTATTTTTTCGAAAATTCCCCAATCGAGAAAACACCACATTATGGACACTAGATAACTATAGTCGTCAGCTCCATCTAGTGGCCATAATGTGGTATTTTACTAAAATTCCCCAATCGAAAAAAATACCACATTATGGCCACTAGATGGAGCTGACAACTATAGGAATCTAGTGGCCACAATGTGGTATTTTCTCGATTGGGGAATTTAACAAAAAATACCACATTATGGCCACTAGATGGAGCTGACGAGTATAGGAATCTAGTGGCCATAATGTGGTATTTTTTAGATTGGGGAATTTTAATAAAATACCACGTTATGGCCACTAGATGTCGCTGACGAGTATAGGAATCTAGTAGCCATAATGTGACATTTTCTCGATTGGGGAATGTTAGTAAAATACCACGTTATGGCCACTAGATGGAGTTGATGACTATAGGAATCTAGTGCCCATAATTAATATTATATTATTATACAGGATTTATATAGCACCAACAGTTTGCGCAGCGCTTTACAACATGAGGGAAGACAGTACACTTACAATACAAATGAATACAGGAGGGATCAGAGGCTGTGGTATTCTTTTGATTGGGGAATTTTAGTAAAATACCACATTATGGCCACTAGATGGAGCTGATGACTATAGGAATCTAGTGGCCATAATGTGGTATTTTTTCGATTAGGGAATTTTAGTAAAATACCCCGTTATGGCCACTAGATGGAGCTGACAATTATAAGAATTAAGAGGCCATAATGTGGTATTTTCTTGATTGGGGAATGTTAGTAAAATACCACATTATGACCACTAGATGGAGCTGATGACTATAGGAATCTAGTGGCCATAACATGGTATTTTTTCGATTAGGGAATTTTAGTAAAATACCACTTTATGGCCACTAGATGTCGCTGACGACTATAGGAATCTAGTGGCCATAATGTGGCATTTTTTCAATTAGGGAATTTTAGTAAAATACCACATTATGGCCACTAGATGGAGCTGACGACTATAGGAAACTAAAGCCATAATGTGGTATTTTCTCGATTGGGGAATTTTAGTAAAATACCACATTATAGCCACTAGATGGAGCTGACGACTATAGGAATCTAGTGGCCATAATGTGGTATTTTCTCGATTGGGGAATGTTAGTAAAATACCACATTATGGCCACTATATGGAGCTGATGACTATAGGAATCTAGTGGCCATAATGTGGTATTTTTTCGATTAGGGAATTTTGGTAAAATACCCCGTTATGGCCACTAGATGGAGCTGACAATTATAAGAATCAAGAGGCCATAATGTGGTATTTTCTTGATTGGGGAATTTTAGTAAAATACCACATTATGGCCACTAGATGGAGCTGACGACTATAGGAATCTAGTGGCCATAATGTGGTATTTTCTCGATTGGGGAATGTTAGTAAAATACCACATTATGGCCACTAGATGGAGCTGATGACTATAGGAATCTAGTGGCCATAACATGGTATTTTTTCGATTAGGGAATTTTAGTAAAATACCACTTTATGGCCACTAGATGTCGCTGACGACTATAGGAATCTAGTGGCCATAATGTGGTATTTTTTCGATTAGGGAATTTTAGTAAAATACCACATTATGGCCACTAGATGGAGCTGACAACTATAGAAAACTAAAGCCATAATGTGGTATTTTCTCGATTGGGGAATGTTAGTAAAATACCACATTATGGCCACTAGATGGAGCTGAAGACTATAGGAATCTAGTGGCCATAATGTGGTATTTTCTCGATTGGGGAATGTTAGTAAAATACCACATTATGGCCACTAGATGGAGCTGATGACTATAGGAATCTAGTGACCAAAATGTGGTATTTTCTCGATTGGGGAATGTTAGTAAAATACCACATGTTGGCCACTAGATGGAGCTGATGACTATAGGAATCTAGTGGCCATTATGTGGTATTTTTTTGATTGGGGAATTGTAGTAAAATACCACATGTTGGCCACTAGATGGAGCTGATGACTATAGGAATCTAGTGACCATAATGTGGTATTTTCTTGATTGGGGCATTTTAGTAAAATACCACGTTATGGCCACTAGATGGAGCAACAACTATAGGCAACTAGTGGCCAAAATGGGGTATTGTCTCGATTGGGGAATTTTTGTAAAATGCCACATTATGGTCTCTAGATGGCGCTGACGAGTATAGGAATCTAGTGGCCATAATGTGGTATTTTCTCGATTGGGGATTGTTAGTAAAATACCACGTTATGGCCACTAGATGGAGCTGATGACTATAGGAATCTAGTGGCCATAACATGGTATTTCTTCGATTGAGGAATTTTAATAAAATACCACGTTATGGCCACTAGATGGAGCTGATGACTATAGGAATCTAGTGGCCATATTTAATATTATATTATTATACAGGATTAATATAGCGCCAACAGTTTGCGCAGCGCTTTACAACATGAGGGCAGACAATACACTTACAATACAAATTAATACAGGAGGGATCAGAGGCTGTGGTACTCTTTTGATTGGGGAATTTTAGTAAAATACCACATTATGGCCACTAGATGGAGCTGATGATTATAGGAATCTAGTGGCCATAATGTGGTATTTTTTCGATTAGGGAATTTTAGTAAAATACCACATTATGGCCACTAGATGGAGCTGACAATTATAAGAATCAAGAGGCCATAATGTGGTATTTTCTTGATTGGGGAATTTTAGTAAAATACCACATTATGACCACTAGATGGAGCTGACGACTATAGGAAACTAAAGCCATAATGTGGTATTTTCTCGATTGGGGAATTTTAGTAAAATACCACATTATGGCCACTAGATGGAGCTGATGACTATAGGAATCTAGTGGCCATAACATGGTATTTTTTCGATTAGGGAATTTTAGTAAAATACCACTTTATGGCCACTAGATGTCGCTGACGACTATAGGAATCTAGTGGCCATAATGTGGTATTTTTTCGATTAGGGAATTTTAGTAAAATACCACATTATGGCCACTAGTTCGAGCTGACAACTATAGGAAACTAAAGCCATAATGTGGTATTTTCTCGATTGGGGAATTTTAGTAAAATACCACATTATAGCCACTAGATGGAACTGACGACTATAGGAATCTAGTGGCCATAATGTGGTATTTTCTCGATTGGGGAATGTTAGTAAAATACCACATTATGGCCACTAGATGGAGCTGATGACTATAGGAATCTAGTGGCCATAATGTGGTATTTTTTCGATTAGGGAATTTTGGTAAAATACCCCGTTATGGCCACTAGATGGAGCTGACAATTATAAGAATCAAGAGGCCATAATGTGGTATTTTCTTGATTGGGGAATTTTAGTAAAATACCACATTATGGCCACTAGATGGAGCTGAAGACTATAGGAATCTAGTGGCCATAATGTGGTATTTTCTCGATTGGGGAATGTTAGTAAAATACCACATTATGGCCACTAGATGGAGCTGATGACTATAGGAATCTAGTGGCCAAAATGTGGTATTTTCTCGATTGGGGAATGTTAGTAAAATACCACATGTTGGCCACTAGATGGAGCTGATGACTATAGGAATCTAGTGGCCATTATGTGGTATTTTTTTGATTGGGGAATTGTAGTAAAATACCACATGTTGGCCACTAGATGGAGCTGATGACTATAGGAATCTAGTGACCATAATGTGGTATTTTCTTGATTGGGGCATTTTAGTAAAATACCACGTTATGGCCACTAGATGGAGCAACAACTATAGGCAACTAGTGGCCAAAATGGGGTATTGTCTCGATTGGGGAATTTTTGTAAAATGCCACATTATGGTCTCTAGATGGCGCTGACGAGTATAGGAATCTAGTGGCCATAATGTGGTATTTTCTCGATTGGGGATTGTTAGTAAAATACCACGTTATGGCCACTAGATGGAGCTGATGACTATAGGAATCTAGTGGCCATATTTAATATTATATTATTATACAGGATTTATATAGCGCCAACAGTTTGCGCAGCTCTTTACAACATGAGGGCAGACAATACACTTACAATACAAATTAATACAGGAGGGATCAGAGGCTGTGGTATTCTTTTGATTGGGGAATTTTAGTAAAATACCACATTATGGCCACTAGATGGAGCTGATGATTATAGGAATCTAGTGGCCATAATGTGGTATTTTTTCGATTAGGGAATTTTAGTAAAATACCACATTATGGCCACTAGATGGAGCTGACAATTATAAGAATCAAGAGGCCATAATGTGGTATTTTCTTGATTGGGGAATTTTAGTAAAATACCACATTATGACCACTAGATGGAGCTGACGACTATAGGAAACTAAAGCCATAATGTGGTATTTTTTCGATTAGGGAATTTTAGTAAAATACCACTTTATGGCCACTAGATGTCGCTGACGACTATAGGAATCTAGTGGCCATAATGTGGTATTTTTTCGATTAGGGAATTTTAGTAAAATACCACATTATGGCCACTAGTTCGAGCTGACAACTATAGGAAACTAAAGCCATAATGTGGTATTTTCTCGATTGGGGAATTTTAGTAAAATACCACATTATAGCCACTAGATGGAACTGACGACTATAGGAATCTAGTGGCCATAATGTGGTATTTTCTCGATTGGGGAATGTTAGTAAAATACCACATTATGGCCACTAGATGGAGCTGATGACTATAGGAATCTAGTGGCCAAAATGTGGTATTTTCTCGGTTGGGGAATTGTAGTAAAATACCACATGTTGGCCACTAGATGGAGCTGATGACTATAGGAATCTAGTGACCATAATGTGGTATTTTCTTGATTGGGGCATTTTAGTAAAATACCACGTTATGGCCACTAGATGGAGCAACAACTATAGGAAACTAGTGGCCAAAATGGGGTATTGTCTCGATTGGGGAATTTTTGTAAAATGCCACATTATGGTCACTAGATGGCACTGACGAGTATAGGAATCTAGTGGCCATAATGTGGTATTTTCTCGATTGGGGATTGTTAGTAAAATACCACGTTATGGCCACTAGATGGAGCTGATGACTATAGGAATCTAGTGGCCATAACATGGTATTTCTTCGATTGAGGAATTTTAATAAAATACCACGTTATGGCCACCAGATGGAGCTGATGACTATAGGAATCTAGTGGCCATATTTAATATTATATTATTATACAGGATTTATATAGCGCCAACAGTTTGCGCAGCGCTTTACAACATGAGGGCAGACAGTACACTTACAATACAAATCAATACAGGAGGGATCAGAGGCTGTGGTATTTTTTCGATTGGGGAATTGTAGTATAATACCACATTATGGCCACTAGATGGAGCTGACGACTATAGGAATCTATTGCCCATAATGTGGCATTTTTTCGATTAGGGAATTTTAGAAAAATACCACATTATGGCCACTAGATGGAGCTGACGACTATAGGAACAAAAAAAAAAAAAAAAACAGACACATTACAGTAGTTATTCGCAATGGATGTGCAAATGCTGAAACATTCACAAAGTAAATTAAAAAAAAAAAAATATATATATATATATATATATATATATATATATACAAAGAGTCTAATAAATCACTGATGTCTATGTAAAGAGTACAGGTCACCTGCACTGTATAGGTGGTTCATCAGCTCCCTTGTAATAGTGATAGAAATAAGTAACAAAATGTAACAGAGAGTTTAAAAAAAATCGAATAATAAAATAAAAATAATAAAATAAAAATAATAAAATAAAAAATAATAAAATAAAAATAATAAAATAAAAAAATATATATAAAAAAAAATGAAAAGCCGTCCTTTCTTACTCTTTGACGTCATGATGTATCTACAATTTGTGTACTCTTTTAGAAGAACTCTTAATAATCATATTGAAACAGAAAAAATTTAAAGTCCTCCACAAGTGCGTATATAAACACAGATTGCACAACTCATATGAGGTCTTTTTTTTGCTGTAATGCAGTCCATGTACAGTAATGAATATGGTGTTTCCCTTTAAGAAAAAAACACATTTTAAATTGCATTTTTTTTTTTTTTTTTTTTTTTTTACATTTGTGTGAAAAGTGGGAACAGCAGGGAAGGGGTTACATCTAAGGGGTTACATCTACAGCCAGGCTGATGCTAAAGGTTGCTGTAGGGGCTTTGAGAAAGCTGATTGGCTATTTTTTTTTTTTTATCCTTTTTATTTTTAATTTTTTTTGCTGAAGGTGATACTTGCTTGCTGAGCTTTATGTATTTTTATGCTAACTTATTTATTTCATTTTAGTTTTACTGCTATTTTTAGTGTTTGTGACTCATTCGGCCCTCTTGTGGTCAGTCTTCAGTACTGCAGACTCACTGCAAATGCTGCCTCAAACATTGCAAAAGGAGCCTAGCATCAGCTGTATGTCTCACTAAGTGCAGCATGCTTAGTAATGTGTCAGTGTAACACTTCCAGGCATGTATTACTCCCTTCGTCTGCATTTCTCTCAGAGCCATCTTTGTTCAGGCATCATCCAGGGTCACCGTCCACTTCCTGGACTAAGTTGCTGGCTCAGAGGTTGCGAAATGATGTAAATGATGGCGCCTGTGCAGTTCTTGGCTGCGTTCACAAATGCCTGACACAGATCTCAGCTTGTGATTGTGCTACAAAGTTCCTATGTACAGTCTGATCAGTGGGGGGGGGAGAGGAGAGTGAGGAAATACATCCTACTGCCTGCAGCAGAGTTATTATGTGTCATGGCAGCAGAGGTGGCTCTCTAATTAGGCAAATTAGGCGGTTGCCTAAGGCCTCGCACTCACAGGGGCCTCTCGGCCTCCTAATTTGCCTGTGCTCAATCACTGATTCTCTCTCTCCCCCCTCTTTATCCCACCCTCTTTTCTGTGTGCTTGTATTTTTTTTTCCTATTACGGGAGTGAGTGGGGCCTCATGTGTAAGTTTCGCCTAAGGCCTCACAAAGCCTAGAGCCGCCTCTGCATGGCAGAGTCCACCTGTTGGAGCTTCAAAATTGATTTTTAATGATTAAAAAGTGAATCTTTTAATCATTTCATAAAATACACTAAAGGAGAGAATTCTGACCTGTCCTGACGAAAAAATTCCTGCTAACTGGCTCTAATCTGACTCACGTCATCGTGCTTGATCCTGCAAGTTCTGCCTTTGCTTTTCATACTTGCTACATGCTTGTTTTTGTGGATTAGAAAGAAGTCAGAAACGCCAGGCAACTGGCATTTTCAGTAAAGGTAAAAAGAGTTGAAATTGAAGCCCAACGCCACTGCTAAGAGATCCAGATACAGCTTTATTCCATTAAAAGGTCAGGGGGACAATTCAAAAAGTGCCCAACGAGTTTCAGGGGTCCAAGTGCCCCCTTCATCAGGGCTTGACTGGCAACAAAGGTAACTGGACCTACAATGGTATTTTATTCCGGTGTGAATTCAAGGCCCAGGCCGAGTCAGCCGCTTGTTTGGCAGCCAAACAAGCTTCGCTGACAGTCAAGCCCTGATGAAGGGGGGCACTTAAACCCCCGAAAACGCGTTGGATACTTTTTGAATTGTCCCCCTTACCTTTAATGGAATAAAGTTGTATCGGAACCTCTTAGCAGTGGTGAGGCGCTTCAGTTTCAACTGTTTTTACACCACACTGCAAGCCAAGGAGACTGTGGGGTGTAGAAGCCGCCTACCTGGGAAACCAGATCATTTACACCAACACTAATACCTTAAGGTGTCAGTGGGAAATTATCCGAGAGGCAGAATGTGCTCATAGCTCAAGGAACCCCTAGGAACGTCTGGAGGAACCCTGGTTGAGGAAGAATGTCCCTTACACTTGTGGTCATTGGTAAATGTTACCCCCTTACAGATAGCTAAAAATTAAATCAATGGTGTCAGTGGGAACTTATCATGCTGGCAGAAAGAGCTCATAGCTCAAGGAACCCCTAGGAAAGTCTGGAGGAACACAAGGGTTCCATGGAACCCTGGTTGAGGAAAAATGTCCCTTACACTTGTGGTCATTGGGAAGTGTTACCGCCTTACAGAAAGCTAAAAAGACCAATGGTGTCAGTAGGAACTTATCTGACAGGCAGAAAGAGCTCATAGCTCAAGGAACCCTTAGGAACCTCTCGAGGAACCCTGGTTGAGGAAGAATGTTCCTTACACTTGTGGTCATTGGGAATTGTTACCCCCTTACAGATAGCTAAAAAGATCAATGGTGTCAGTGGGAACTTATCTGAGAGGCAGAAGATGCTTATAGCTCAAGGAACCCCTAGGAACCTCTGGAGGAACCCAGTGGCTCCTTGGAACCCTGGTTGAGGAAAAATGTCCCTTACATTTGTGGTCATTGGGAAGTGGTACCCCCTTACAGATAGCTAAAAAGATCAATGGTGTTAGTGGGAACTTATCTGACAGGCAGAAAGAGCTCATAGCTCAAGGAACCCCTAGGAGCGTCTGGAGGAACCCAAGGGTTCCATGGAACCCTGGTTGAGGAAAAATGATCCTTACACTTGTGGTCATTGGAGAGTGGTACCCCCTTACAGATAGCTAAAAAGATCAATGGTGTCAGTGGGAACTTATCATGCTGGCAGAAAGAGCTCATAGCTCAAGGAACCCCTAGGAACGTCTGGAGGAACTCAATGGCTCCTTGGAACCCTGGTTGAGGAAAAATGATCCTTACACTTGTGGTCATTGGAGAGTGGTACCCCCTTACAGAAAGCTAAAAAGATCAATGGTGTCAGTAGGAACTTATCTGACAGGCAGAAAGAGCTCATAGCTCAAGGAACCCTTAGGAACCTCTCGAGGAACCCTGGTTGAGGAAGAATGTTTCTTACACTTGTGGTCATTGGTAAGTGTTACCCCCTTACAGATGGCTAAAAAGACCAATGGTGTCAGTGGGAACTTATCTCTGAGGCAGAAAGTGTTCATAGCTCAAGGAACTCCTAGGAACCTCTCAAGGAACCCTGGTTGAGGAAGAATGTTCCTTACACTTGTGGTCATTGGGAAGTGTTACCCCCTTACAGATAGCTAAAACGATCAATGGTGTCAGTGGGAACTTATCATGCTGGCAGAAAGAGCTCATAGCTCAAGGAACCCCTAGGAACCTCTGGAGGAACCCAATGGCTCCTTGGAACCCTGGTTGAGGAAAAATGTCCCTTACACTTATGGTCATTGGGAAGTGGCACCCCCTTACAGATAGCTAAAAAGATCAATGGTGTCAGTAGGAACTTATCTGACAGGCAGAAAGAGCTCATAGCTTAAGGAACCCCTAGGAACGTCTGGAGGAACCCAAGGGTTCCATGGAACCCTGGTTGAGGAAGAATGTTCCTTACACTTGTGGCCATTGGGAAGTGTTACCCCCTTACAGATGGCTAAAAAGATTAATGGTGTCAGTGGGAACTTATCTGAGAGGCAGAAGTTGCTCATAGCTCAAGGAACCCCTAGGAACCTCTAGAGGAACCCTGAATTATACTTTAAGATAAAAACTGATTAACTGATCATTGGCATTGTAGCAGTAAAGGCCAACATCAGCGGATTTGCCCAGAGAAGAGCATCTGTCATGTATTGATTGATCGTTCATTGAGAAACAATGTAACACAATCCAACTGCTATACAATTCATGGAGCGGCGATGATGGGCGTCTCTTGGGGAAACGTGATGTACGTGTTTTAATGGCAGGATGGGCTGGAGTGTGTTATATGATATACATGGCAGATGTTTCTAGAATGTCTGAGGGATCAGCAAAATCAGGCCATGTCTGAACTTCAAAGAATGGGGCCCTAGTCAAGGTAGCAGCTTCAACCACCCTACCTCCTCATTCGATGACGAGGGGTGGAGGTCACCCTGAACAGCAAGTTGACATCTAGTAGCGGTAGAGCTAATGCCACTAAATTAATACCTTCCTCCTGCGGCAGCTGAAGCTTCAGGCGAGTGAACTGGCCAAATCTGGCAAATGACAAACAACGTAAGTTTGGGTTAAACTCAAGCCCAACCCGAAGCTTATCCAAACCAGAAACCACTAGATCAACCATTCTCTACCAGAGTTCCTCAAGAGGTGGTTAGGGGTTCCTTGAGCTGTGACTTACTTACCTCCCATCCCATGGCATCTGCATAGTTCCAGGACCAATGCCACTTGGCAGGGCCAGAAGTATGCCTGCAAGCAGTGCCGGGGACAAGATCATCTAGAGCCCAGGGCGAACAGGCCAAATTGTGTGCGCCCCCTCCCCCAAGATGTATGAGCCCACAAACACACACACAAAAAATAAAAATCGAGCACTAATCTGCATGTATACCCCCTAAGCATACATCCCCCCCCCAGTGCAAATCCACCCCCTACTGAAATCCCCCATCCCAGAAAAAATAATTGCCCCCCAGCTAAAGTCCTCTCTCTCCCCATATGCCCCCAGCAAAAATTCCCCCCTCCCCCCAAAAAATCTTCTCATCCACCATCAGTACCTGACCTCCCAAATGTTCCTTTGACCGATTGGACACAAATTCCTACAGACACACTCCAAATTATTGTGGGAAGCCGTCCAAGAAGAGTAGAGCCAATCTCCATAAGGACGTGGTTTGATGAGTTTGGTGTAGAGTAACTCTACTGTCCTCTATAGAGTCCTAACCCCAACCCTATTGAACACCATTGAAATTAATTATTACCCAGAAAGCGAGCCAGGTCTTCTCACTCACTGTTCTTTTAGCCACAAATTCCTACAACCCGCTCCAAAATTTAGTGGGAAGCCTTCCCAGAAGAGAGGAGCTAGGCACGGTTTGAGGAGTTTGGTGTGGAGGAACTTGAGTGGCCTGCACAAAGCCCGGACCTCAACCCTACTGAATACATTTGGGATGATCTTGAGTTTGGCCTGGTGGTTATATTAGGCCAGTGATGGCGAACCTTGGTACCCCCAGATGTTTTGGAACTACATTTCCCATGATGCTCAGCTATACTGCAGAGTGCATGAGCATCATGGGAAATGTAGTTCCAAAACATCTGGGGGTGCCAAGGTTCGCCATCACTGTATTAGGCCAATGATGTAAAAAAAAAATGTCCTACGATGTACTGTATATCGTACGTTAGTCACATTGTCCAGTGATGCGATAAACATGTCCCTGTTTGGTCAATGATGTCACCTCTAGACCCAACCTCTTTGTTAAAATTCGTCTGTCATCGATGAACCTGATCTTCCCTGGCGGTTAGTCATCTGGAGCATCGTTTTCATTTTTTATCTTTTGGAATATTGGTGGGTGTTAGGCATCTTGACTGGACCACGTGACCGATGATGGGGACATCAGGGGACAATGTTTTCTTTTTAATAAAATGACTTGTCAAAGTGTGTCTGTATGTTCATCTACTATTTTAATTTTTTTTTGTGAATGAGTAGGGGTAATATGTATCCCCTACTCATTCACAAAGGGAGGTGGCAGTTTCTGGGGGCCCCCTTTGGTCAAAGTCGTATCCAAGTCACACCCATCCAAAGTTGCATCAAAGTTGCACTCCAAAGTTGGCGCAACTTTGTGAATGGAGCCCTAAGTGGTTGTATTATATTTTTTATTTTCATATTAGCTCCAATTTCCCATGTGCTTTATGTATGGTGACTTTTGGGACACCCTGTAGTATATTTTTGCATCTAACATCAGTGTCCCTTTAACCACTTGGCGCCTGCCCACTGTCAACTGACGGAGGGACGGTGCGGCTCTCATTCCGGTTGGACGTCATATGACGTCGCTCCAGAACGGCAGTGCGGCGATCGCGGCCGAACCGTGTTCCTAGGACACGACGTGACCTCCCGATCTCTGTAAAGAGCCGATGACGTGGCTCTTTAACCATGTGATCGGCTGTGTCCAATCACAGCGGGTCGCATGTAAATGTGGAAGTGCCGGTAATCGGCTCTCCTCGCCTCACACTGACAGAGGACACCAAGACAGGTAATCAGGAACTGATCATCAGTGCCCTGATTACAGTATAGCGCCAGCAGTGCCCAATCATTGCCACCAATCAGTGCCCATCAGTGCCCACCAGTACCACCAATCGGTGTCCATTAGTGTCACCAATCAGTGCCCATCGGTGATGACAGTCAGTGCTGCCTTTCAGTGCCCATCAGTGCCTGCTTATCAGTTCTGCCCTTCAATGCCCATCAGTGCTGCCTGTCAATGTCTCCCATCAGTGCCCATCAGTGCCACCCATCAGTGCCACCTATCAGTGCCCATCAGTGCCCACCAGTGCCTCCCATCAGTGCCACGTATTAATGCCCATAAGAGTGGCATATTAGTGCCTCCTCATCAGTGCCCATAAGTGCCACCTCATCAGTGCCCATCAGTGCCACCTATCAGTGCCCACCAGTGCCTCCCATCAGTGCCACGTATCAGTGCCCATAAGAGTGGCATATTAGTGCCTCCTCATCAGTGCCCATAAATGCCACCTCATCAGTGCCCATCAGTGCAGCCTCATCAGCACGCATCAGTGAAAGAGAAAAATTACTTATTTACAAAACTTACTGATAGAAACGTAGAAAAACTTTTATTTATTTATTTTTTTTGTCATTTTTTTGTAGTAAAATATATATATAAAAAAAAAAAAAAATAGCAGTGATTAAATACCAGAAAAATAAAGCTCTATTTGTGTGAAGAAAATTATAAAAATGTCATATGGGTACTGTATACAGTGTAGCATGACCGCGCAATTGTCATTCAAAGTGCTACAGCGCTGAAAGCTGAAAAATGGCCTGGGCAGGAAGGGGGTAAAAGTGCCCGGTATTGAAGTTGTTAAAGGAAAGTTATCCACAGAGATCTCTACTTTAAGGAAAATATTACAAACCAGCTATAAATCGGGTTCCCTTTGTTGGCTGGTCTCTGGTGGACGTTTATGGAGCTTTGATATATATATATATATATATATATATATACTGTATATATCGCTGAAAGTGATTTTGGGGCTCTGAATGTTTTTCTGCCTCTAAAACTAAGCCCCGAAAAGTGTCCGGGGAACGGTTTATCGGAAGGTTGCACCATCGAGAGGTTCCGCATTTGCTGAGCGGTGGTGTCCCAAAAAGCAGAAGTGAGGGGGGGGGGGGGGGGGGTTGGGGAGAACGTCAGACGAGGCTAAGACACACAGGGATGGACCGACCACTATGCGCCATCGTCTTCATCACCTGGGCCCACCTGTGCCGGGGTAAGAGCCCACCAGGGCAGATAGTGATACAGACTAGCCTTCCACTGATTGCATCTTTCCCAACCTGGTCACAGATGGATAGATCGGTCACTGAGGATGGCAGGCCTGATTGTCACCAGAGACGTCAGAAAAATGTTTTTGCTAGGTGGGATGTGAGCTAAAGCAGATATACAGACCAGGAACTCAGCACAGGGATGGTGGGAACCTCTCATAATGGGCACAGCTGGTGTACAGACCCAGGAACTCAGCACATGGATGGTGGGAACCCCTCATAATGGACACAGCTGGTGTACAGACCCGGGAACTCAGCACAGGGATGGTGGGAACCCCTCATAATGGGCACAGCAGGTGTACAGACCCGGGAAACTCAGCACAGGGATGGTGGAACCCCTCATAATGGGCACAGCTGGTGTACAGACCTGGGAACTCAGCACAGGGATGGTGGGAACCTCTCATAATGGGCACAGCAGGTGTACAGACCCGGGAACTCAGCACAGGGATGGTGGGAACCCCTCATAATGGGCACAGCTGGTGTACAGACACGGGAACTCAGCACATGGATGGTGGGAACCCCTCATAATGGACACAGCTGGTGTACAGACCCAGGAACACCAGCACAGGGATGTAATCTCGGAGGATCTAGTCTCCGGTAGTTTCCTTCTAGGGAAGGGCAAGGAAAGAGAGGTGTAGGGCTTGTGGGACCACCTGCATGCATCCCTTGGGTATAAGCTTCTCAGCTTGCTGTCATCTCTGCTGTTATCTCTGAAGGAATGTGTGGTCGCTGATGGGATGACTGTATATTGTATATTTTACTATATTCCAGTAAAATGTTAAAACACTTCCATTGTATGGACTTCTCCTAACCTCAAGATGGGAGCCACTTCTAAAAATTAAACTTGTTCTGGGTGGGGCTGCTTTTCAGGTCTATTGGTGTAAGGTCTGAAGAAGTTATGGGAGACTACTGATGGTCCTGGTTGGGCCAGACTGGGGAATGTCTCTGTCATGGCACCCAGGAGAGGAACCCGTGCCCATAGTGCCCTCAGTGAGTCTTGGGAACATGTGCCCATAGTGCCCTCAGTGTGTCTTTGGAACCTGTGCCTATAGTGCGCTTGGTAAAACTTTGAAACCCATGTCCATAGTTCCCCTTTGGTGAGTCTTTGAAACCCGTGTCTATAGTGCCCTTGGTGAGTCTTTTCAACCCGTGTCTATAGTGCCCTTGGTGAGTCTTTGGAACCCGTGTCCATAGTGCCCTTGGTAAATCTTTGGAACCTGTGCCTATAGTGCCCTCGGTGAGTCTTTGGAACCCGTGTCCATAGTGCCCTTGGTGAGTCCTTGGAACCCATGCCCATAGTGCCCTCGGTGAGTCTTTGGAACCCGTGTCCATAGTGCCCTTGGTGAGTCCTTGTAACCCGTGCCCGTAGTGCCCTTGGTGAGTCTTCTGAACACTTGCGCGCCCATAGGGCCCTCACTGAGTCTTTGGAACCCATGCCCATAGTGCCTTCTGTGAATCTTGGGAACCCATGCCCATAGTGCCCTCTGTGAATCCTGGGAACCCATGCCCATAGTGCCCTTGCTGAGTCTTGGGAACCTGTGCCCATAGTGCCCTCTGTAAGTCTTGGGAACCCGTGCCCATAGTGCCCTTGCTGAGTCTTGGGAACCAGCCTATGCTGGCAGGAATGTGTTGGAGAGTACAGGAGCATCACCACCACAAGGCTGTCCACATAGAGGACATCCTCCTCAGCACTCTACACAGCTCATTACCAGCGGTTAGCATTCTCAGTCTGTGATTCTTTTATCACCACTCTTCCCCTCCTGAAATTATTCATTTTATTTGTCTTATTCATTAGTATATTGGAAATAACATGGAAATCCGGGAACTGAAGCCGGGGTGTAGCCCTTGGCACTGCTGGGCTTTGTTCTGACCTTTGCCAGAAAAGGACAAGTGACGCTCTGCAGGGAGTAGGAAGAGGAGTGATACTCTGCAGGGAGATATGATCAGTAAGGAGAGGAGTGATACTCTGCAGGGAGAAGTAATCAGTAAGGAGAGGAGTGATACTCTGCAGGGAGATATGATCAGTAAGGAGAGGAGTGATACTCTGCAGGGAGAAGTGAGACGTTAAGAGAGGGGTGATACTCTGCAGAAAGAAGTGATTGGAGAGGAGTGATACTCTGCAGGGAGGTGTGATCAATAAGGAGAGGAGTGATAGTCTGCAGGAAGAAGTGATTGAAAAGGAGAGGAGTGATAGTCTGCAGGGAGAAGTTATTGAAAAGGAGAGGAGTGATAGTCTGCAGAGAGAAGCGATCGATAAGTAGAGGAGTGATAGTCTGCAGAGAGAAGTGATCGATAAGTAGAGGAGTGATAGTCTGCAGTGAGAAGTGATTGATAAGGAGAGGAGTGATAGTCTGCAGGGAGAAGTGATCGATAAGGAGAGGAGTGATAGTCTGCAGGGAGAAGTGATCGATAAGGAGAGGAGTGATAGTCTGCAGAGAGAAGTGATCGATAAGGAGAGGAGTGATAGTCTGCAGCGAGTAGTGATTGATAAGGAGAGGAGTGATAGTCTGCAGGGAGAAGTGATCAGTAAGGAGAGGAGTGATAGTCTGCAGGGAGAAGTGATCAGTAAGGAGAGGAGTGATAGTCTGCAGGGAGAAGTGATCGATAAGTAGAGGAGTGATAGTCTGCAGGGAGAAGTGATAATACTGACATCCCTCTTCTCTCCCAGCCTGTGAGATCTCCCAGTCTCCATCGCTCCTTGTCGCCCTCTCCCGTGATTGGTCCACCATCCTCTGCACTGCCCGGATTGGGCCACCCACAGCTCTCCAGGAGATTATTACATCGATCTCCTTCGGGGGTGAACGGCTGGACTGGAGAGAGGATGTCCTGACCAACATAACCAATGAGAAGACTACAAAGTTCAACGTCCTGACCACAGTGTCCGGAACCTACATATGTGGACTCACATGTGGGACCCAAACCATATACAGCAAAGCAGCGACCTACATACATGTCAGAGGTAAGTACCTACACCAGACTCATCACCCCCTCCTGTCCGTGTCCCCCCCCTGGACAGACTCATCACCCCCTCCTGTCCGTGTCCCCCCCCAGGACAGACTCATCACCCCCCGGGACAGACTCATCACCCCCTCCTGTCCGTGTCCCCCCCCAGGACAGACTCATCACCCCCTCCTGTCCGTGTCCCCCCAGGACAGACTCATCACCCTCTCCTGTCCGTGTCCCCCCAGGACAGACTCAACACCCCCTCCTGTGTCCCCAGACAGACCCCATCACCCCCTCCTGTCCGTGTCCCCCCAGGACAGATCTCCTCCCCCCCCCCCCTGGGACAGACTCATCGCCCCCTCCTGTCCGTGTCCCCCCCAGGACAGACTCATCACCCCCTCCTGTCCGTGTCCCCCCAGGACAGACTCATCACCATCTTCCTCCCCCCACCCTCCCTGTCCCCCCCCTGGGACAGACTCATCACCCCTCTCCTGTCCGTGTCCCCCCAGGACAGACTCACCACCCCTCCTGTCCCCCCCTGGGACAGATGCATCACCCTCCCCCCCAGGACAGACCTCAGACTCATCACCCTCTCCTGTCCGTGTCCCCCCAGGACAGACTCATCACCCCCTCCTGTCCGTGTCCCCCCCTGGGACAGACTCATCACCCCCTCCTGTCCGTGTCCCCCCCTGGGACAGACTCATCACCCCCTCCTGTCCGTGTCCCCCAGGACAGACTCATCACCATCTCCTGTCCGTGTCCCCCCTGGGACAGATGCATCACCCCCTCCTGTCCGTGTCCCCCCAGGACAGACTCATCACCCTCTCCTGTCCGTGTCCCCCCCTGGGACAGATCCACCCCCTCCTGTCCGTGTCCCCCCCAGGACTCATCACCCCCACCGTCCCCCTCCCCCCCCTGGTTTGTCCCCTGGACCAGACATCACCCCCCCTGTCCGTGTCCCCCCAGGGACAGACTCACCCCCTCCTGTCCATGTCCCCCCCTGGGACAGACTCATCCCCCCTCCTGTCCGTCCCCCCTGGACATAGACTCATCACCCTTCCTGTCCGTCCGTGTCCCCCCCCCTGTCCGTGTCCCCCCCTGGGTCAGACTCATCACCCCCTCCTGTCCATGGACCCACCAGGACAGACTCATAACCCCCTCCTGTCCCGTGTCCCGTGTCCCCCCTGGACAGACTCATCAACCCCCTCCTGTCCGTGTCCCCCCCAGGACAGACTCATCACCCCTCCTGTCCTGTCCCCCAGGACAGACCAGACCACAGACAGGAACAGACCCCATCACCCCCCCTCCTGTCCATGTCCCCCAGGACTGGACAGACTCATCAGGACACCCTCTCCTGTCCGTTGTCCCCCCAGGGACCCGGACAACTCAGGACAGGCCACTCCCATCACCCCTCCTGTCCGTGTCCCCCCCCAGGACAGACTCATCAACCCCTCCTGAGCCGTGTCCAGACCAGACCAGGACACAGACAGACTCATCACCCCTCTTCCTGTCCCAGTGTCCCCCCAGGACCGCAGACCAGACATCACCACCCCCCCTGTCCCCCCCCAGGACAGACTTCATCACCCCCTCTGTCCGTGTCCCCCCCAGGACAGACTCATCACCCCCTCCTGTCCGTGTCCCCCCAGGACAGATCATCACCCCCCCTCCTGTCCGTGTCCCCCTCTGGGACAGACTCATCACCCTTCCTGTCTGTCTGTCGAGTCCCCCCAGGACACAGACACATCACCCCCTACTGTCCGTGTCCCCCTCCCCGGACAGACAGACTCATCACCCCTCCTGTCCGTGTCCCCCCAGGACAGACTCATCACCCCCTCCTGTCCGTGTCCCCCCTGGACAGACTCATCACCCCCTCCTGTCCGTGTCCCCCCAGGAAAGACTCATCACACCCTCCTGTCCGTGTCCCCCCCCAGGACAGACTCATCACCCCCTCCTGTCCGTGTCCCCCAGGACAGACTCATCACCCCCTCCTGTCCGTGTCCCCCCCCAGGACAGACTCATCACCCCCTCCTGTCCCTGTCCCCCCTGGACAGACCCCCTCCTGTCCGTGTCCCCCCAGGACAGACTCATCACCCCCCTCCCCCCGGTCCGTGTCCCCCCTGGACAGACTCATCACCCCCTCCTGTCCTGTCCACCCCCTCCTGTCCGTGTCCCCCCAGGACAGACTCATCACCCTCTCCTGTCCGTGTCCACCCCCAGGACAAACTCATCACCCCCACCTGTCCTTGTCCCCCCCCCCCCAGGACAAACTCATCACCCCCACCTGTCCGTGCCCCCCCCTGGGACAGACTTATAAATGGGTTTTGTCTCCCCCCAGATTCCGGCTATCAAGAACCCGCCGTCCTAGCGGGCAGACTGCAGTCTGGACTCATCGCGTTCTTCGTTCTTCTGTTGCTCCTCTCCATTTCGGGGACGTATCTAGTTCTGCCATTCCACCGGATAAAACAGGTGACATGCATGTGCCAAACTATGCCATCTAGTGGTCATAATGCTGTATTTTCCTGATTGGGGCATTTCAGGAGAATACTGCTTTTTGGCCACTAGATGGAGCCGACGATATTTTAATACAGCTCTGTGGTCTGTGGCAGACAGAGAGCCTCGGGTCCAACCACTCGATGAGATTGCTATACATAAAAAAAAAAAAACCTGTCCATATGTGGCCAGCGGTAAGGCTTGTATGAAGTCATCCTTTCTATTCACAGCACACAATGGGGTCTATTGATAACAAAAAAAAATATCTGTGCTGTGTTTGCATAGCCATTGTGAATATCCTCTACACTTTGCCTAATATGTGTATTTCCCATGACCGTCAGCGCCATCTAGTGGCTATAATGTGGTATTATCCTGAATTACCTCAATCGGGAAAATACCTCGTTATGCCCACTAGAGGGAGCTGAGGCGTTCACACAACAAATAGTACCCCCATTGTTTCCAATCGGACCATTATCTCATGCTGCAGAGAGCAAATCCAGTCTGATGATGACCCCCCCATGTGTCTATTTTCTCCCACCATCAAAGCTTTCTAGTGTGCCCGCTGCACCCCAAGCAACTCCTACGCCAACCCTGCAACAGCCAGAAGAGGAGACGTCCGGATCCCTGTACACGGTGAGTCTCCCGAGCGACGTCTATAAGGAAAATCTTCGGGGTGTTTATTTTAATACCACATTAATACTACATCACAGCCTCTATTAGGCCTCATGCACACAAAAACACACCCATTTTTATTTAAGTATGTATATTATTATTATTATTCACCTATTTATAAAGAAAGGTATTGTAAATAATACTTAGTGGATTTTCTACAATCGTCAGCGCCATCTAGGGGCCATAAGGATGTATTTTCCTGAGTTACCTCAATGGTGGGAAGATACCTACCTACCACCTTATGGCCACTAGATGGAGCTGGCGCTCATTGGGAAGGCACATTTTATACACATTATGAAGGATTATTGTTGAAGCATGTGTGAATACAAATGTGTTTGCACAGCGAATGTAAACGGGTTTCCCTTGCAGTGGAAATTTCCTCTCACTTCCTGCTGCGCCCGCGGGACAGGAAGTGAAGGGAAACCTCCCACAGGAGACACAGCTGTCAGTGGTTTTTTTTTTAATTATATAATCTTTATTTGTTTTCTTCATACATAAAAAAGCAGCAAAAATACATACACACATTTAATTTCCATAAACTCGTTTTCTCACAGTTTGCTAAAAAACGAAAAGAGAAGAAAGGATAAAATTGCCATTAACCTGCAGTTCTTTTGTACCTCCCTCCTTTCTTTGGTTACTTCTATTGTGTTTCCTTCTTTTCTTGTCTCATTCCCCTTACTTCTATGCTCTCTTTATCCCCTCTATTTTACCTATACAGTATTTTTCCCTGTTTAGTCTCCCTCCCCATTATCCATTACATTGGGCATCCCTGCTTGTCCATCCATGTTTTCCACAATTTTACAAATTCTTTCATATTTCCTCTCCTCGTATATACCGTTCTTTCCCTCCATATTGTTTCTATTATTAATCTCGCCCATTCTCTTTCCGTTGGGGGTTTTTCAGCCTGCCATCTTTGCGCTATTAGCTTTCTTGCTTGGAATAGACATCTCATCACTGCCTTGGTTACCCAGGGGCCTCCGACTATTCCTTCGTCCAGCCCTAGTATACACAGTCTAGGACTCATTTCTAATCTCACGTTGTAGACTGTGTTCAATGTGTCGAGAATTTCTGACCAATAACGAAACAATTTCGGGCATTTCCACATCATATGTGCTAGGTCTCCAGTGTCTTGGCACCTGGGGCACCTGGCGTCCTTTCTCCACCCGAAATCAAAGAGTCTCTTAGGAGTGTAATATGTCCTATGTAATAACATCAGGTATGAGACCCTTTGTGCGGGCGAGACCGACACCATGTGTCCCTTCTCAAGTATTCTCAGCCATTGTTCATCTGACAGGGTTCCAAATTCTTTTTCCCACTTCCTTCTGCTCTTAAGTCGTACTGGGCTTTCTACACTGCCTTCACATATGTATGGGTAAATTTCTGCTATGAATCCTTTGGTCTTGTCTTGAGAGCCTATTTTTTGATATACCGGAGAGTTGACCCAATTTGGTCCTTGTTTCGCAAATTGCCTATTTAAGGCATGCCTGATTTGTAAATATTTATAAAATGAGTGTTTCGGTAGGTCGTAGTCTGTTCTTAGTGCAGTGAATGTCTTTAGTGTCTTTCCCTCGTATAGTTGAGTTAGTTTAACTATCCCCTTTGTCTCCCACTCTTTAAACTTCCCTATCTTGTCCACTTCCTCCAGGTTCTTATTATTCCAGAGGGGAGTATGTTTTGTCATGCCCTCCAACCCTTTTACTGCTTTTAATGCTTTCCAGACTTTTAGCACAAGCCTCACTGTGGGGTTTCTATAATAAAATGAGTTTGCCTCAAGAGCCTCTATTATTGATCTATGCGGAGTACCTGCTATCATTAGATCCTTATTACCTCCTCCAACCCCCCCTATATGTTGTAGTTGGGCGGCTAGGAAGTAGCTTCGTGGATGCGGCAGTGCCATCCCGCCCTTTCTTGTTCCTAGTTGTAGTATTTGTAAACCTATCCTAGGCTGACCTCCTTTCCATATAAGTTCTCTAAACAGCGTGTCAATTTTCCTGAACCATTTTTTATCTATCCATGTTGGGCAGTTGTGCATCAGATACAGAAGCTGTGGCTGCCACAGCATCTTAATCAAATTACATCTCCCCGCGACCGATAATGGGAGGCGTCTCCAGATTGCAATTTTAGATTTAAATTTAGCTAGTAATGGCACAATATTATCGTTGATGTAATTATTAGGGTTCTTCTTTATATTTACACCTAGATATTTAATTTGTTCGACCACTTCTAGCTGTAGGCTATCCGGTGTCCTCTGGTTCCCTGGGGGGTCTATGGGCATTAGTGCAGATTTTTCCCAGTTTATGGTCAGCCCTGAAATTTTCCCGAAATCTATGAGGATGTTCATCACCTGCCTGGGGGATTGCTCTGCATCCCCCAGGAAGAGGAGGACATCATCCGCATATAATGCGATTCTCTCTTCTCCCCCCCCTCTTCTAAACCCCTGTATATTCGTGTCTGATCTAATTACGCTGGCCAGCGGCTCCATTGCCAGCGCAAAAAGCAAGGGGGATAGTGGACACCCCTGTCTTGTCCCCCTCTCTAATTGAATTTTGTCAGAGAGATCATTGTTAACCCTGATTTTAGCACTGGGGCCCGTGTACAAGGTTTTAATCCATTCAATGAATGAGGGGCCAAATCCAAATTCCCTCAAAACCCGCCACAGGTATCCCCATTCTAAACTATCAAAAGCTTTGACCACATCTAGGGCCATGACCACCCTTGTCCCTGTATCCTCTGTTGGTATCTGCATGTTGAGATACAGCCTCCTGATATTTATACTGGTAGATCTGCAGGGGATGAATCCTGTTTGGTCCGGATGTATAAGTCTAGAAATAATTTTATTTAGTCTGATTGCCATAACTTTCGCGAGAATTTTAGCATCCGCACAGAGCAAGGAAATAGGTCTGTAAGACTTAGTCTCTAACGGGTCCTTCCCCTCCTTAAGTAGAACTATTATTGTTGCTTCCGTCATAGACGTTGGCAACCTCCCCTCCTCTTTCGCCCAGTTGAATACTTTGAGAAGCTCTGGCAGTAGTACTTTCCCATATTGTTTATAGGTTTCTGCTGGGAGGCCGTCTGGTCCTGGTGATTTCTGATTGGCCATTTCTTTCACCGCCAGTTGGATTTCCTCCAGTGTTAGCGGTGCCTCCATTATCCCTCTTTCTTCATCTGTGAGAACCGGAATATCAACGTTTCTGAAGAATGTGTCCATTTCCCCTTCCTCCACCGTCCCACGCGATCTATACAGTTTTTCATAATATAGTCTAAAAGTTTCTGTAATTACTGACTTTTTAGATGATATTTCACCTTTTTCAGTCTTGATCACAGGGACGCTGGAGGGAGGAGAATTGGTTCTCACTAAATGTGCCAACATTTTTCCAACTTTTTCCCCCTCTCCGTAAGCTACCTGTTTCTGGAACAATCTCTTATTCTCTGATTTCTTAATGACTATATCTTTATATTCCTGTTGTTTAGTTAACCATATGCTTTGTGTATCAGGTGTGGGGTTATTGACGTAATCTCCCTCTGCTTTCATCAGCTCTCTCTTACTCCTACTTTCCCATTCCCTTGTGATCTTTTTAATTTTTGATACTGATTGAATGAGAATACCTCTTAGATACGCCTTCAAAGCATCCCACATTATACCTCTTGTCACTGACTCATTGTTAAATTTTATAAATTCTTCCAATTTTAATAACACCTCCTTTGGGTCCCCTATTAGTTCGAACCAAATTGGGTTCATTTTCCATACTGCAGGGGATATTTTCCCTTCTAAGTTTATTGAGACAACCAGTAGTGCATGATCGGATACTCCTCTAGGGTGATATTCTATATCCCTTATGGTTTGGCATGCTTCTTCGTTTCCCAAAGCTAGATCTATCCTTGAGAGCGTGGAATAGGAGCTTGAGTAACATGAAAATTGCAGCACACCTGGATTCCGCGCCCTCCACATATCAAAGAGCCCTGTTTCCTGTAAAAACTGGTATAATCGACTCTCATCTGCTTTCTGGCCATGTACACCCAGTGGGAACCTATCAAGTTTTCTATTGATAACCTCGTTAAAGTCCCCTACTGCTATAACCGGTACCCCAGCTTTATCAATTAGAAATTCCAGTAGCCTATACATTACATCAAGTTTAAACGGCGGGGGAATATAAATATTTGCTAGGACATATTCTCGGTTTTCAATTACACAGTGCAAAAAAATATACCGTCCGTCTCTATCTATACTGATCTGCCGACAGGAAAACCCCAACTCTTTCCTTACCCTCACAGCCACTCCTCTTGAATAAGAGGTGTGGACTGAGTGGAATTGACATTGGTATTTCTTACTTTGGTTTTGTAACTTAGAGTCTTGAGTTAGGTGCGTCTCCTGTAGGCAGACCAGTCCTACCCCACTCCTCTCCAGGGTCTCTGCCACTGCTGCTCTCTTTGCCGGTGTGCCCAGCCCCCGTACGTTCCAAGAGCCAATACTCAGTATCTTAGTCTGCATGCTTCAACGTGGGAGAAAAGGAAAAAAAGGGGAAGGCTGTCAGTGGTTTTTAACCCTCCGCTACTCTTCACATATCCTTTAATTACACTTTGTTGTGCAGAGTCTTCAGCCGCGTTCAGATGACGTGTACGACGTCCTGGATGAAGATATCGTCAAAAAGACCAATGTGGTGGGTTGGCTTTACTGATCTAACTCTCCTCTCCTGAAATACTCTGCTGGAGGACTCTGCTCCTTCCTCTATAACTCTCCTCTCCTGAAATACTCTGCTGGAGGACTCTGCTCCTTCCTCTATAACTCTCCTCTCCTGAAATACTCTGCACCGCTGGAGGACTCTGCTCCTTCCTCTATAACTCTCCTCTCCTGAAACACTCTGCACCGCTGGAGGACTCTGCTCCTTCCTCTATAACTCTCCTCTCCTGAAATACTCTGCACTGCTGGAGGACTCTGCTCCTTCCTCTATAACTCTCCTCACCTGAAATACTGCTGGAGGACTCTGCTCCTTCCTCTATAATTCTCATCTCCTGAAATACTCTGCTCCGCTGGAGGACTCTGCTCCTTCCTCTATAACTCTCCTCTCCTGAAATACTCTGCACTGCTGGAGGACTCTGCTCCTTCCTCTATAACTCTCCTCTCCTGAAATACTGCTGGAGGGCTCTGCTCCCTCCTCTATAACTCTCCTCTCCTGAAATACTCTGCTCTGCTGGAGGACTCTGCTCCCTCCTCTATAACTCTCCTCTCCTGAAATACTCTGCACTGCTGGAGCACTCTGCTCCTTCCTCTATAACTCTCCTCTCCTGAAATACTCTGCACTGCTGGAGGACTCTGCTCCTTCCTCTATAACTCTCCTCTCCTGAAATACTCTGCTCTGCTGGAGGACTCTGCTCCTTCCTCTATAACTCTCCTCTCCTGAAATACTCTGCTCTGCTGGAGGACTCTGCTCCCTCCTCTATAACTCTCCTCTCCTGAAATACTCTGCTCTGCTGGAGGACTCTGCTCCTTCCTCTATAAGGCTGGCTTCACACTGGGCGGTGCGGGGCGGCGACGGTAAAGCAGCGCTATATTTAGCGCTGCTTTACCATCGTTTTACCCGCGGTATGCGGCCGCTAGCGGGGTGGTTTTAACCCCCGCTAGCGGCCGCAAAAGGGTTAAAAACCTCTGCAAAGCGCCGCTGCAGCGGCGGTTTGCGGGCGGTATCCCCGCGGTTTCCCATTGATTTCAATGGGAAGGAGCGGTATAGGAGCGGTGAACACACCGCTCCTTCACCGCTCCAAAGATGCTGCTAGCAGGACTTTTGTTGCGGTCCTGCTAGCGCACCGCTCCAGTGTGAAAGCCCGCCGGCTTTCACACTGGAGTGAATGGGGCCGGTTTTTTCAGGCGGTATACAGGCGCTATTTTTAGCGCCGTACCGCCTGAAAACCGCCCCAGTGTGAAAGGGGCCTAACTCTCCTCTCCTGAAATACTCTGCTCTGCTGGAGGACTCTGCTCCCTCCTCTATAACTCTCCTCTCCTGAAATACTCTGCACTGCTGGAGGACTCTGCTCCTTCCTCTATAACTCTCCTCTCCTGAAATACTCTGCACTGCTGGAAGACTCTGCTCCTTTCTCTATAACTCTCCTCTCCTGAAATATTCTGCTCTGCTGGAGGACTCTGCTCCTTCCTCTATAACTCTCCTCTCCTGAAATATTCTGCTCTGCTGGAGGACTCTGCTCCTTCCTCTATAACTCTCCTCTCCTGAAATACTGCTGGAGGACTCTGCTCCTTCCTCTATAACTCTCCTCTCCTGAAATACTCTGCTCTGCTGGAGGACTCTGCTCCTTCCTCTATAACTCTCCTCTCCTGAAATACTCTGCTCTGCTGGAGGACTCTGCTCCTTCCTCTATAACTCTCCTCTCCTGAAATACTCTGCTCTGCTGGAGGACTCTGCTCCTTCCTCTATAACTCTCCTCTCCTGAAATACTCTGCTCTGCTGGAGGACTCTGCTCCTTCCTCTATAACTCTCCTCTCCTGAAATACTCTGCACTGCTGGAGGACTCTGCTCCTTCCTCTATAACTCTCCTCTCCTGAAATACTCTGCACTACTGGAGGACTCTGCTCCTTCCTCTATAACTCTCCTCTCCTGAAATACAGCTGGAGGACTCTGCTCCTTCCTCTATAACTCTCCTCTCCTGAAATACTCTGCTCTGCTGGAGGGCTCTGCTCCTTCCTCTATAACTCTCCTCTCCTGAAATACTCTGCACTGCTGGAGGACTCTGCTCCTTCCTCTATAACTCTCCTCTCCTGAAATACTCTGCTCTGCTGGAGGACTCTGCTCCTTCCTCTATAACTCTCCTCTCCTGAAATACAGCTGGAGGACTCTGCTCCTTCCTCTATAACTCTCCTCTCCTGAAATACTCTGCTCTGCTGGAGGGCTCTGCTCCTTCCTCTATAACTCTCCTCTCCTGAAATACTCTGCACTGCTGGAGGACTCTGCTCCCTCCTCTATAACTCTCCTCTCCTGAAATACTCTGCTCTGCTGGAGGACTCTGCTCCCTCCTCTATAACTCTCCTCTCCTGAAATACTCTGCACTGCTGGAGCACTCTGCTCCTTCCTCTATAACTCTCCTCTCCTGAAATACTCTGCACTGCTGGAGGACTCTGCTCCTTCCTCTATAACTCTCCTCTCCTGAAATACTCTGCTCTGCTGGAGGACTCTGCTCCTTCCTCTATAACTCTCCTCTCCTGAAATACTCTGCTCTGCTGGAGGACTCTGCTCCCTCCTCTATAACTCTCCTCTCCTGAAATACTCTGCTCTGCTGGAGGACTCTGCTCCTTCCTCTATAAGGCTGGCTTCACACTGGGGCGGTGCGGGGCGGCGACGGTAAAGCAGCGCTATATTTAGCGCTGCTTTACCATCGTTTTACCCGCGGTATGCGGCCGCTAGCGGGGTGGTTTTAACCCCCGCTAGCGGCCGCAAAAGGGTTAAAAACCTCTGCAAAGCGCCGCTGCAGCGGCGGTTTGCGGGCGGTATCCCCGCGGTTTCCCATTGATTTCAATGGGAAGGAGCGGTATAGGAGCGGTGAACACACCGCTCCTTCACCGCTCCAAAGATGCAGCTAGCAGGACTTTTGTTGCGGTCCTGCTAGCGCACCGCTCCAGTGTGAAAGCCCGCCGGCTTTCACACTGGAGTGAATGGGGCCGGTTTTTTTCAGGCGGTATACAGGCGCTATTTTTAGCGCCGTACCGCCTGAAAACCGCCCCAGTGTGAAAGGGGCCTAACTCTCCTCTCCTGAAATACTCTGCTCTGCTGGAGGACTCTGCTCCCTCCTCTATAACTCTCCTCTCCTGAAATACTCTGCACTGCTGGAGGACTCTGCTCCTTCCTCTATAACTCTCCTCTCCTGAAATACTCTGCACTGCTGGAAGACTCTGCTCCTTTCTCTATAACTCTCCTCTCCTGAAATATTCTGCTCTGCTGGAGGACTCTGCTCCTTCCTCTATAACTCTCCTCTCCTGAAATATTCTGCTCTGCTGGAGGACTCTGCTCCTTCCTCTATAACTCTCCTCTCCTGAAATACTGCTGGAGGACTCTGCTCCTTCCTCTATAACTCTCCTCTCCTGAAATACTGCTGGAGGACTCTGCTCCTTCCTCTATAACTCTCATCTCCTGAAATACTCTGCTCCGCTGGAGGACTCTGCTCCTTCCTCTATAACTCTCCTCTCCTGAAATACTCTGCACTACTGGAGGACTCTGCTCCTTCCTCTATAACTCTCCTCTCCTGAAATACAGCTGGAGGACTCTGCTCCTTCCTCTATAACTCTCCTCTCCTGAAATACTCTGCACTGCTGGAGGACTCTGCTCCTTCCTCTATAACTCTCCTCTCCTGAAATATTCTGCTCTGCTGGAGGACTCTGCTCCTTCCTCTATAACTCTCCTCTCCTGAAATACTCTGCACTGCTGGAAGACTCTGCTCCTTTCTCTATAACTCTCCTCTCCTGAAATATTCTGCTCTGCTGGAGGACTCTGCTCCTTCCTCTATAACTCTCCTCTCCTGAAATATTCTGCTCTGCTGGAGGACTCTGCTCCTTCCTCTATAACTCTCCTCTCCTGAAATACTGCTGGAGGACTCTGCTCCTTCCTCTATAACTCTCCTCTCCTGAAATACTGCTGGAGGACTCTGCTCCTTCCTCTATAACTCTCCTCTCCTGAAATACTCTGCACTGCTGGAGGACTCTGCTCCTTCCTCTATAACTCTCCTCTCCTGAAATACTCTGCACTACTGGAGGACTCTGCTCCTTCCTCTATAACTCTCCTCTCCTGAAATACAGCTGGAGGACTCTGCTCCTTCCTCTATAACTCTCCTCTCCTGAAATACTCTGCACTGCTGGAGGACTCTGCTCCTTCCTCTATAACTCTCCTCTCCTGAAATATTCTGCTCTGCTGGAGGACTCTGCTCCTTCCTCTATAACTCTCCTCTCCTGAAATACTCTGCACTGCTGGAGGACTCTGCTCCTTCCTCTATAACTCTCCTCTCCTGAAATACTGCTGGAGGACTCTGCTCCTTCCTCTATAACTCTCCTCTCCTGAAATACTGCTGGAGGACTCTGCTCCTTCCTCTATAACTCTCCTCTCCTGAAATATAAAGGAAGGAGCAGAGTCCTCCAGCAGTAACTCTCCTCTCCTGAAATACTCTTCTCTGCTGGAGGACTCTGCTCCTTCCCCTATAACACTCCTCTTGTGAAATATACTCTGCACTGTTGGAGGACTCTGCTCTAACTCTCTTCTCACGTAATACTCATCTTCTGGAGGACTCTTTCTGTTTTCTCCTTGCTGTACTCCTCATACACTCCCATTCCTTCTCCTGCTATCACATTGGGATTCCTTTCACAGAGACGTGTTCATTTCTTCTCATGTCTCAGATTGTTTCCTCTTCACTTATTCCACAGAAACTTCAAGCAGAGGTCCACATTGTCCCCGGCCAAAGCCCCATGAAAAGGCCCAGACCTCAGGTTAGAAGATGACCTATCAGTACTAAGTATCTTTTTTTACACAGTCCTCTGTATAAGAAACCCCCCCGGGATCATTTTATTTCAGGCCAGGTCTGCTCCAGTACCAGAGAAGCCCCAGACGATCCCGGACAAGCCCCCAATAAAACAGGTGAGTCCTCGAAAACAAGAAGCTAAAAAAATAAAAAATAATATCATTATAAAAGAAATAAAATTATAACAATCGGCAAAGCCACAAGGTTGATAATATTTGGGGCAAAGTCACACCTTCTTCTGCCAAACCACTTCCAGTTGGGGGCTGTAGGGCCTGTTGGCTCTCGAATTCCTTTTCTTATCGGCGTCCAGCTTGGTCTTCAGAACCTTGACAGACCACATTCCTTAACCTCCTGAGATCCGCGCTATAGCCGAATGACGGGTACAGAGCGGATCTACATTGCCGGGATGACGTCATATGACGTCGACCCGTTCACGAGCGGCCTGCGCGCCCCCCTGAAGGGCGCGCGGCACGCTCTGTGATCAGCGAGTCTATGAGACTCGCCAGATCACAGATCCGAGTAAGGGGTCGATCCCGGTCCCTTTGCCACATGATCAGCTGTCAGCCAATGACAACTGATCATGTGATATCAACAGAGCCGGTAATCGACAGCTGACAGCGCGAGGAGAAAAAAAAAAGCCGATCACCAGCGGCATTGAGAGGGACATTGGTCCCGATCACTGCGATGTGCCCCGGCTACATGGTGCCCACCTGTGCCCCCTACAAGTGCTGCCTACCAGTGCCCACCAGCTCCACCTGTCAGTGCCCACAGTGCCATCTGTCAGTGCCACCTGTCAGTGCCCACAATAAGTGCCTGAACAGTGCTGCACATCAGTGTCACCTACCAGTACCCATCAGTGTCACCTACCAGTGCCCATTAGTGCCACCTATCAGTGCCCATCAGTGTCATCTATCAGTGCCATCTATCAGTGCCCATCCGTGCCACCAATCAGGGCCCATCAGTGCCATCTTATCTGTGCCCATCAGTACCGACTTATCTGTCCCCATCAGTGCCACCTATCAGTGCCCATCAGTGTAATCTATCAGTGCCATCTATCAGTGCCATCTATCAGTGCCCATCCGTGCCACCCATTCATGCCACCCATCCGTGCCACCCATCCATGTCACCCATCAGGGCCCATCAGTGCCATCTAATCTGTGCCCATCAGTACCGACTTATCTGTCCCCATCAGTGCAGCCTATCAGTGCACACCGGTGCAGCCTATCAGTGCCCACCAGTGCCACCTCATCAGCGCATATCAATGAAGCAGAAAAATTACCTGTTTGCAAAATTTTATAACAAACTATTAAACATGATTTTTTTTTTTTTCAAAATTTTCCGTCTTTTTTTGTTTGTTTATGAAAAAATAAAACCCAGCTGTGATTAACCTCTTCGCGCCCGCTCTATAGCCGAAAGACAGCTGCAGCACGGACGCTCCCTGCAGGGAGGACGTCCCTGGACGTCCTGTTGTTTACTTCCCTAATGCGCGCCCCTGAGAGCACGCATCGGGGAAGTTCTGTGCTGCCCGTGTCCGTCGGACACAGCCGGTCACAGATCGCTGTAAACGGCCAATCACAGCGGCCGTTTAGAGTGAGATCGGCGTGTCCAATGAGAGATGATCTCATATGGAAACATATGAGATCATCTGTCAGCGCCGCTCTCCCTCCTCACACAGACAGCGTGTGGGGAGAGAAAGATCAACGGCTGCAGCAGCCGTAAGTAAAGAAAAAAAAAAAAACGAAATGTGCGATCTGTCTCCCCATCTGTGTCCCCACCTCTGTCCCCATCCATGTGTCCCCCCCATCCATGTGTCCCCCATCCATGTGTCCCCCATCCATGTGTCCCCATCCATGTGTCCCCCATCCATGTGTCCCCCATCCATGTGTCCCCCCCATCCATGTGTCCCCCATCCATGTGTCCCCATCCATGTGTTCCCCATCCATGTGTCCCCCATCCATGTGTCCCCCATCCATGTGTCCCCCATCCATGTGTCCCCATCCATGTGTCCCCATCCATGTGTCCCCCATCCATGTGTTCCCCATCCATGTGTCCCCATCCATGTGTCCCCCATCCATGTGTCCCCCATCCATGTGTCCCCATCCATGTGTCCCCCATCCATGTGTCCCCCATCCATGTGTCCCCATCCATGTGTTCCCCATCCATGTGTCCCCATCCATGTGTCCCCCATCCATGTGTCCCCCATCCATGTGTCCCCCATCCATGTCCCCCTCCATGTGTCCCCCATCCATGTGTCCCCCATCCATGTGTCCCCCATCCATGTGTCCCCCATCCATGTGTCCCCATCCATGTGTTCCCCATCCATGTGTCCCCATCCATGTGTTCCCCATCCATGTGTCCCCATCCATGGTCCCCCATCCCTGTGTCCCCATCCATCTGTCCCCATCCATCTGTCCCAATCCATCTGTCCCCATCCATCTGTCCCAATCCATCTGTCCCCACCTGTGTCCCCATCCATCTGTGTCCCCATTCATCTGTCCCCATCCGTGTCCCCATCCATCTCCCCATCCATCTGTCCCCATCTGTGTCCCCATCCATCTGTCCCCATCTGTGTCCCCATCCATCTGTCCCCATCTGTGTCCCCATGCATCTGTCTCCATCTGTGTCCCCAGTGCACCTGTCCCCAGTGCCATCTGCCAGTGCCACCTGTCCCCAGTGCCACGTATAAGTGCCATCTGTCATCAGTGCCACGTGTCATCAGTGCCACATCAGTGCCATCTGTCATCAGTGCCATATCAGTGTCACGTGTCATCAGTGCCACATATTAGTGCCATCTGTCATCAGTGCCACGTATCAGTGCCATCTGTCATCAGTGCCACCTGTCAGTGTCACGTGCCATCTGTCATCAGTGTCACGTGTCATCAATGCCATGTATCAGTGCCATCTGTCATCAGTGTCACGTGTCATCAGTGCCACGTGTCGGTGCCATCTCTCATCAGTGCCACATATTAGTGCCACCTCTCATCAGTGCCACATATTAGTGCCATCTGTCAGTGTCACGTGTCATCAATGCCCCGTATTAGTGCCGTCTGTCATCAGTGTCACGTGTCATCAGTGCTCCATACTAGTGCAATCTGTCACCAGTGCCACATCAGTGTCACGTGTCATCAGTGCCACGTATCAGTGCCACCTGTCAGTGCCACGTCAGTGTTACGTGTCATTGTCCTGGTGCTCCAGGGCCTTCAAAAGTGTAATAGGTAGTCAACAAGTTAGATGTGTAATTTATGCTCCTAGAACACGTGATGGCGCTCCCTGCATGTTGGGCCTCTCTATGTGGCCAGGCTGTGTAAAAGTCCCACACATGTGGTATCGTAATACTCAGGAGGAGTAGCAGAATTGATTTTGGGGTGTCATTTGTGGTATACACATGCCATGTGAGAGAAATAACCTATTACAATGACAATTTTGTGGAAAAAAAATAAAAATAAAAAATAAATTCATTTTGCAAAGAATTGTGGGAAAAAAATGACAACATCAAAAAGCTCACCATGCCTCTTACTAAATACCTTGGAATGTCTACTTTCAAAAAAGGGGTCATTTGGGGGGTATTTGTACTTTCCTGCTTGTTCGGGTCACAAGAAATGAGATAGGCCGTCAGTACATCAGATGTGATCAATTGTGTATAATTTGCACCACAGTTTGTAGAGTCTGTAACTTTCACAAAGACCAAATAATATCCACTAATTTGGGTTATTTTTACCAAAGATATGTAGCAGTATAAATTGTGGGCAAAATTTATGAAGAAAAATTAATAATTTGCTAAATTTTATCACAGAAACAAAGAAAAAAGCTTTTTTTTTCAAAATTTTCGGTCTTTTTTCATTTATAGCGCAAAAAATAAAAAACCCAGAGGTGATCAAATACCACCAAAAGAAAGCTCTATTTGTGGGAAAAAAAAGACAAAAAATTCATTTGGGTTCAGTGTTACATAACTGAGTAATTGTCATTCAAAGTGTGAGAGCACCGAAAGCTGAAAATTGGTCTGGGCAGGAGGGGGGTTTAAGTGCCCAGTAAGCAAGTGGTTAAACTGTAAATAACAAGTTCAAAAGATTTATAGAGTGTTTGTGTGTTTTTTTTTTCTTTTTTTTCTTTCGAACAATAATCTATATTCGTCCTTCTAGAAACCAAAGAAAGTCACAGCAGAAAATTCCGTGTACGAGAACATCAAGCTTTGAGGCTTCCTCTCCCGCTCTCTTCTTCTTCTCATCTCATCAACCAGCATGATATTCTACTCTCTACCCTTATAAATTGTAATAATAGTACATTCCAAAAACTTTATTTTTTTTATTTTTTTGTTTTTTTTTTTATTAAAAGATCACCATTCCTTCTAGGGAACCCAATCTGCAAATGTTGGCATACGGGGATATCTTCTCCTCCAGCCTGCAGCCCACAGATCGCACGGGAGTCCCTGACCGAAATCGCCAAGGGGGTCCAACGCTAGAGCAAAGAGGCCGGGAGAAAAGGGACACTCCCGCCAAGTAACCCATAAACAATGGGAAAGGATCCGAGACCCGGGTTGTTGGTGCGAACCCACGCCCTAGGCCCCCCATATAGCATCCGTACCCAGTGTATAAATTTGGGACCAAACCCGAATCTGTGTAGGACCTCCCATAGATAGTCCCATTTCACAGAATCAAACGCCTTTTCGGCATCCAGGGAAGGCCACTACACGAGATCCTATCCGGATCATGGGTCAGAGACAGGCTCAGGAAGAGCCGCCGAATAATTGATGTCGGTGCCCTTACCCGGCATGAACCCAGTTTGGCCCACATGGACTAGGTCAGAGGTGACAGTGGATAAGCGCGATGCAAGGATTTTCGCTAGGACCTTGGCGTCCACATTTAGTAGAGAAATAGGCCGATATGAGGCGCATTCCAGAAGGGTCCTTACCGGGTTTAGGCACCAACACAATGACGGCTTCCGCCATGCAGTCAGGTAGGGCTGTTAGTTTGGGAGCCAACAATTCTACATGTTGGGAGTAAAACTCTGTAGGAAGACCATCCACTCCTGGGGTCTTGCCACTCTGCAGTCCCACCAAAGCAGCCTGAACCTCTTCCAGGGTCAAATCCACACCTTCAGTGTCCTACCTTGGGATTGTGGTCTCCACACAATGTCTATTCCCCCTTCCTTCTTGTGTGTGAGGGCACCATAGAAGAGGATCTGCACAGGACCAGCAAGCTCCTCCTTTTTTCTGCCGCTCGTAATGTAAACTTCCATATACTCAGTGAACTGACTATCCTCAGGTGATGCGCAGAGATTAAACAAATCCTCCCACATACGTTGTACATGTTTATATGCAGCCATCTATTCTCTAGAGCTGTTCAAAGTAGACATTTGCACTGACAAAAAATTTGTTCATTTTAGTTTTCATTTCATTCGTTTTTTTTGCTTTTTTCGGAAATGTGAAAAATCGGAATTCGGGAAATTCCGAATTTTCAGACTTCCGAATTTCCTAATTTTCAGAATTTTCAGATTTCCGAATTTCCAGATTTCCGAATTTCTAAATTTTCAGAATTTTCAGATTTCAGAATTTTCAGATTTCAGAATCTTCGAATTTCTGAATTTTTGAATTTTTCGAATTTCTGAATTTTCGAATTTCAGAATTTTCAGATTTCCGAATTTTCAGATTTCCGAATTTTCAGATTTCCGAATTTTCAGATTTCCGAATTTTCTAATTTTCTAATTTCCGAATTTCCGAATTTCCGGATTTTCTAATTTTCGAATTTCCGGATTTTTGAATTTTCGAATTTCCGGATTTTCGAATTTTCGAAAATTGAATTTCCGGATTTTCGAATTTTCGAATTTTCGAATTTCCGGATTTTCGAATTTTCAAATTTTCAAATTTCCGGATTTTCAAATTTCCGGATTTTCGAATTTTCGAATTTTCAAATTTCCGGATTTTCAAATTTCCGGATTTTCAAATTTCCGAATTTTCGAATTTCAGAATTTTCGGATTTCAGAATTTACGGGTTTCAGTATTTCCGAATTTCTTAATTTCCGGATTGTCGAATTTCCGAATTTTCGATTTTTCGAATTTTCGAATTTCAGAATTTTCGGATTTCAGAATTTTCAAATTTTCGAATTTCTGAAATTTGAAAATTCGAAAATTGAAATTCTGAATTTTCGAATTTCCGAATTTTAGATTTTTCAGAATTTCCGAATTTCAGGACTTTCAGAATTTCCAAAAATTCAGAAATTCAAAAATTTGAAAATCCGAAAATTTGAAAATCTGAAAAAAAGAAAGAAGATCAGTTTAATTCGAAAAAATAACTAACTATTAAACTATAATTTACGAATTTGAGTACGAATTTATCCGAAGTTACGAATTATCTGCCGCATCTAAACAAATGGAACGGAACAAATTAATAATAAATAATTCATACTAATAAAAAAGGTTTTATTATTATTATTGTTATTTATTATTATTAGATTGTTACGTTCCATTTGTTTAGATGCGACATTCGTTATTTCAGATAATTCGTAACTTCAGATAAATTTGTACTCATTTACGTTCACTAACAGCCAAATTTGAAAGGAAATTTCAATACCTATAATTTAATATTTATTATTAGTTAGTTATTATTTCAGATTTTCAGGTTTTTGAATTTCCGAAATTCCGAATTTTCGGAAATTCAGAAATTTCAGAAAAATTCATAATTTCGGAAATTCGGAAATTTCGGAAATTGAAAATTTCGGAATTAACGAATTTGTCAAAATTAGTTAAAAAACGAATTTGGAACTAAACGAATTGCACATGTCTAGTCCAAAGTCAAGAATTTATAAAGCTTGTCTGAGGCGTCAGAATAAGGGGGCGGAGAGCTGAAATTACACTCTGCAGAGCTCAGTGAGGAGAGCTCTGAGAGCTGATTGGAGGGAGGGGACACTCCCCCCCCTTCACACTGCACACAGGAACAGAGCTGAGGCTGTCAATCACAGGCTGTGTGCTGGAGCTCCCTCCCCTGTCAACATTTTTCTCTTGGTGTCAGAAGTGACTAATGCTGATAGCAGAGGGAGGAGACAGAAATGACACGCAGGGCTCTGGATTGAGACAAGTGCACACTATAGAAGGATGTGCTTTGTTGGTATTTCATGTCTGAGGTTTAAGGCCCATCTCCGGGCACCTTCCAGATTCGGAGGGCTCGCAGGCTTATCGGTCCCAGCTGGATCCATATAGCTATGCTATAAAATCCATACCTGGAGTTCAACTTTAAAAATGAATTAATAATGTAAATAGTTTTTTTACGATGTTGCCATGTCCTCCTTCTGTATATCAGGAAAATATAAGAGACATGACACTTAAAATGCAGATATACTTTATTAATGGTTTATGTACACTGCCAACGTGTTTCAGGGGGTCTACACCCTTCATCAGGGCTGGGATATACAGGAGATCATTGTCCCGCATTCCACCTACTTCATAGACTTGTATGGGCTTTCCTACTCCTTATGAGATCTGTGATAGGAATAAATTGTTATTTTCTATTACAATTTATTATGTTTTCCGCTCTCTCTATTTTACAGGAAAATTGATGTATTAGATGCACTGTGGCTAAGGGAATAAAACTATTTTCTTGAAGTTCTGTGTAGTAATGAGTGAGTCATTCTGAAACCCAGGAGAATCACTAAATATCCCAAACCCAACACCGATCCTCCCTGGACCCGGATATTACCCTTCTCTGTACACTAAAGCCCAACACTGATCCTCCCTGGACCCTAATATTACCCTTCCCTGTACACTAAACCCCAACACTGATCCTCCCTGGACCCTAATATTACCCTTCTCTGTACACTAAAGCCCAACACTGATCCTCCCTGGACCCTAATATTACCCTTCCCTGTACACTAAACCCCAACACTGATCCTCCCTGGACCCTAATATTACCCTTCTCTGTACACTAAACCCCAACACTGATCCTCCCTGGACCCTACTATTACCCTTCCCTGTACACTAAACCCCAACACTGATCCTCCCTGGAGCCTAATATTACCCTTCCCTGTACACTAAACCCCAACACTGATCCTCCCTGGACCCTAATATTACCCTTCTCTGTACACCAAACCCCAACACTGATCCTCCCTGGACCTTAATATGACCCTTCTCCGTACACTAAACCCCAACACTGATCCTCCCTGGACCTTATGTTACCCTTCTCTGTACACTAAACCCCAACACTGATCCTCCCTGGACCCTAATATTACCCTTCTCTGTACACTAAACCCCAACACTGATCCTCCCTGGACCCTTAATATTACCCTTCTCTGTACACCAAACCCCAACACTGATCCTCCCTGGACCCTAATATTACCCTTCCCTGTACACCAAACCCCAACACTGATCCTCCCTGGACCCTAATATTACCCTTCTCTGTACACCAAACCCCAACACTGATCCTCCCTGGACCCTAATATTACCCTTCTCTGTACACTAAACCCCAACACTGATCCTCCCTGGACCCTAATATTACCATTCTCTGTACACCAAACCCCAACACTGATCCTCCCTGGACCCTAATATTACCCTTCCCTGTACACTAAACCCCAACACTGATCCTCCCTTGACCCTAATATTACCCTTCTCTGTACACCAAACCCCAACAGTAATCCTCCCTGGACCCTAATATTACCCTTCTCTGTACACCAAACCCCAACACTGATCCTCCCTGGACCTTAATATGACCCTTCTCCGTACACTAAACCCCAACACTGATCCTCCCTGGACCCTAATATTACCCTTCTCTGTACACCAAACCCCAACACTGATCCTCCCTGGACCTTAATATTACCCTTCCCGGTACACTAAACCCCAACACTGATCCTCCCTGGACCCTAATATTACCCTTCCCTGTACATTAAACCCCAACACTGATCCTCCCTGGACCCTAATATTACCCTTCTCTGTACACCAAACCCCAACACTGATCCTCCCTGGACCTTAATATGACCCTTCTCCGTACACTAAACCCCAACACTGATCCTCCCTGGACCTTATGTTACCCTTCTCTGTACACTAAACCCCAACACTGATCCTCCCTGGACCCTTAATATTACCCTTCTCTGTACACCAAACCCCAACACTGATCCTCCCTGGACCCTAATATTACCCTTCTCTGTACACCAAACCCCAACACTGATCCTCCCTGGACCCTAATATTACCCTTCTCTGTACACTAAACCCCAACACTGATCCTCCCTGGACCCTAATATTACCCTTCTCTGTACACTAAACCCCAACACTGATCCTCCCTGGACCCTAATATGACCATTCTCTGTACACCAAACCCCAACACTGATCCTCCCTGGACCCTAATATTACCCTTCCCTGTACACTAAACCCCAACACTGATCCTCCCTTGACCCTAATATTACCCTTCTCTGTACACCAAACCCCAACAGTAATCCTCCCTGGACCCTAATATTACCCTTCTCTGTACACCAAACCCCAACACTGATCCTCCCTGGACCTTAATATGACCCTTCTCCGTACACTAAACCCCAACACTGATCCTCCCTGGACCCTAATATTACCCTTCTCTGTACACCAAACCCCAACACTGATCCTCCCTGGACCTTAATATTACCCTTCCCTGTACACTAAACCCCAACACTGATCCTCCCTGGACCCTAATATTACCCTTCCCTGTACATTAAACCCCAACACTGATCCTCCCTGGACCCTAATATTACCCTTCTCTGTACACCAAACCCCAACACTGATCCTCCCTGGACCTTAATATGACCCTTCTCCGTACACTAAACCCCAACACTGATCCTCCCTGGACCTTATGTTACCCTTCTCTGTACACTAAACCCCAACACTGATCCTCCCTGGACCCTTAATATTACCCTTCTCTGTACACCAAACCCCAACACTGATCCTCCCTGGACCCTAATATTACCCTTCTCTGTACACCAAACCCCAACACTGATCCTCCCTGGACCCTAATATTACCCTTCTCTGTACACTAAACCCCAACACTGATCCTCCCTGGACCCTAATATTACCATTCTCTGTACACTAAACCCCAACACTGATCCTCCCTGGACCCTAATATTACCCTTCCCTGTACACTAAACCCCAACACTGATCCTCCCTTGACCCTAATATTACCCTTCTCTGTACACCAAACCCCAACAGTAATCCTCCCTGGACCCTAATATTACCCTTCTCTGTACACCAAACCCCAACACTGATCCTCCCTGGACCTTAATATGACCCTTCTCCGTACACTAAACCCCAACACTGATCCTCCCTGGACCTTATGTTACCCTTCTCTGTACACTAAACCCCAACACTGATCCTCCCTGGACCCTAATATTACCCTTCTCTGTACACTAAACCCCAACACTGATCCTCCCTGGACCCTAATATTACCCTTCTCTGTACACTAAACCCCAACACTGATCCTCCCTGGACCCTAATATTACCCTTCTCTGTACACTAAACCCCAACACTGATCCTCCCTGGACCCTAATATTACCCTTCTCTGTACACTAAAGCCCAACACTGATCCTCCCTGGACCCTAATATTACCCTTCCCTGTACACTAAACCCCAACACTGATCCTCCCTGGACCCTAATATGACCCTTCCCTGTACACTAAACCCCAACACTGATCCTCCCTGGACCCTAATATTACCCTTCTCTGTACACTAAACCCTAACACTGATCCTCCCTGGACCCTAATATTACCCTTCCCTGTACACTAAACCCCAACACTGATCCTCTCTGGACCCTAATATTACCCTTCTCTGTACACTAAACCCCAACACTGATCCTCCCTGGACCCTAATATTACCCTTCCCTGTACACTAAACCCCAACACTGATCCTCCCTGGACCCCAACACTATTATTCCAGAAATCCTAACACTAAGAAGTCTATTCATAGGAGAAAGCAGATACTGCTGCAGGCCATGTGTGTCTGGAAGCTCTGTGTAATGCAGATGTATGAGAACTCCATGATTGAAGGGAAGGTCATAGGACTTGTTGTTTAACATGGATGGGCACATCTATTCTATGCAGGGCTGGGACAAGGGGCGGGCGAGAGGGAAGGCTGCCCTGGGCACAATGGTTTAGTGTAGGGATGGGGGCGCCTTCCTTCTGTTACAAGGCTGACAGGAGTAGTGATAGCTGCAGTGATTTTGACACTAACCCTCCCTGTACCCCAACACTAACCCTTCCTGTACCCTAAAACTAACCCTATTTGCCCCCCAACACTAACTTTCCATATAACCTAACACCAACCCTCCCTGTACCCTAACACTAACCCTCCCTGTCCCCTAACACTAACCCTCCCTGTACCCCAACACTAACCTTTCCTATAACCTAACATTAACCCTCTCTGTACCCCAACACTAACCCTCCCTGTACTTCAACACTAACCCATCCTGTGCCCCAACACTAACCCTTAATGTACCCAACACTTACCCTCCCTTTACCCAACCCTCACGCTTCCTGTACTCCTACACTAACTTTCACTATAACCTAAAACTAACCACCCCTGTACCCCAACAGTAACATTCCCTTTATCCTAACATTAACCCTCCCTGTACCCTAACACTAGCCCTCCTCGTGCCCCAACACTAACCCTCCTCCTCATACCCCATTGCTAACCCTCATTGTACCCAACATTAACATTAACAATAGTCCCGTCGTACGCAACGAACGTCACCACGTTCAGGATGATCGGATTTTCCGACAACTTTGTCCGACCGTGTGTATGCAACACCAACATCGGACAAAATACGTCGGAAAAAATCTGATGGATTTTGTGGTCGGATTTTCCGACCGTGTGTATGGGGCATAACAGTTCCTAACAATAATCATTACAGTCCTCTTTGCTTCACTACAACTTCTACTTGTAGTTCTTTAGCCACTTCAGATCCCGGTCTCTCACTGGACCCTCTGATTCACTGACTCTGAATCCCCGGAGCCCCTTAAAGCTTTGCGGTGGTATATCCCTCAAGCGTCACCCACACTTCTCTGCTGGGTCCCTAGGTTGGCACTCCAGATACTTCTCAAGCCTTACCCCTGCTAACCGTCTCAGTCCCTGGCTTGACTTGGCTGCTCTGCAAGCATCTCCTCTGCTGGCTGGGCCTCTGACTTGATCACTGCCAGAAGTTTCCCGATTCTCCACTGCGCCCGTTCGGTAAGAATGCTGCTCCGGTACTTGCTTAAGTTACTCACTGTGGTCCCTGGTAATAAGGTGGATGGTCCCTTAGTTGCGACAGCTTCCCTTCTACCTCCAACCACTGACAGGTTCTCAGGCCGGTGTACTGTCGAATACTGTCCGAGGAGGACAAGAAGACGCAGAAAGTCTCCTAAGATGAACAGCGCCTTCGCACTGAGTCCAGGTTCAAGCCCCACCATCCTAGTGGACATAGAGTTAGAATAAAAAATTGCAGAGCAAAGCGAGGCCGTGCCCGAAGCGTGGCGAGTGAAGCGAGCCCGCAAGGGGCCCTGTTACTAAAGACTGTTTAACATCATCTACTGTATGTCCACTTGCGAGGTGGGGCTTGAACCTGGACCCAGGGCAGAAGGAGTCTCCTTGTCCTCCGTACTGCGCAAGCGCTGAACCTGCGCAGTACGGAACGGACACTATCCGATGGGGGGACACTGGCAGTCACTGTCACTTATGGTTGGACTGCAAGCAGCAATCCCAACCCTGCGCTGCTCTCTTACTCTGGATAGGCCCTCACACAGCCTGGCAGCCAGATGCCCCCGGGATAGGCCCAATCTACGGCCTAGCAGCCCGGGGGGCACACGACACATGTCCACCCGGACAGACGTCCAGGTGGCACAGAACAGCACTCACCTGACTCTGCCCAAATATATAGGTTCTCCCAGCAGGCCAAGGGATTCAAGAAAACCCCTGCCCATTGGCTGAGATACCCCATATACCCATAACCTGACCTTGGGTTGCCCTTCTCGTATCTAGTACCACCAGTTACCAGGCCACCTAGTGGTAGAAGAGAAAAGTGCAACAAGGCCAAACTTAGGGAGAAATCAATAGATCTCTAGAAATTGACCAGGGTAACTACTCCTGGCAAATAAATTTGTGAGGAGCTCCCTGACTAAACTCCAGGGTGCTACGTACCTCAACACTAACCCTCCTCGTGCCCCAACACTAACCCTCCTCCTCATACCCAAACACTAATCCTCATTGTACCCAACATTCAGGGCCGATCCTAAGGTCACAGACGCCTGGGTGCAGAAATATTTCTGGCGCCCCCATATGGGCGTGGTCATCTTACTAACACCTCCCCTTTACAAATGTTTCTATGGCTACCACTCAAACACAAAATGAGTACACTAATGGGACCTGGAGGGGGGTCTCTCTAATGCACACAGAGAGGGCTTCTGTTAGAGAGTCTGTTAGAAAGAGCCCCCAGACATACTGCAGACATGATACAGGAGATGGTCAGAGACTGCAGACATAGTACAAGAGATGGTCAGAGACTGCAGACATAGTACAAGAGATGGTCAGAGACTGCAGACATAGTACAAGAGATGGTCAGAGACTGCAGATATAGTACAAGAGATGGCCAGAGACTGCAGACATACTACAAGAGATGGTCAGAGACTGCAGGCATAGTACAAGAGATGGTCAGAGACTGCAGACATACTACAAGAGATGGTCAGAGACTGCAGACATACTACAAGAGATGGTCAGAGACTGCAGACATACTACAAGAGATGGTCAGAGACTGCAGACATAATACAGGAGATTATCAGAGACAGCAGACACACTACAGGAGATCAGAGACTGCAGTTCCTAAGGATGGCAGTAGATAATGACTGACCAGCCCTTTCACTGATCAGGAGTCAGCTCACTCTGGGTTGCCTGTGGCGACTCCACTGGGTAGTGCTCAGATCTGTATTATGGCAATGACTCCATTCCTTTTTTCACCAGGGATGGTGCCAGGCTGGCCGGCTTTCCCTCTGGTGGCACAGGGCAGTGGGGTTCTCTTTCTGATGGCGTCCCCTCAGCACTTCCTCTCCCTGGAGTCCTGGGTGCACTTCCCCGAAAGCTTTCCTGGGCTCCTGGCGCTCTCTCTCTCTCTCCCCCCCCCCCTCTCTTATTCAGCTGTGCTGTGTGGGTGGCAGTATCCGGGTCACAATGGGGCCACCAGTCCTCGGGACTACATGTCCCACAATACTCTTTTCCTGGCAAGCGCCACTCACTAGTACAGCAGTGCAAGGAGGAGAGGGAAGGGGGGGTCTAAGAGCCGGCAGCTGCTCTCTCTCCACTCAGACACAGGCGCTCCGATCTCCGGCTGCTTCGCTCTCCTCCTCTGACAGGAGGAGGGAGGGGAATGGGCAGTAAACACAGAGAGCCCTCTTCCCGTTGATAACAGGAATGGCGGTGGCACAGTCTCTCCTCCCCTGATCCGCTCCTGCATACCTCCCAACTTTTAAAGTTGAGAATGAGGGACATTCTGGGGAGAGAGTGACCTGCGGCATGCGCAGCTTATATCAAAGTGCCCATCAGAGCCCCCCCCCCCCACAGCAGGTATCCCCCATCAGAGCCCCCACAGCAGGTGTCCCCCATCAGAGCCCCCCCCCCACATCAGGTGTCCCCCATCAGAGCCCCCCCAGCAGTTGTCCCACATCAGAGCCCCCCCACAGCAGGTGTCCCCCATTAGAGCCTCCCTACAGCAGGTGTCCCCCATCAGAGCTCCCACAGCAGGTGTCCCCCCAACAGAGCCCCCCCACAGCAGGTGTCCCCAATCAGAGCCCCCCACAGCAAGTGTCCCCCATCAGAGCCCCCCCATAGCAGGTGTCCCCCATCAGAGCCCCCCCCCCCCCCCCACAGCAGGTGTCCCCCATCAGAGCCCCCCCCACAGCAGGTGTTCCCCCATCAGAGCCCCCCCCCCCCCCATAGCAGGTGTCCCCATAGATCAGTACCTGTCCAATAGATCCCTGTAGCTTGGGCGCGCTGGGAGCAGAAGCACTGTGCACGTTGCAGGGCAGCGGGGCATACATGGCATCTTTGGTTACTAGGAGGGCGGCACTCAAACAGCATTTCTGGGAGTGCACTGGATGATTGGCATCAGCTCCGGCCAACCCAGAAGAGAAGAGCGGACACACGCAGAGGTGGCGGGGCAGACAGGAAACTGCTCCACGTGCAACGGACAGAAAGATTAGTGGAGTCTAGTTCTGGAACGTGTTCCGGTACTAGGCTCCACAGCAGTACTTATTCCGGGGACAGCTGGAGCGGTATGCGCATTTGTCAGTTGCCGGCGGGTTGGGGAACCGCAGCACCCGCTACATGCGTTCCACCTTCACCTCTGGACACAGAAGAGGAGGGAGGGGAGCAGCACTCTGGAGCTTTGGCGCCCCCACCTCTGCGGCGCCTGCGCACCCTGCCTAGGATCGGCCCTGCCAACATTAAACCTCTCTGTACCTCAACACTAGCCCTCCCTATGCCCCAACACTAACCCTCCCTGTACCTAAACACTAACTCTCTCTGTACCCAACCCTCACTCTCCCTGTACCCTAAAACTAACCCACCCTGTACCCCAACACTAACTTTCCCTATAACTTAACCCTCACCTTCCCTATAACCTAACACTAACCCTCCCTGTACCCCAAAACTACCCTTTCCTGTACCCTAACACTAACCCACCCTGTAATCCAACACTAAACCTCCCTGTACCCTAACACTAACCCTTTCTGTACTCCAAAACAACCCTCCCTGTACCCCAACACTATCCATCTATCACGTACCTGGTGATGACTGGAATGTTGTAAAGGTCTCTTTTGCACCTCCTGCCCAACACTCCTGAAGGTGGAGACAGACAGTGTAAGGGCAAGGAGTGCCACAAGTGCCGAAGTAGCTGGCTGGCGAGGTCCACTATGTAGGTGGGTAAAGCTGGTAGGCGCAGTCCTTGAAACAGGATGCAGCAGAAGCTTGGCACCAGAGCAGAAAACGGAAGCAAGGCCAGAAGACAGGCAGTGGTCGGGCAGCGAGGGAGCAAATCGGCAGGCAGAGCAAGTCCAGGAGGCAGGTCAAGGTCAGTACCAGCCGGGAAGAGCAGTACAGAGTCAGCGGGCAAAGACAAGTCCTGTAAACAGGCCGAGGTCAGAGTAATCAGGTGAACAGAGCTGAGACAGGAGCAGAAGCGAAGTCCAAGGGCAAGCCGGGTCATACACAGATAAGCAGGTACAGCAGATCAGGTCTCAGGAACACAGGTACAAGACCATTCAGCAACTGCTCATCTCATAGTGACACCAATTTAAATAGCCCACTGGGCACCAAGTGCGCATGCTAATTGGTATGCGCATGTGCACGTTTACATGTGCACGCTCACGCACGAATGCGAGCACCGTGAACCAGAATATTATGTTTAACATTACTTCTTCACTCAGAAATATGAGCATGTCTGCAATGTACACGTGCATGAGCATAGCCACTGGTTTTCTGGTGCTGGGAATCCAGCTAACCTTACACCCTCCCTGTACCCTAACATTAACCCTCCCTGTACCCTAACACTAACCTCCCTGTACCCTAACACTAAACCTCCATGTAACCCTAACACTAACCCTCCCTGTACCCTAACACTAACCTCCCTGTACCCAAACCCTCCCTGTACCCAAACACTAACCCTCCCTGTAACCTAACATTAATCCTCCCTGTAGCCTAACACTAACCCTCCCTGTACCCTAACACTAAACCTCCCTGTACCCTAACACTAACCTCCGTGTACCCTAACATTAACCCTCCCTGTACCCTAACACTAAACCTCCCTGTACTCTAACACTAACCTCCCTGTACCCTAACACTAACCCTCCCTGTACCCTAACACTAACCTCCCTGTACCCTAACACTAATCCTCCCTGTACCCTAACACTAAACCTCCCTGTACCCTAACACTAACCCTCCCTGTACCCCAACACTAATCCTCCCTGTACCCTAACACTAAACCTCCCTGTACCCTAACACTAATCCTCCCTGTACCCTAACACTAAACCTCCCTGTACCCTGACACTAAACCTCCCTGTAACCCTAACACTAACCCTCCCTGTACCCTAACACTAACCTCCCTGTACCCTAACACTAACCCTCCCTGTACCCCAACACTAATCCTCCCTGTACCCTAACACTAAACCTCCCTGTACTCTAACACTAACCTCCCTGTACCCTAACACTAACCCTCCCTGTACCCTAACACTAACCTCCCTGTACCCTAACACTAATCCTCCCTGTACCCTAACACTAAACCTCCCTGTACCCTAACACTAAACCTCCCTGTACCCTAACACTAACCTCCCTGTACCCTAACACTAACCCTCCCTGTACCCTAACACTAACCCTCCCTGTACCTTAAAAAAACAAACCCTCCCTTTACCCCAAAATCCACCTTCCCTGTCCCCGTACTCTAACACCCCCTTTTAGCAGCACAGAGGCCCCAGCCTGGGTTCTCCATATTTCAGGGATCAGCGACTCATCAGACGGATGTTTTCTATGATGAAATGTGCTGACACAGCGATCTCATACTGCTGGGGGATGACTTGTGCTTGTGTCATTTCTGCACTTTGTTCTCAGAGTCACAAATTCATTGTTCATGGAGGAATTTATGAGAGATGGGGGGTCAGGGAGGACTTCCAGCACAGAGTCCCCGAAAATCAATTCCAGACAATCCGTGGGCTAGATAGTCCTCTGTAATGCACTATAGCTGCAGAGAACCCCCTTATTGGGGCACTTGGGGGTCTATTTATACAGAACACTTTATGCAGAGAGCCCCCTCATTGGGGCACTTAGGGGTCTATTTATACAGAACACTTTATGCAGAGAACCCCCTCATTGAGGTACTTAGGGGTCTATTTATACAGAACACTTTATGCAGAGAGCCCCCTCATTGGGGCACTTGGGGGTCTATCTATACAGAACACTTTATGCAGAGAGCCCCCTCATTGGGGTACTTGGGGGTCTATTTATACAGAACACTTTATGCAGAGAACCCCCTCATTGGGGCACTTGGGGGTCTATTTATACAGAACACTTTATGCAGAGAACCCCCTCATTGGGGCACTTAGGGGTCTATTTATACAGAACACTTTATGCAGAGAACCCCCTCATTGGGGCACTTAGGGGTCTATTTATACAGAACACTTTATGCAGAGAACCCCTCATTGGGGTACTTAGGGGTCTATTTATACAGAACACTTTATGCAGAGAACCCCCTCATTGGGGTACTTAGGGGTCTATTTATACAGAACACTTTATGCAGAGAACCCCCTCATTGGGGTACTTAGGGGTCTATTTATACAGAACACTTTATGCACAGAACCCCCTCATTGGGGCACATAGGGGTCTAATTATACAGAACACTTTATGCACAGAACCCCCTCATTGGGGTACTTGGGGGTCTATTTATACAGTACACTTTATGCAGAGAACCCCCTCATTGGGGCACTTAGGGGTCTATTTATACAGAACACTTTATGCAGAGAACCCCCTCATTGGGGCACTTAGGGTTCTATTTATACAGTACACTTTATGCAGAGAACCCCCTCATTGGGGCACTTAGGGGTCTATTTATACAGAACACTTTATGCAGAGAGCCCCCTCATTGGGGCACTTAGGGGTCTATTTATACAGAACACTTTATGTAGAGAGCCCCCTCATTGGGGCACTTAGGGGTCTATTTATACAGTACACTTTATGCAGAGAACCCCCTCATTGGGGTACTTAGGGTTCTATTTATACAGAACACTTTATGCAGAGAACCCCCAAAGGGAAATTATTGTGATATAAAAAAATATCCACATGTTCGTCGATCAAAACTGCAGGCAAATTCTTTTCTGTGCAAATTAGGCAAAATCGAATGTTCTCAGGCAACGTTCCCCTGCAATTCGAATGTAGAAAATACCGCATTATGGCCACTAGGTGGCACAGAGGCGCATACTTCTTACCTATGATAGTCAGCGCCATCTAGTGGCCATAATGTGGTATTTCTACATTCAGATGTATGAATTTGCGGAGGATATAGCCTGAGAACATTTGATTTTTTTTCCCTATTTGCACAGAACGAGTTTAGCAGTTAGTCTGTGCCGTGAAATCTTTGCTGTTTTCCAGCTTGGCAAGAAAAGTGGAGGCTGTTATAATCACTGAGGGCGGGGGGAACGCCATATTGGTTTTGGGGTGGGATGTCCACCAAGCTCTTCTAGGACTGGTGTCCCAAAACATTTGGTTTCTGTATAAAAAAACAAAGTGGTGTCACCTTCTAACAATGGCAACCAATCGATGACCGGCCCGCGGTGGCGGAAGAGATCAGCTGCTGACGTGCATTGCCATACCCCCGTTAGAGAGATTTCCCCCTCACTTCCTGTCTCGGTGACAACGTTTTGCCAGACAGGAAGTGACCTGTTGAATTTTCCCAATGCTATATTATTATTATTATTATACAGGATTTATAAAGCTATAACAGTTTACGCAGCGCTTTACAATATAAAAAGGAGACCATACAGTTATAATACAATAAAATACAAGAGGGCCCTGCTCAGAAGAGCTTACAATCTAATAGCAATAACCAGGCGATCTGCCTTAGGTCCAAGGCTCCAGTTCAAAAAAGAAGTGTCACATAAAGCAATGTATCTAGTTCCCGGGATAGGGATGTGCTGCTTGTTGTCACTGGGACAGGAAGTGAGGGTAAATCTCTGTAAAGGGGCCTCAGATAGCAGGAAAAAATCTTGGCTTTCGCATTAATGGTGCAGACGATGACAAGATTCGGAATACGTTTCAGTAGAATGGGATGATGCCAGCTAGGGGTTAATCCCATGTTACCACGGACTGTCTCTGTTCAGGGGAATTCTTTTATAAATAAAGTTGATTGAAGACGGAGCCTGGTATGAATGGCACTCCCAGCTGTACAATGGAGGGGGGAGGGGAGCAGGAAATGAGGACAGGCCTGGGGGGAGGAGTCACACCAGGAAAACAAGCAGAGGAGACACAGCCTGATATCCCTGTGTACACCGACACTGACACTGCGAGCGACATACCATGTAAACACAGCGAGACACACACAGGAAGAGAGCGCAATCCGGTGAGACCTCATCTCTGTTATATACCATGTAACACTGTATACAATGTATCAGCTGTGATCTGTGTATACAATGTATCAGCTGTGATCTGTGTATACAATGTATCAGCTGTGATCTGTGTATACAATGTATCAGCAGTACACTGTGTGATGACAGTGGGCAGTATCTACAGGAGAGGAGTGTGGAGGGTATGACAGTGGGCAGTGTCTACGGGAGAGGAGTGTGGAGGGTATGACAGTGGGCAGTATCTACAGGAGAGGAGTGTGGAGGGTATGACAGTGGGCAGTATCTACAGGAGAGGAGTGTGGAGGGTATGACAGTGGGCAGTATCTACAGGAGAGGAGTGTGGAGGGTATGACAGTGGGCAGTATCTACAGGAGAGGAGTGTGGAGGGTATGACAGTGGGCAGTGTCTACAGGAGAGGAGTGTGGAGGGTATGACAGTGGGCAGTATGTACAGGAGAGGAGTGTGGAGGGTATGACAGTGGGCAGTATGTACAGGAGGAGTGTGGAGGGTATGACAGTGGGCAGTATGTACAGGAGGAGTGTGGAGGGTATGACAGTGGGCAGTATGTACAGGAGGAGTGTGGAGGGTATGACAGTGGGCAGTATGTACAGGAGAGGAGTGTGGAGGGGATGACATTGGGCAGTATGTACAGGAGAGTAGTGTGGAGGGTATGACAGTGGGCAGTATGTACAGGAGAGTAGTGTGGAGGGTATGACAGTGGACAGTATGTACAGGAGAGGAGTGTGGAGGTATGACAGTGGGCAGTATCTACAGGAGAGGAGTGTGGAGGGTATGACAGTGGACAGTATGTACAGGAGAGTAGTGTGGAGGGTATGACAGTGGGCAGTATCTACAGGAGAGGAGTGTGGAGGGTATGACAGTGGGCAGTATGTACAGGAGGAGTGTGGAGGGTATGACAGTGGGCAGTATGTACATGAGAGGAGTATGAAGGGTATGACAGTATGTACAGGAGAGTAGTGTGGAGGGGATGACATTGGGCAGTATGTACAGGAGAGTAGTGTGGAGGGTATGACAGTGGACAGTATATACAGGAGAGGAGTATGGAGGGATGACAGTGGGCAGTATATACAGGAGAGGAGTGTGGGGGGGTGACAGTGGACAGTATGTGCAGGGGAGGAGTGTGGAGGGTATGACAGTGGGCAGTATGTGCAGGAGAGGAGTGTGGAGGGTATGACAGTGGGCAGTATGTGCAGGAGAGGAGTGTGGAGGGTATGACAGTGGGCAGTATGTACAGGGGAGGAGTGTGGAGGGTATGACAGTGGGCAGTATGTGCAGGAGAGGAGTGTGGAGGGGATGACAGTGGGCAGTATGTACAGGAGAGGAGTGTGGAGGGTATGACAGTGGGCAGTAGGTACAGGAGAGGAGTGTGGAGGGTATGACAGTGGGCAGTATGGAGAGGAGGGGATGACGGTGGGCAGTATGTACAGGTGAGGAGTGTGGAGGGTATGACAGTGGGCAGTAGGTACAGGAGAGGAGTGTGGAGGGTATGACAGTGGACAGTATGTACAGGTGAGGAGTGTGGAGGGTATGACAGTGGACAGTATGTACAGGAGAGGAGTGTGGAGGGTATGACAGTGGACAGTATGTACAGCAGAGGAGTGTGGAGGGGATGACAGTGGGCAGTATGTACAGGAGAGGAGTGTGGAGGGTATGACAGTGGGCAGTAGGTACAGGAGAGGAGTGTGGAGGGTATGACAGTGGGCAGTATGGAGAGGAGGGCATGACGGTGGGCAGTATGTACAGGTGAGGAGTGTGGAGGGTATGACAGTGGACCGTATGTACAGGAGAGGAGTGTGGAGGGGATGACAGTGGGCAGTATGTACATGAGAGGAGTGTGGAGGGGATGACAGTGGGCAATATGTACAGGGGAGGAGTGTGGAGGGGATGACAGTGGGCAGTAGGTACAGGGGAGGAGTGTGGAGGGGATGACAGTGGGCAGTAGGTACAGGAGAGGAGTGTGGAGGGTATGACAGTGGACAGTATGTACAGCAGAGGAGTGTGGAGGGGATGACAGTGGGCAGTATGTACATGAGAGGAGTATGAAGGGTATGACAGTATGTACAGGAGAGTAGTGTGGAGGGGATGACAGTGGACAGTATGTACATGAGTGGAGTATGGAGGGATGACAGTGGGCAGTATATACAGAAGAGGAGTGTGGGGGGGATGACAGTGGACAGTATGTTCAGGGGAGGAGTGTGGAGGGTATGACAGTGGACAGTATGTACAGGAGAGGAGTGTGGAGGGGATGACAGTGGGCAGTATGTACAGGGGAGTAGTGTGGAGGGGATGATAGTGGGCAGTAGGTACAGGAGAGGAGTGTGGAGGGTATGGCAGTGGGCAGTATGGAGAGGAGGGGATGACGGTGGGCAGTATGTACAGGTGAGGAGTGTGGAGGGTATGACAGTGGACAGTATGTACAGGAGAGGAGTGTGGAGGGGATGACAGTGGGCAGTATGTACATGAGAGGAGTGTGGAGGGGATGACAGTGGGCAGTATGTACAGGAGGAGTGTGGAGGGTATGACAGTGGGCAGTATCTACAGGAGAGGAGTGTGGAGGGTATGACAGTGGGCAGTATCTACAGGAGAGGAGTGTGGAGGGTATGACAGTGGGCAGTGTCTACAGGAGAGGAGTGTGGAGGGTATGACAGTGGGCAGTATGTACAGGAGAGGAGTGTGGAGGGTATGACAGTGGGCAGTATGTACAGGAGGAGAGTGGAGGGTATGACAGTGGGCAGTATGTACAGGAGGAGTGTGGAGGGTATGACAGTGGGCAGTATGTACAGGAGGAGTGTGGAGGGTATGACAGTGGGCAGTATGTACAGGAGAGGAGTGTGGAGGGGATGACATTGGGCAGTATGTACAGGAGAGTAGTGTGGAGGGTATGACAGTGGGCAGTATGTACAGGAGAGTAGTGTGGAGGGTATGACAGTGGACAGTATGTACAGGAGAGGAGTGTGGAGGGTATGACAGTGGGCAGTATCTACAGGAGAGGAGTGTGGAGGGTATGACAGTGGACAGTATGTACAGAAGAGTAGTGTGGAGGGTATGACAGTGGGCAGTATCTACAGGAGAGGAGTGTGGAGGGTATGACAGTGGGCAGTATGTACAGGAGGAGTGTGGAGGGTATGACAGTGGGCAGTATGTACATGAGAGGAGTATGAAGGGTATGACAGTATGTACAGGAGAGTAGTGTGGAGGGGATGACATTGGGCAGTATGTACAGGAGAGTAGTGTGGAGGGTATGACAGTGGACAGTATATACAGGAGAGGAGTATGGAGGGATGACAGTGGGCAGTATATACAGGAGAGGAGTGTGGGGGGGGTGACAGTGGACAGTATGTGCAGGGGAGGAGTGTGGAGGGTATGACAGTGGGCAGTATGTGCAGGAGAGGAGTGTGGAGGGTATGACAGTGGGCAGTATGTACAGGGGAGGAGTGTGGAGGGTATGACAGTGGGCAGTATGTGCAGGAGAGGAGTGTGGAGGGGATGACAGTGGGCAGTATGTACAGGAGAGGAGTGTGGAGTGTATGACAGTGGACAGTATGTACAGGAGAGGAGTGGGAGGGTATGACAGTGGGCAGTAGGTACAGGAGAGGAGTGTGGAGGGTATGACAGTGGACAGTATGTACAGGTGAGGAGTGTGGAGGGTATGACAGTGGACAGTATGTACAGGAGAGGAGTGTGGAGGGTATGACAGTGGACAGTATGTACAGCAGAGGAGTGTGGAGGGGATGACAGTGGGCAGTATGTACAGGAGAGGAGTGTGGAGGGTATGACAGTGGGCAGTAGGTACAGGAGAGGAGTGTGGAGGGTATGACAGTGGGCAGTATGGAGAGGAGGGGATGACGGTGGGCAGTATGTACAGGTGAGGAGTGTGGAGGGTATGACAGTGGACCGTATGTACAGGAGAGGAGTGTGGAGGGGATGACAGTGGGCAGTATGTACATGAGAGGAGTGTGGAGGGATGACAGTGGGCAATATGTACAGGGGAGGAGTGTGGAGGGGATGACAGTGGGCAGTAGGTACAGGGGAGGAGTGTGGAGGGGATGACAGTGGGCAGTAGGTACAGGAGAGGAGTGTGGAGGGTATGACAGTGGACAGTATGTACAGCAGAGGAGTGTGGAGGGGATGACAGTGGGCAGTATGTACATGAGAGGAGTATGAAGGGTATGACAGTATGTACAGGAGAGTAGTGTGGAGGGGATGACATTGGGCAGTATGTACAGGAGAGTAGTGTGGAGGGTATGACAGTGGACAGTATGTACATGAGTGGAGTATGGAGGGATGACAGTGGGCAGTATATACAGAAGAGGAGTGTGGGGGGGATGACAGTGGACAGTATGTTCAGGGGAGGAGTGTGGAGGGTATGACAGTGGACAGTATGTACAGGAGAGGAGTGTGGAGGGGATGACAGTGGGCAGTATGTACAGGGGAGTAGTGTGGAGGGGATGATAGTGGGCAGTAGGTACAGGAGAGGAGTGTGGAGGGTATGGCAGTGGGCAGTATGGAGAGGAGGGGATGACGGTGGGCAGTATGTACAGGTGAGGAGTGTGGAGGGTATGACAGTGGACAGTATGTACAGGAGAGGAGTGTGGAGGGGATGACAGTGGGCAGTATGTACATGAGAGGAGTGTGGAGGGGATGACAGTGGGCAGTATGTACAGGGGAGGAGTGTGGAGGGTATGACAGTGGGCAGTATGTGCAGGAGAGGAGTGTGGAGGGGATGACAGTGGACAGTATGTACAGGAGAGGAGTGTGGAGGGGATGACGGTGGGCAGTATGTACAGGAGAGGAGTGTGGAGGGTATGACAGTGGACAGTATGTACATGAGAGGAGTGTGGAGGGGATGACAGTGGGCAATATGTACAGGGGAGGAGTGTGGAGGGTATGACAGTGGGCAGTATGTACAGGAGGAGTGTGGAGGGTATGACAGTGGGCAGTATGTACAGTAGAGTGTGGAGGGGATGACAGTGGGCAGTATGTACAGGAGGAGGAGTGTGGAGGGTATGACAGTGGGCAGTATCTACAGGAGAGGAGTGTGGAGGGTATGACAGTGGGCAGTATGTACAGGAGGAGTGTGGAGGGTATGACAGTGGGCAGTATCTAGAGGAGAGGAGTGTGGAGGGTTTGACAGTGGTCAGTATGTATAGGGGAGGAGTGTGGAGGGTATGATAGTGGACAGTATGTACAGGAGAGTAGTGTGGAGGGTATGACAGTGGGCAGTATGTACAGGAGGAGTGTGGAGGGTATGACAGTGGGCAGTATGTACAGGAGAGGAGTATGAAGGGTATGACAGTATGTACAGGAGAGGAGTGTGGAGGGTATGACAGTGGGCAGTATGTACAGGAGGAGTGTGGAGGGTATGACAGTGGGCAGTATCTACAGGAGAGGAGTGTGGAGGGTATGACAGTGGGCAGTATGTAAAGGAGGAGTGTGGAGGGTATGACAGTGGGCAGTATGTCCAGGAGGAGTGTGGAGGGTATGACAGTGGGCAGTATTACAGGAGAGGAGTGTGGAGGGTATGACAGTGGACAGTATGTACAGGAGAGTAGTGTGGAGGGTATGACAGTGGGCAGTATGTACAGGAGGAGTGTGGAGGGTATGATAGTGGACAGTATGTACAGGAGAGGAGTGTGGAGGGTATGACAGTGGGCAGTATGTACAGGAGAGGAGTGTGGAGGGTATGACAGTGGGCAGTATCTACAGGAGAGGAGTGTGGAGGGTATGACAGTGGGCAGTATGTACAGGAGGAGTGTGGAGGGTATGACAGTGGGCAGTATCTAGATGAGAGGAGTGTGGAGGGTATGACAGTGGGCAGTATGTACAGGAGGAGTATGGAGGGTATGACAGTGGGCAGTATTACAGGAGGAGTGTGGAGGGTATGACAGTGGGCAGTATGTATAGGAGGAGTGTGGAGGGTATGATAGTGGACAGTATGTACAGGAGAGTAGTGTGGAGGGTATGACAGTGGGCAGTATGTACAGGAGGAGTGTGGAGGGTATGACAGTGGGCAGTATGTACAGGAGGAGTGTGGAGGGTATGACAGTGGGCAGTATGTACAGGAGAGGAGTATGAAGGGTATGACAGTATGTACAGGAGAGGAGTGTGGAGGGATGACAGTGGGCAGTATGTACAGGAGAGGAGTGTGGAGGGTATGACAGCGGGCGGTATGTACAGGAGAGGAGTGTGGAGGGTATGACAGCGGGCAGTATGTACAGAAGAGGAGTGTGGAGGGGATGACAGTAGGCAGTATCTACAGGAGAGGAGGGGATGACGGTGGACAGTATGGAGAGGAGGGGATGACGGTGGACAGTATGGAGAGGAGGGGATGACGGTGGACAGTATGGAGAGGAGGGGATGACGGCGGACAGTATGGAGAGGAGGGGATGACGGCGGGCAGTATGGAGAGGAGGGGATGACGGCGGGCAGTATGGAGAGGAGGGGATGACGGCGGGCAGTATGGAGAGGAGGGGATGACGGCGGGCAGTATGGAGAGGAGGGGATGACGGCGGGCAGTATGGAGAGGAGGGGATGACGGCGGGCAGTATGGAGAGGAGGGGATGACGGCGGGCAGTATGGAGAGGAGGGGATGACAGTGGGCAGTATGTACCCCAATCCAGCCAGCAAATCTCTGAGATTCTCAGATATTAATAAATATGTAAAGACAAAATAATAAAAAACATAAGCTGTACATCACTGCAATACTTTGAAGATTTCCCCACAGCATTTTTGTGGCCTGATGTCAGCCCCGTGGTGTCAGCCCTGCCCAGTTGTCTTTACCTCAACCACCCTCACTCTCAGATCTCCATCACATAAAATCTGATCATTCTGTTTCCAGCAGCAATCTCAGGTCCTTACAGATGTCATTGGACTTTGTTGGGAGTTTATTCAGAAACTCTGAGGGTGGTTGGATTGTTCCAGAATCTAAAATCACCCTTGAGTATAGGGTTGCCACCTGACCGGATTATGAATCATATGTCTGGGTTTCAGTCGGACTGAAACCCGGACACGTTATTCAAACCAGGCTGTGGCTCACCAAGTAACCAAAATAGTCACACAAAAATCTGTTGCCGTCCAGGAGCTGCAGGTGGCTGTCTGGGGGCAGGCCTGGAATCACTGGGGGGAGGGGGGCAAGGTGATGATGTCAGGAAGAGTAATTTGGCCACACCCACATTTTGCTGCAGCACGCTCTGCGCATCACATTACTTCTCTCCTTGGGGCACCCAAAGGTGTCCCAGGCCGCAAAAGAGTTTGGGTTTGGCTTGAAGAAAAGGTGGCAACCCTACTCGAGTGTCTACGGCAGGTTGGACTTCGTGCTGGTGGTCCCTGGTGGGATTGTTTTCATTATGATAGGAGGCCCAGGACTAACAAAAAGGAAGGCAACAAGGATCGCTCTTGGTGTGCATTGTGCTTTCCACCGTTGCCTGTCTGGAATCGCATGCATTGGGCAATGAGTTTTTCTAGACCAGGGAGTCTCAAACTGGTGGCCCTCCAGCTGTTGCGAAATTACAAGTCTCATGAGGCATTGCAAGGCTAACAGTTACAAGCATGACCCCCACAGGTAGAGACATGATGGGACTTGTAGTTTCGCAACAGGTGGAGGGCCACCAGCCTGAGATCCCTGGTCTAGATGTATGCAGGATCTGCTGGCTTCTAGCAGTTGGTGATCTCTAGATCTCTCACCAGCAATGCTGCCTTAGGGGATGCAAAGATATGCAAGTTACAGTCCAACACGTGCTCTGATTGGAGGCTCCTTCTCCCCAGTCTCTAAGATGGGAGTCTGAGCCCCCATGATGCACCTGTTTGCTTTTCTAAGACTGAAGGATAATGGGAACTTTTATTAAAGCTGAACAGTTTCTAGTTTCCGCAAAACAATAAATGTATTACTGGCTCCCTCTAGTGGTCAAATTTGATATTGCAGGCTGAGTATTCCCTGCTGGAGGCACAACACTCAGACCCGGAACTTCTATGCGGAGCTATGTTCCTCCCTGCCAGCCACAGCCGTTTACTTGCCTGTTATGTGCTCGGTTTTAATGTTCAAATGTATGTATAGGCAGAGAGTAGGAAAGGGTTAGACCCTCTGTCAGGATTTAATTGACTGTTTGTGTTGGCGACCTTTGTCACCAAGAGGGAAAATGATGGGAAGTCCAACATTTTAGAGTTCTCACTAGAACAGGAATACAAGGGAAATCTTCATATTGAGATACCTGTAACAACTAAGAGGAGAATTCTCTTCACTTTGCAGAGATTTCCTGTTGCGTCTTCAGGAAAGGAAGTGGTGACAATGGGGGCAAAATACATCACAGATGGGGGTTCCTAACCCACTGTGAGGACAGTCCAGATATTTCAGGAACCTGAGGGTTGCAAGGCAGCACTGGGTACTGATGGTGGAGCGTAGCGGACCAGATAACTGTGGAGCATGTCAGAGACTGTGTGGAGACCCGGGTGTCACGGGGCTAACATAGGATGTTCTGGGTTGCACTGGAGTCATGGGGTACACTGGGGTAACAGGATCCTCGGAGATGCAATAGAGTCATCGGGCACAAAGGGGCACACCGGGATTGGGGAATGACAAAGGATGTTCTGGGATGCACTGGAGTCATGGAGTACACAAGAACACTGGAGTCACTAATTGACACTGGGATGCACCGGAGGTTACTACATGAAATGGTCATACTGGAGCACACTGGATGACACTGGGGTGCACAGGAGGTTACTACATGAAATGGTCATACTGGAGCACACTGGATGACACTGGGGTGCACAGGAGGTCACTTGGAGTCAATGGATGACACAAGGGAACTGGAGCGTTCTAGATGACCCTGAGGTGCATGGGAGGTCACTAGATTAAAAGGGGGGCACTGGAGCACACTGGATGACACTGGGGTGCACAGAAGGTCCCTTGATGGCACTGGGGTGCACAGAAGGTCCCTTGATGGCACTGGGGTGCACAGAAGGTCACTAGATGACATGAGAACAATAAGTGCACTGGATGATGCTGGAATGCTCATGAGGTCACTAGAAGACACTGGGGTGCATAGGATGTCACTAGATGACTTGGGGGCACTAGAGGACACTGGGGTGCACAGGAGGTCACAAGATGACATGCGAACAATTGAGTGCTCAGGAGGTCACTAGAAGACACTGGGGTGCACAGGAGGTCACTAGATGACATGGGGGCACTGAAGTCACTAGATGACACCGGGGAGCACCAGAGGTCCCTTGATGGCACTGGGGTGCACAGGAGGTCACTAGATGACACAAGCACACTGGGGTGCACTGGATGACACTGGGGTGCTCAGAAGGTCACCAGGTGACACCGGGGAGCACCGGAGGTCACTTGATGGCACTGGGGTGCACAGGAGGTCACTAGATGACATGAGAACAATGGAGTGCACTGGATGATACTGGAGTGCTCAGGAGGTCACTAGAAGACATTGGGGTGCATAGGATGTCACTAGATGACTTGGGGGCACTGGAGTCACTAGAGGACACTGGGGTGCACAGGTGGTCACTAGATGATACTGGGGAGCACTGGAGGTCCCTTGATGGCATCATGGGTGCGGTGCAGAGGAGGTCACTAGATGACATGAGAACAATGGAGTTCACTGGATGATACTGGAGTACTCCGGAGGTCATTGGAAGACACTGGGGTGCACAGGAGGTCACTAGATGACTTGGGGTCACTGGAGTCACTAGAGGACACTGGGGTGCATCATCGGTCCCTTCATGGCACTGGGGTGCACAGCAGGCCACTCTGAGTCAGTGGATGACCGGGGGGCACTAGAGCACACTTGATGACATTGTGGTGCACAGAAGGTCACTTGATGAGACCGGGGCACTGGGGTCATTAGATGACACTGGGGTGCACAGCAGGTCACAGGGGCAGGTATGTATAACAGGGGGGCTCAGGTAAAGCATAGCAGCCTGTTGCTTCACAATTTGGAGCTGTACCGTTTGGGAAAGCTGTTTCCTGATTGGCCAAACTGCCAATCAGGAGAGCTGTCTGAGATGCACTGGGGTCATGGGACGCACGCGGGGTCCCAAGGGGAAACGGGATACTCTGGATTCACCCAAATAACTCAGGAGCACTAGAGGGCACTAAATGACATTGGGGTACACAGGGGGTCACTAGGAGTCACAGGGGGAAGGTAAGTATAGCAGCGGGGGGCATGGGAAGTGCATAGTGAAGCACTTTACTCTTCCTTTGGGTTCCCCAGAGCTTTGCTCACTCCGCATTATCTCTACACCAGATGGACTTCGTACTCCAGGAACGCACTTCCCCAATCGTATTCCATCTGACCTGCCTATCCCCATAGAGCTCAGCAGGGAAGCAAACAGAAGCAACTGAAATGGAAATCTGTGCGTCCCACTGATTTTTCCATGGAGTGTACTCCAACCCCATAGGTGCCCACACAGGTTTGGTGATCCAATTAGAAGAAGCCGTCTGTTGGTTTGGACATAGAGAGCCTGGGTTATTCTCTGCTGCATGCTGGCAGGGGAAAGGCTTTTCTTTTTAGGCTGTGGCTGTTTTTTTTTTTTTTTTTTTTAAGAAAAGGAACTGTAAGGGGAACATGTGACTCGCCCCCTTCCTCTTCCCCTTGTGACAGTGATGGGGGCCTGTTGATTGGCCTTTCAAGCACCCAGAACTTCCTCATGGGAGGGCAAGGAGACCACCCCCCCCCCCCCCAGGACCCCGTGTAAGCTCAGACTTGAAGCTTACACGGGACTGCTACTCCTTGGGGAGGTCAGGTACCCTTTAAACTTCTGTAGGGGCCACAATAAAGAGAACCCGTTCCTTATCCCTGCAAGGCCAAGCCTGGGTTTATCTGCAATACAACAAAATTGACAGATATGTTCTATATCCGCAAGAAAGTCATCCACCCCTGATCCATTTCCTGAATATTCCATCTTCTAAAACGCTCCACGGATTAGAGTCACTATTTTAACACGCGGATCCTTCTGTTTGCAGAATCTGGTACACAAGATGAAGCCCATCTCTCCCCTGAATCACCTACTCATATCGGCGGCGCTGATCCTCGCCAGCACTTCATTTGCACACGCCCTCATCTACGCGGTAAGATAACCAATCCCTTTTATCATTATCTTTATTGGTTTTTCACACTTCTAAATGTGATCAGTGGGATGGTATTTGGTCAACTTTATTTTAATATATTTTAAGGGGGGTCTGGGTTTTTTTTTTTTTTCTGGGTGTATGAATGTCAGTATTTTTATAGATGTCACAAATAATCCCCAAAATGTGTCTTAATATGTTTATTACCTATGATCGTAAGCTCCATCTAATGGCCATAATACCTCAATCAGGAAAATACCACGTTATGGCCACTAGAAGGATCTCAAAGTTCAGGAAAATACCGCATTATGGCTACTTGATGGAGCTGAAGATCATACTGCAGGAAGATACCGCTTTATGGCCACTAGGTGGAGCTGACGATCAAATTTCAGGAAGATACCACCTTCTAGCCACTAGATGGAGCTGATGATCAAATTTCAAAAAGATACCTCCTTATAGCCACTAGATGGAGCTGACGATCAAATTTCAGGAAGATACCTCCTTATGGCCACTAGATGGAGCTGACGATCAAATTTCAGGAAGATACCTCCTTATGGCCACTAGATGGAGCTGACCATCAAATTTCAGGAAGATACCTCCTTATAGCCACTAGATGGAGCTGAGGATCAAATTTCAGGAAGATACCTCCTTATGGCCACTAGATGGAGCTGACGATCACATTTCAGGAAGACACCTCCTTATAGCCACTAGATGGAGCTGACCATCAAATTTCAGGAAGATACCTCCTTATAGCCACTAGATGGAGCTGACCATCAAATTTCAGGAAGATACCTCCTTATGGCCACTAGATGGAGCTGATGATCAAATTTCAGGAAGATACCTCCTTATGGCCACTAGATGGAGCTGATGATCAAATTTCAGGAAGATACCTCCTTATGGCCACTAGATGGAGCTGACCATCAAATTTCAGGAAGATACCTCCTTATAGCCACTAGAGCAGGGGTCTCAAACTGGTGGCCCTCCAGCTGTTGCAAAACTACATGCCCCATCATGCCTCTGCCTGTGGAAGTCATGCTTGTAACTGTCAGCCTTGCAGCGCCTCATGGGACTTGTAGTTTCACAACCGCTGCAGGGCCACCAGTTTGAGACCCCTGCACTAGATGGAGCTGATGATCAAGTTTTAGCAAGAGACAGCTTTATGGCCACTAGGTAGAGCTGACGATCATATTTCAGGAAGATACTGTCTTATGGCCACTAGATGGAGCTGATAATTACATTTCAGGAAGATACCACCTTATAGCCACTAGATGGAGCCGACGATCATATTTTAGGAAGATACCACCTTATAGCCACTAGATGGAGCTGACAAACATATTTCAGGAAGATACCACCTTATGGCCACTAGATGGACCTGTCGATCACATTTTAGGATGATGGCTCCTTATGCCCACTAGATGGAGCTGATGATTACATTTCAGGAAGATACCACCTTCTAGCCACTAGAACTAGATGGAGCTGATGATAACATTTCAAAAAGATACCTCCTTATAGCCACTAGATGGAGCTGATGATCAAATTTCAGGAAGATACCGCTTTATGGCCAACTAGGTGGAGCTGACGATCATATTTCAGGAAGATACCTCCTTATAGCCACTAGATGGAGCTGATGATCAAATTTCAGGAAGATACCATCTTATGGCCACTAGATGGACCTGTCGATCACATTTTAGGATGATACCTCCTTATGCCCACTAGATGGCGCTGATGATTACATTTCAGGAAGAAACTGCTTTATGACCACTAGATGGACCTGTCAATCACATTCCAGGAAAACGTCATATTATAGCCACCAGATAGAGCCGACAAACATATTCCAGGGAGATGCCTCCTTATGGCCACTAGATGGAGCTGACAATTCATTTTCAGGAAAATACAGCCTTTAGGGCCACTAGATGGCGCTGATGGTCACATTTCAAGAAAATTGCACATTATAGCCACTAGATGGAGCCGATGATAAAATGTTAGGAAAATATTGCCTTATGGCCACTAGATGGCACTGAAAATCAAATTTCAGGAAAAAAACAACCTTATTGCCACTAGATGGAGCTAACGATCAAATTTCAGTAAAATACCATCTTGGGGGGGGGGGGGGGGGGCCACTAAATGGGGCTGGCGATCGTAAGAATTAAACATATTAGACACAATATAGTGATTACCCATGACGGCTGTTGCGAATGCTTGAGGTTTTTTCACGTAAAATTTTCTATAAATGGACCCCTAAGTGTTCTGGTATGTCACATAAACACCTCCTGCAACCCCCCCCCCCCCCCCAACAACCTATAGCATCAGCAAGGTAAGATACCTTTTCTAGTCAACTACTGTGTATAATAATAATAATTGTTTCTATACAGTTGATACCGATTGTTGCAGTGGGATAAGGATAAATCTTAACGCGTTTTCCACATCATAAATCTGCTTCATCAGGAGAGATGGGAGGTGTATCTATAAGATCACATCATGTTAATGACACGTGACAACAAGATCATATATATATATATATATATATATATATATATATATATATATATATATATATATATATGTGTGTGTGTGTGTATAATATATATATATATATAATGTATGTCTACGCCTGCTGCGCCATGAATCAGAAACACTTTTCATTCCTCATTCCTCCGAAGAGTGATGCATCAATTTTATCATTTGTATTCGATCTAAAGGATTGTGACTATACAGATCTAAAAAAATAAAAATAAAAATAAACCATATAGAATGCATTTAATCCTCCTAGAAGTATATATGTTTATATATGTTTTACCTGCTCACCGTATATATTGATCACCAAATGATCTGGTTTGATTTTATAGCCCTGAATGGATCATAGTGAATAAGGGGGGGTCTCTTTTTATAAAGCATTCGTTGCACGAATGTCATAAACATTTCTACAAACTGAGCTAAATTTCACAGTACGTTTCCGAATGGAATAACTTCTGTATAATCGGCTCCATCTAGTGGCCAAAATGTGGTACAGATTTATGCTATACCTCAATAAGAAAATATACCGCAGTTTGGTCACTAGATGGAGCCGATGATGCAGGAGTAAATCAATTCGCAAACGCAGGGTGAAAATTCAGTTCAGCTTGTGCAAATGTTTCCCGAGATTCGTGCAACAAATGTTTTATAAATAGACCCCCAACTGTGCCAAAAGGGGGCCCCCTAGTCTATTCTATGGTATTTATAATATTATAGATGCCTCTTCCTATGTCTCCCGGATGAAGCGGATTTCTGATCTGAGTAACGCAAGGATTGTCCTCTCCCCACTACAACGATTGACATCAACTGTATGGAAACGATTATTATATATTCTGACTACAATGTATAATAATTGTATATTTGATTATGCAAAGGGCAGTTGAGGGTATTGTGGGAGATTTGTGACCTATCACATAGGGGTTTATTTATAAATAAATAAATAAAAAAAAAGCTATACGTCCGGTGAAATGAAACGTTCTTTTTCTGTGCAAAATTGAATGTGATTAGGCTATTTTCTCTCCAGGTTTAATGTTGTTCATTCATTAAAAAAAAAAAAAATAGTTGGGGAAATACCGAATTATAGCCACTAGATGGAGCTGATGATCATAGAAAATATGCATTTGTTATGGTTGTCAGCTCCATCTGGTGGCAAAAACGCGGTAGTTTCCCCAACCAACTTTTTTTTTAATTCGGAACATTCGACCTGTAGAGGAAATAGAAGAACAGTAGTTTCACTGGATGTATAGCCAAATATTTGTTTTTATAAATGCACCCCTTACTTTATGTTTACTTTTTTATTGTTTTTTTATTTTTCATGTCTTTTTTTTTTATTGGGGTGTGTGTGTGTGTGTGTGTGTGTGTGTGTGTGTGTGTGTGTGTGTGTGTGTGTGTGTGTGTGTGTGTTTTTTTTGTTTTTTTTTTGTATGTCTATAAATAAAAACTTTTTTATTTATTTATTTTTTTTTTTTTTTTATGTCTATATTTATAGACATAAAACTTAGTTTTTATTTATAGACATTAAAAAATAAAAAAATTTATTTATTTTTTTCATATATTATAATCTGCAATGTTTATATGTTGCTGAATTACCTTCCCCCCATATACATACGCTTCAATTACATGAATGACATTTTTATTGTTTTTTTAAAAAAAAAAAAAAACACACACGTGCGCACACATGCTAGTTCTTGCAGCTGTTTCAGGTATACTTTAGTAAAATGAGCCCACCACTGCTAGGAGAGGGAGGGGAGCGCCTCTCCTCTCAGGCTTTCAGCTGTGTGTGTAATCTGAGCCTGTCTTTCACAGCAGATATTTTTTTTTTTTTTTTTTTTTAACAGTAAAAGGTTTTATAAAAGACTTGCTGTGTCTCGGCATCCAAAAATAATCCCTGTAATGTGCCTAATGTGTTTTTATTTCCTATGATCACCCACTCCATCTATTGGCTGTATTTTCCTAAAATACGTCAGTCAGGAAAATAATGTATTCTGGCCACTAGATGGAGCTGGTGATCATAGGAAATGAACACGTTAGACAAATTACATTACAAGGATTATTTGCGTCAGCTGTGCAAATGATAAGATCGTTTTTTTTTTTTTTTTGTTCTGTTTGTTTTTTTTTTTTTTTTATATATAATTTGACTTCTAAATGACTGAATTGTCTGTCTTTTTTTTTTTTGATGTTTGTCTCAGTACTCGGATAAAAATACGACGGAGCCTCAGGCGTTTGATGACCTTCCAGCACAATTTGGGCTCAGTTTGCCCATTGAAGGACTACGGGTGAGTACTCCCAGAGTTTTGTACCCTCTGACTAGACATGTTCAATTTGTTTTAGTTTCCGAATTAGTTATAGTTTTTTTTTTTTTTAACGAATTTTGACAAATTCGTTAATTCGGAAGTATCCGAATTAACAAAAAGCCGTTTAACAAATTTTTCAGAATATTCGGAAATCCAAAAATCCGAAATATCGGAAATTTGAAAATCCGAAAATAAAAACGCAAATTTACAAAGAACGAAAATCTGATATACTAACTAACTAATAATAACTTAACTATTTCTAACTATTAAATTATAGATATTGTAATTTCCTTTTAAATTTTGGCTGTTAGTGAACGTAACGAATACGAATTTATCCGAAGTTACGAATTATCCTAAATAACGAATGCCGCATCTAAACAAATTAACAATAATTATTTATTTTTATTTTATTTTTTTATTTGTGGTTGAACTGGATGGACTTGTCTTTTTTCAACCTAACTAACTATGTAATAAATAACAATAATAATAATAATAAACCTTTTTTTTTTATTATTACTTCATTCCGTTTGTTTAGATGCGGCATTCGTTATTTCAGATAATTCGTAACTTCAGATAAATTCTTATTCGTTACCTTCACTAACAGCCAAATGTGAAAGGAAATTCCAATACCTATAGTTTTAATAGTTAGTTATTATTAGTTTAATATTTCGAATTTTCAAGTTTTCAGATTTTTTTCTTTCTTATTTTTGGATTTACAACATTTTCGATCATAACAAATGACTAGAAAAAAAAATGAATAAAACGAAAACAAACATGGGCATTTTTTTGTTTTGTTCTTTTGTAAACGGTGAACTAACCCTTTAACCACGTGACCACCAGAAGGTTTTACCCCCTTCATGCTCAAACAATTTTTTGCTATTTCGCATTCTATAACTGGCAATTGCGTGGTCATGTAACGCTGTACGCAAATTCAATTTTTATAATTTTTTTCACACAAATGGAGATTTCTTTTGGTGGTACTTGATCACCACTTGGTGTTTTATTTAAATAAATAAAAAAAAAATTGAATTTCTTCAGAAATTTAGGCCAAAATGTATTCTGCTACATGTCTGTGATAAAGGGGGAAAAAAAAAAACAATAATTTGTATATTGATTGGTTTTAAAAGTTATAGCGTCTACAAACTATGGTGTGTAAATAAATAAATAAAAAATAAGTGTGTGTGTGTGTGTGTGTGTGTGTGTGTGTGTGTGTGTGTGTGTGTTCCCAGGGTTAGTACCCAACAACTTTATTTTTATTCTGCAGTGGTAACATCCAACATAACACAGTCTCAGATAGGAATAGAGGGCATGGGTGAAGAAACTCAGGCACCTTGAACTGCTGACATCCACAAAAGTCTCTATCAAACCCAGAGAGTAGCCACTCACAGCTAGGCGCTTCAATGCCGGATAGACCTCTAGCCAGAGATCTAGCAGCTGACAATGTGATCCGGAAACTTGCAAAAAGTCTCTGACACAGAATGAACTTTCAACCGAAGGTGAATAGGAACCTTTTGAGCTGTGGTGCCCCTGCAATACCAAGAACACACCGGGATGCCTTGAATCCTCCTTCAGTTACTGGGCCTCGGGCTAATTGGCTCCGAGACTCGGGAACAGACGGATCCCAAACCCCAGACCATGCGGGTCTATGGGGCTAGTCAGACTGACCATGTTTGCGGGACGGCAAACGCTCCTAGGCCCGGGACCCCTCACAGGGCTACCCCGGTCCAGAACCAGGAAGCAAGACTGCCGCCGAACACGTGACTTCAGCACCTTAAGTACCCCTTCTCAGACTACACAGCAGGGGCCAGACGCACCCACTGATTGGCTCCGGGGAAGACTGATACCTAAAACGTCCAACCAGGCCTGGTTCTAGGCCTGTCATGGGTACCTCAGTGCACCCATGACCAGGCAGAACCCTAGTACAGCCCAGCTAGACTGATTCCAAAGTCAACCTGTACAATTAACCCCATTACTGTTCTGAGGGGAAAAAACAACATTTCCACGTATAGCGCACACTTGTCAAAGTGTGACCGCTACACATATAATAGGAATTTTACACATCTATAGACGCTATACTGGTAATGGGGGTGATCAGCAACTTCTAGTTTGCCTGTGATAGGGTGTCAAATCTGTGTGAGTCTTGTTTGAATGGGTTCAATAGGACTTTGGTTCATGTTGGTACCATTTTGATGTTCTGCTGCTTTGTTGGCCACTCAACATCTTCATCTCAAGGGATTAGTGTCCACTCCATCTGAAATTGAAAGTAATGAGACCAGACAACATCATTTCAATATTGAGTAGTCCAGTTTTGATGGACTCCAACGGCATTGATAAAGAGACAGCTGTTCCAGTCCAAAATGTATTCTAGGGGCACCCATTAGATTGTATTCACACAAGGCCATGGAAAAAGGCCAGCTCTTATCTACAGGGTCCAACATACTGAGATCTGGGCTTCATTTCACATTCATCTGGTATTATGTTGCACAGTGATGTAATATTTGGGTTGCCATGACATGCCATCATGCCCACCCGTCCTAGTGACAACCATATTTGGACTGCCATGACATGCCTCCTGTCGTGGTGACAACCATATTTGTGCTGCCATGACATGCCTCCATGCCCTCCTGTCCTGGTGACAACCATATTTGGGCTGCCATGGCATGCCTCTGTGCCCTCCCATCCTGGTGATAACCACATTTGGGCTGCCATGACATGCCTCTATGCCCTCCTGTTTTGGTGACAACCATATTTGTGCTGCCATGACATGCCTCCATGCCCTCCTGTTTTGGTGACAACCATATTTGTGCTGCCATGACATGCCTCCATGCCCTCCTGTCCTGGTGACAACCATATTTGGGCTGCCATGGCATGCCTCTGTTCTCTCCTATCCTGGTGACAACCACATTTGGGCTGCCATGACATGCCTCTATGCCCTCCCATCCTGGTGTCAACCACATTTGGGCTGCCATGACATGCCTCTATGCCCTCCCATCCTGGTGACAACCACATTTGGGCTGCCATGACATGCCTCCATGCCCTCCTGTTTTGGTGACAACCATATTTGGGCTGCGATGACATGCCTCCTGTCCTTGTGACAACCATATTTGAGCCTCTATGCCCTTCCATCCTGGTGACAACCACATTTGGGCTGCCAGGACATGCCCCCATGCCCTCCTGTCCTGATGAAAACCATATTTGGGCTGCCATGACATGCCTCCTGTCCTGGTGACAACCATGTTTGGGCTGCCATGACATGCCTCATTTTCTGTCCTGGTGACAACTCCCTCCACCCTACTACTTGTGCCAGGAACAGAAAAAAATCTCTTTATTGGGGTTACAGACCAACAACAAGAACCTGACAAAATGTTTAACTCTTCTCCACCCTATCCAAAACTAAAAAAAAAAAAAATGTCTGGAGTTGGACTTTAAAAGGTTGGTGCTATTGCTGTCCCATACAATTGGTCATGAGGCATGATACCCGATGACCAAGCACAGGAAATACATAGGGGAGCATTTACAGCTATGGACCTATACCATCCCCACCTGGTTCTGCAGGAAAAGTTTTAGAACAGCCTTTCTCAATCTTTTTACCCCATTTTGAACTTATTTTTAGGTCTCGGGGGAACCCTTGCTAAAATGAATTCATTGGCGGTCCGTGAAAAAAATGCTTCTTGGATTGATGGTCAGCATAAATAATGCAACCCCTATGGACAGCTAAAAAGATCATTGGCTTCATGCTACTGGGTCTACCAAGTGGCATTAATCCCGGGACTATATAGGCACCATCAAATGGGAGGTCAATCGGCCATATCCCGAGGAACCCCTAGCAACCTCTAGAGGAACCCGTGGGTTGAGAGTAGCTGATCTAGAAAGTAACCTTGGCTGCCCTGGCTATAAGTTTATCACAGGGCAGCTATGGTTTAGGAACCAGCTCTCCTGGCATCTCCAGTCCATGCTGATTTTTAGCTGGTAGGAAAGGAGCCCATCAAGCTCTTTTACTCGCGTAGCCCATCCAGATCTTTTACTCGCTGTCAGGGAAATACCGTGTCTCACCGCCGGGTTCCAGGGTTGCGCACGCGCGGTAGAGCAGCGCAACGAATGGTACAGGTACGCCGGGTAACGGGTGCGCATGCGTGGGTCCGCGGCACTCGGGTATCTGACACAGCCCAGCCAGTGCGGCTCACCGCTGTGCGCGGCGCTGACAGAAGACGAGTACGCATGCGCACTCGTCCGGGTATCCCACCTGACCACTCACCTGGCCTATAAAAGGCTTCCCCTGTTTGCTCACAAATTGCTGGTTTGTTGTCTCTTCTGAGTCCTGGCTCCAGTCCAGTATCCCGTACCCAGTACCCTGTACCCTGGACCTGCTTGACTCCCTGTGCTGATCCGGAATCTGTCTGACCACCGCTGCCGTTACTTACCTGTGTTTGACCCCTGGCTTGCTTCCTGGATACTTCTACTGCCTGATTACCTGTGCTTGACCCTCGGCCTGCCTACTGGACATTCTCTGAGTTCCTTACCTGTGTTTGACCCCTGGCTTGCTCCCTGGATACTCCTGCTGCCGGATCACCTGTGTTTGACCCTCGGCCTGCCTACTGGACATTCTCTGAGTTCCTTACCTGTGTTTGACCCCTGGCTTGCTCCCTGGATACTCCTGCTGCCGGATCACCTGTGTTTGACCCCCGGCCTGCTTACTGGACTATCTCTTGCTCCTTGTGCTTGACCCCCTGCTCGGTGTTCTGGACTTTCAGTTCTCTCATGCTCCCGAGGGTCCTCCTTCAGCATATGCTCTGGTACCTCTTCAACCTCTGCCTGATCACAGCCCTGCCAGGTGTCTACTTCCAGTGCAGCATCAGCCTCTCCTGGTCAACGTCGCTACTGCACACCACCTGCAACACTCCTGCTGGCAACCCGTGCATCTTTGTGCCCGGTGTCCTCTGTACCCACTCCAGAGGCACCGTGCGCCTAGTCGCAAGGGGAGCAGCTCTCAGCATATCGGCCCGGGTGAGTACCTGTGACACTCGCGTAGCCCATCCAGCTCTTTTACTCGCGTAGCCCATCAAGATCTTTTACTCGCGTAGCCCATTAAGCTCTTTTACTCACGTAGCCCATCAAGATCTTTTACTCGCGTAGCCAATCCTTTTCTTTTTAGTCTACTCTAAATATTCCAGAGATCTTAGTTGGTGAAAATCCCAGGAGTTCATGAGTTTCATGTGATCATGCCACCACCACATCTGCCAACAATCAGTCCATGTTCAAATTTGCTTAGATCGTTCATTATTTCTTATACAGTTTTCCCGGTCAACATGAACCAAAACTTTTTGAACATGTCTGCAAGCTTTATGAGATGCAACACAAAGAAACACAGTAGGGGCACAACTACAGGGGTCTCAAGGGTCCCAATTGCGACCCAGCCCCATGCTCCAGGGCCCTCCTAGATAGGAGGGGTGGCAGGGATGGCATATAGAGGAAATGATGCCCTCCATCTTCCTCCTGCAGCTGCTGAAAAACAGCTTCTCCTCCTCCTCTCTCACCCTCCAGGCATTCAGCGGCTGCAGGAGGAAGATGGAGGGCATTGATTTCTCTATTTGCCACCCCTTCTTTCCTGCTGTCCCCGGACCCCTCTGGTCCCGCCCCCCCCCCCCCCCCCCACAGCGCTGCCGGCTCTCCCCACCTTGTATGTATGTCTCCCTGGGACTTGCCACAGGTAAATGAAGGTCATAACGTGATGTTGTTTGGGGTAGTAGGGCAGGTTTGCATGAGGTCAGAGGTGTTCCGTGTTGAAAAAGGAGATTCATTTTTAATAGCAAAATCCGCAATCTATTGGGTGAAGCTGAATTTGTTTGCTGTTTTTCCTGTACAGGGTTATATCATCCAAGCCAAACCGGAAAATGGCTGTGAGCCCATCGAGCCGCCACCCCTAAGAGATAACAAGACCGTATTCTTCGCTCTGATCCGCCGATTTGACTGCAACTTCGATATCAAGGTGAGTCAACCAAAGAGAAGACAAAGATGTCACCAATTCAACCATGGAGCTCAACAGAAGGAGATACAAGTCTTTTCTCCTCCTGCAAGGTGACACGTATAGAAGGGGATAGGAGTCTGTTCTCCTCCTGCAGGATGACACATATAGAAGGGGATACAAGTCTGTTCTCCTCCTGCAGGGTGACTCCTATAGAAGGGGATAGGAGTCTGTACTCCTCCTGTAGGATGACACATATAGAAGGGGATAGGAGTCTGTTCTCCTCCTGCAGGGTGACACATATAGAAGGGGATACAAGTCTGTTCTCCTCCTGCAGGGTGACACATATAGAAGGGGATAGGAGTCTGTACTCCTCCTGCAGGGTGACAGATATAGAAGGGGATAGGAGTCTGTACTCCTCCTGTAGGGTGACACATATAGAAGGGGATAGGAGTCTGTACTCCTCCTGTAGGGTGACACATATAGAAGGGGATAGGAGTCTGTTCTCCTCCTGCAGGGTGACAGATATAGAAGGGGATAGGAGTCTGTTCTCCTTCTGAAGGGTGACACATATAGAAGGAGATATGAGTCTGTTCTCCTCCTGCAGAAGTAGTAATGTGACTTTTTTTTTTTTCGCCCTCTAGGTGCTTAATGCCCAGCAGTCAGGATATGATGCTGCTATTGTTTATAATGTGGGTTCAGACAAACTCCTGAACATGGCATGGAATGACGGTAAGTGTCATGGGGTACCTGCAGCTATCATGGTTGTTTTATTCCATGTCTAGGTTGCTTTACTGCCTAGTGCACATGTTGGACAGTGGTAAGGGGGATAACAGGCCTCATGTGGTTGTCAAATCCCCTCCTCCCCAGCTGCCATCAGTGGATAGTCAGTCTGGGGGTAAGTAAAAATTAATTGGGAGCCGCATATGAAGCAGAATAATGGAGTTTTGGGTGGATTGTCCTGCAGTTTTCCTGAACAGAATGGATGAATGCTCCCTAGGAACTGTCAATTAACGCAGCAGGTGTTGCCCTGGTTGGGTCCCCCTCTTGCCGAAGTGTCCAAGGCGGTTGCCTTTTCCGCATTACTCTCGGCCCGGACCTGGTGGTACTATGCCTATGGTGAGTTGACTGTGCAAAGCTTGGCAGACATTCCCAGCACTCACCTCTTTGGGGAACAAATAGAAACCAGACAAGAAAAGATCCAAATCAGCCAAATGGCTCTCCTTGAGAAGACCAAGGCAAGGGATGTCTACCATGGTCACGTTGGGCCGTAGTCCTAATTAAAAACCCTCCCTGATCCAAGTGGACAAAACCTTCTGTGATGACCCGGAATGGGAAAATGCAGCATTCTTGTGACGTGAGGTGGAGACACTTCTGATATCATTCAGAATTCACTGCAGGTGCAGTGTGCAGTTGACCTGCATTTTGAATGGAGAAACGTATGGAGAATGGAGAAACGTATGGAGGATGGAGAAACGTATGGAGGATGGAGAAACGTATGGAGGATGGAGAAACGTATGGAGGATGGAGAAACGTATGGAGGATGGAGAAACGTATGGAGGATGGAGAAACGTATGGAGGATGGAGAAACGTATGGAGAATGGAGAAACGTATGGAGGATGGAGAAACGTATGGAGAATGGAGAAACGTATGGAGAATGGAGAAACGTATGGAGGATGGAGAAACGTATGGAGGATGGAGAAACGTATGGAGAGCGGAGAAACGTATGGAGAACGGAGAAACGTATGGAGAACGGAGAAACGTATGGAGGACGGAGAAACGTATGGAGGACGGAGAAACGTATGGAGGACGGAGAAACGTATGGAGGACGGAGAAACGTATGGAGGACGGAGAAACGTATGGACAACGGAGAAACGTTTGGACAACGGAGAAACGTATGGAGAGACGCAGGTCTGGAGCATACAAAAGCCCATTGACACTGGCCAATAGGCTCGCCGTAAATGGCTCAATAAAAGCCAGCCATGGTTCCAGTATGGTTTGTAGCTATTGGGTGCTTCTACTGTGCTAAAGGACTACAATGGCAGCCCCTTACGATCTGAGGTGCTCTTTATTGAGCAGGAGATGGTTGTCGTTCCACTTACCATATCTCCACCACCTCTACGGAGAATGGTGAAGTATGCAAAGTACCACTGTCCTCATCAGGCCAGGATGGTGGAGGGTCCATGATGGCGCTGGGAGTAGTCACGAGAGGATGGTCCGATGGCTCCTACACCATTGTTATACGGGAGGTCTCTGTCTGTGGTCGTACTGATCTGGAATGTTGGTTCTGCCTGCAATGAAAGAACTTTCAGCTAATGATGGTTGTTTAGCAGAGAGCTGCTGTCATGTCCATCCCCACAGAGCCCCGGAGGATGTATCACACTTTATTATACTCTGCCCTCCATGTGGTGCCACTTTCACAGTCTTTATCTGTCTCCTCTCTAGAGCACATCCGCCTCGAGATCTCCATCCCCTCTGTGTTCATCGGGGCGACCGCTGGCCGGATCCTGCTGGAGGAATTCACCTACTATGACAGGTAAGGAACAGTCACTTTGGACACCCATGGCTGGGCTACACAGAATGCTTGGGATTGATCTCTATCATTCTCCTTTTGTTTCTCTCTTCGCCTGCTTTTCTCTCATTCCTGCATTCTCTCCCTCCCTGTCTACTGGTGTCCCCTTCACTCCTCTCCCTGCTCTACATCTTTTTATCTCTCTGTATTGTGCCATTTCCATTCCACCCTCTCTTTTTATTGCTCTTACTTCATTTCCTCTCTCTTTATTTCCATCTCTTGGGGCAAACCTTTTTTACTTTCCCTGTTTTTTATTTATTTATTTATTTTTCATTTTTTGCTCTTTCTTTTTCTATTTCTTTTTTTTACCTGGGACCATCTAATAGTTTCAATTTACTTCCCAATAATTCTCTTCCTCTATTTTTTTATCTCTGTCTCTTGATCTCTCTCTCTCTCTCTCTCTCTCTCTCTCTCTCTCTCTCTCTCTCTCTCTCTTTCTCTCTCTCTCTCGCCCTCTCTCCCTCTCTCTCCCTTTTCTCTCCCTCCCTCTCTCTCTCTTTCTCTCTTTCTCTCTCTCTCTCTCCCCTCTCTCTCCCTCTCTCTTCTCTCTTTCTTCTCTCTCTCTCTCTCTCTCACCTCTCTTCTCCTTCTCTCTCTCTCTCTCTCTTCTTCTCTTCCCTCTCTCTTCTCTTCCTCTCTCTCTCTCCCCCCCCCCCCCCCCCCCCCCCACTCTCTCTCTCTCTTCTCACTCCTCTCTTCTCCTCTCTCTCTTCTCTCTCTCTTCTCCCTCTTCCTCTCTCTCTCTTCTCTCTTCCTCTCTCTCTCTCTCTTCTCTCTACCCTCTCTCTCTCTCTCTTCTCCCCTCTCTCTCTCTCTCTTCTCCCCTCTCTCTTCTCTCTCTTCTCCCTCTCTCTTCTCTCTTCTTCTCCCCTCTCTCTTCTCTCTTCTTCTCCCCTCTCTCTCTCTCTTCTTCTCCCCCTCTCTCTTCTCTCTTCTTCTCCCCTCTCTCTTCTCTCTTCTTCTCCCCTCTCTCTTCTCTCTTCTTCTCCCCTCTCTCTCTCTCTTCTCCCCTCTCTCTCTCTGTCTCCCTTCTCCCCTCTCTCTCTCTGTCTCTCTTCTCCCCCTCTCTCTCTGTCTCTCTTCTTCTCCCCTCTCTCTCTCTGTCTCTCTTCTTCTCCCCTCTCTCTCTCTGTCTCTTTCTTCCTCTCCCCCTCTCTGAATCTTGCAAAGTTTCTATAAAGACACTATTTCTATAATGGTTCAACTAATAGAAAATAAATGATTAGAAACCTTCCATATACAGAGTCCCCCTTACCCACAATTTCTGTATCTCTCCTTCTCTCCCCGCAGTGCTCATGTCTTCCTTCTCCCGGAATATAACCTCAACTTTGGCCTTTATCTCATCCCCTTCATCATCGTGGTGGCGATTATCTTCATAGTCATGTCTATTGTCATGGTAAGTGCCTGTTCTGCAGATAATTCATATCACCAACAGATCCTGACCATTTCAGATCCTATGTAACTGGAGTTTTTAAAGTCCTCATTCAGGCGACTGGAATGGGCAATGAATGTGAACTAATCTGACTATTACAGACAGCAAATGATTTTAGAAATATGACAAATCTGTCTGCTCTTTGTTCGGCGTTATTAACCTCTTCAGCCCCGGAAGATTTTACCCCCCTTCCTGACCAGACCACTTTTTGCGATTCGGCACTCCTTCTCTTTAACTGACAATTGCGCGATCATGCGACGTTGCACCCAAACAAGAGGATTAACCCCTTAGGTTTCACAGTGAGTATAACAAGCATGTTTCACTGCATATACAGACTGATTTGTACTTTTGTGGTTGTTAGGCCGCTATCTCATCTTTATATTATCCCATCTGTCAGATAAAAAAAGTTGTAGCCTAGTGCCTGTGCTATAAAAAAAAAAAAAGGGAAAACGTCACCATAGCTCTTTAAGGAGAAATATATATATATTTAATAATATATATAATATATTATATTATTATATTTTTTTTTTTCAATTTTTATTTTATTTTAGTGTAAATGAGATCTCAGGTCTTTTTGACCCCCAGATCTCATATTTAACCTCTTCGCGCCCGCGCTATAGCCGAAAGACGGCTGCAGCGCGGACGCTCCCTGCCGGGAGGACGTCCCTGGACGACCTGTTGTTTACTTCCCTAATCGGGGAAGTTCTGTGCTGGCCGTGTCCGTCGGACACAGCCGGTCACAGATCGCTGTAAACGGCCAATCGCAGCGGCCGTTTACAGCGAGATCGGCGCGTCCAATGAGAGATGATCTCATATGGAAACATATGAGATCATCTGTCAGCGTGTGGGGAGAGAGAGAGATCAACGGCTGCAGCAGCCGTAAGTAAAAAAAAAAAAAAAAAATGAAATGTGCGATCTGTGTCCCCATCCATGTGTCCCCATCCATGTGTCCCCATGCATCTGTCCCCATCTGTGTCCCCAGTGCACCTGTCCCCAGTGCCACCTGTCATCAGTGCCACGTATCAGTGCCACGTATCAGTGCCATCTGTCATCAGTGCCACCTGTCAGTGTCACGTGCCATCTGTTATCAGGGTCACGTGTCATCAATGCCACGTATCAGTTCCATCTGTCATCAGTGTCACGTGTCATCAATGCCACGTATCAGTGCCATCCGTCATCAATGTCACGTGTCATCAGTGCCACGTGTCGGTGCCATCTCTCATCAGTGCCAGATATTAGTGCCATCTCTCATCAGTGCCACGTATTAGTGCCATCTGTCACCAGTGCCACATATTGGTGCCATCTGTCAGTGTCACGTGTCATCAGTGCTCCATACTAGTGCCATCTGTCACCAGTGCCACATCAGTGCCACCTGTCATTAGTGCCACGTCAGTGTCACGGGTCATTGTCCTGGTGCTCCAGGGCCTTCAAAAGTGTAGAATTTATTTTGGGGTGTCATTTGTAGTATACACATTCCATGTGAGAGAAATAACCAATTACAATGCCAATTTTGTGGAAAAAAAATAAAAAATAAAAAAATAATTCATTTTGCAAAGAATTGTGGGAAAAAATGACAACATCAAAAACCTCACCACGCCTCTTACTAAATACCTTGGAATGTCTACTTTCAAAAAAAGGGGTCATTTGGGGGGTATTTGTACTTTCCTGGCTTGTTCGGGTCACAAGAAATGAGATAGGCCTCCAGTACATCAGGTGTGATCAATTTTGTATAATTCGCACCACAGCTTGTAGAGTCTGTAACTTTCACAAAGACCAAATAATATCCACTAATTTGGGTTATTTTTACCAAAGATATGTAGCAGTATAAATTGTAGCCAAAATTTATGAAGAAAAATTAATAATTTGCTAAATTTTATCACAGAAACAAAGAAAAATGTGTTTTTTTTTTTTTTTCAAAATTTTCGGTCTTTTTTTCATTTATAGAGCAAAAAATAAAAAAAACAGAGGTGATCAAATACCACCAAAAGAAATGCTTTTTTTTTTTTTCTATTACAAGGGATGTTTACATTGTAATAGGAATAAAAGTGACCCAAAAAAAAAACAGTGTCAAAATAAAAAAGTAAAATTTTTAAAGAAGAATTTTTTTTTTAAAGCGCCCCTTCCCGCCGAGGCTTTGCGCGCAGAAGCGAACGCATACGTGAGTAGCGCCCGCATATGAAAACGGTGTTCAAACCACACATGTGAGGTATCGCCGCGATCGTTAGAGCGAGAGCAATAATTCTAGCCCTAGACCTCCTCTGTAACTCAAAACTGGTAACCTGTAGAAATTTTTAAACATCGCCCATGGAGATTTTTAAGGGTAAAAGTTTGTCGCCCATTCCACGAGCGGGCGCAATTTTGAACATTTTAGGTATCAATTTACTCGGTGTAACATTATCTTTTGACCATGTAAAAAAAATTGGGCTAATTTTACTGATGTCTTATTTTTTTATTAAATAAAGTGCATTTTTTTCCAAAAAAAGTGCGCTTGTAAGACCGCTGCGCAAATACGGTGTAAGAGAAAGTATTGCAATGACTGCCATGTTATTCTCTAGGGTGTTAAAAAAAATATATATATTTTAATATATAATACAAAAAACGAAATATAATGTAAAATATATAATTTTTTTTTTATATCTATATCTATATATATATATATATATATATATATATATATATATATTTATATATATATTTTTTTATTTATATTATATTGTGATATGTATTTTTATATTGCATTCATAATAATCCTTTTGCATTTGGCACTTTAATTATAATTTAGGGGTGGCGCTGATTTGTCACGTATACAACATGCAGTACTGCTGACTGTCCTCCAGAGGTCGCCACTAGATAAATCTGTCACACCGCATGCTGTAGGGGTGGCTGTCCACTAGGTGTCACCCTTAGATTGATTTTTGTGAGGTTTTTTGTTTTCTAGATCTTCTAGAAGTTTGAAGAAGTTTCTTGGAGCTCCCAGCATGCACTGCAGCTGTGAGACACTGAGAACCTTTAGTCACTGAAGCACTACAAATCCCAGCATACAAGCTTGTCAAACTTTTTATTTTTTTTTGCCATTCTGCAAATGTTTTGATATCCCTAACAGTCATTTCTGTAAGACAACTCATTTGTTACAAAGTGTAAGAAAAAAAAAGAAGGAACCGCGCCTCTTTCTGAGCGTGTATTAATATGACTTTGCATTTACCACAAACCACAAAAAAGCGCATATTTAAGGTGTGCCACCCTAAAGAAAGCAGACTTTTCTCTCTCGCTCTCTCACCTTCATTTTTTATTTTTCTGTGTCGCTGTTAAAAATCACGGGTCCCAGTACAGCTTACATTTTTAAAAGGCTACCCCAGAAAATATCAATCAATTAATCAATATTAGCAAATAACTTGCAAAATTCCTGCTAAATCTAAAAGATTAAACCGTATTGAGTTAAAGAGGAAGTAAACTCTGATGGGTTTTACTTCCTCTTTGTTCCCCTGCAAATTAAAAGCGCAATGGGCTAGTGTGCATCGCATGCTAGCCCATTATGTGCCCCCGCAAACGAAGCCCGCGCTGTCCCTGCTGGAGGCAGCATCCATCGCCCCTCTTTCTTCCATCAGAGGGCAGCAGACTCCGGCTCTGTGATTGGCCGGAGTCGCGTGACATCACTCGCGTGCGTGTGCCGTCAGTAATGGCACTTGCTAGTGAAGAAACGGCACAGAGGGCCGTTCACAGCGCATGCGTCCATGACATCATCGACGCACTACAAGGTAAATATCACCTAAACGGCGCACGTTTTGGGAGATATTTACAGTACCTATGAGTAAGCCTTTTTATAGGATTACCTATAGGTACAAATACTTTTTAAAGCCCCATATGTGAATAAGGTCTTGGGGCTCATTCACATGGGCACCGTGACCTGTAAAGTGTGAATCAGAATTTTCAGTTTTGGTTTTTTTTTTTGTTATGTGGCTGGGGCTGTGTGCAGGCAGTTTTTGTTATGCTATAGGGATGCAGCAGCTGAATGAACACAGCCGCGGGTCTTAATTTGACAGGTGTGGGAGTATAGGTGTGCGGCCCTGAACACAGGCATTGTGCAATTGGGACCACTCGCCCACACCTGCACATGTTTCAAATTAGGACTGGGGCTGGGTGCAGGCAGTCTTTGTTATGCTGTGGGGATGCAGCAGCTCTATGAACAAAGGCCCGCAGATCTTAATTTGACAGGTGTGGGAGTACAGGTATGCGGCCCTGAACACAGGCAGTGTGCAATCAGGGGCCACTCGCCCACATCTGCACATGTTTCAAATTAGGCCTGGGGCTGTGTGCAAGCAGCCTTTGTTATGCTGTGGGGAAGCAGCAGCTGTATGAACACAGCCGCAGGTCCTAATTTGACAGCTGTGTGAGTACTGGTGTTTCCCCCCTGAACACAGGCAGTGTGCAATTGGGGGCCACTCACCCACACCTGCACATTTGTCAAATTAGGACTGGGGCTGTGGCTGTGTGCAGGCTGCATTTTTTATGCTATGGGGATGCAGCAGCTGTATGAACACAGCTGCAGGTCATAATTTGACTGGGGTGGGAGTACAGGTGTACGCCCCTGAATATAGGCAGTGTGCAATCGGGGGCCACTCACACACGCCTGCACATGTGTCAAATTAGGATGTGCAGCCATGTTCGCACAGCCACTCGTCCCATTAGAGCAACAAGCAGCTATGGACTTTATGCTGTGGGGATGCAGCAGTTGTACGAACACAGCCGCAGGTCCTAATTTGACAGGTGTGTGTGTACAGGTGTACGGTTCTTAACACAGCCAGTGTGCAATCGGGGGCCACTCGCCCACACCTGCACATGTGTCAAATTAGGGCTGTGGCTGTGTGCAGGCAGCCTTTGTTATGCTGTGGGGATGCAGCAGCTGTACGAACACAGCCGCCGGTCCTAATTTGACAGGTGTGTGAGTACAGGTGTATGGCCGTTGGTGAATGAATGAATGATTTGTATAGCGCTGCAACTGCGAACTGAATCGCCTCGAGTCGCTTGTTGGTGAAATATCAGGGGTCTAAACGGACTGATGTCTCACTTTTGAGACCGAGAAAGGAATGAAGGACACGGAACCCCCCATTCTTTCTCTGCAGCCTCAGTTGGTCTACAGATAAACAAACAGGAAGTGCTCTGTACAGAGCATTCCTGTTCATTCACAAACTGAAGCATAGTAAACAGTGTTTACTATGTTTCAGTTGTGTGAGTGAACACAGTGAGTAATCGGTACCAATCACTCACTATATTCACTCAGAAAAGGAAGGGGTTGGTAAATATGACATTTCTCAATTTTAACAATTCTCCTGTGTCCCACAGCAGCCAGCGGGAGGGAGAGAAAGGGAAGCAAGCGGGCGGGGGGGTCACACAAGGGATCTGGTAAGAGTGATCAGTGTGGCGGGGGGGATTTTACTGTAACTTATCACTTGTACTTCTCTCACTGATAAGTACTTGGGGCCCTGTAGCAGAAAGCGGTCCTCATCCTCCAGGACCCCCTGGTCACGTTGCTTCCACAGTCTACTCTCCCTGGGCTTGTAGGTCTGTCTGTGCCATCCTAGTTCCTGTGGGCGCTCAGACTGTACAGGCTCTTTCTACCTTTGGGGTCTTGTAGCACCTCCAGGTATGGGGCCAGTTTGTGATTTCTCTGCAGTGGCTGGTAAGCAGTTCGTTTTTTTTTTTTTGGATATTTCATTACTCCATTCTCTGACCTATTTTTTTTTCATTATGTCTTTTATTTGAAATTTTGCCAGGCCTCATTGTTGGGAGTTTGGGATAGACAAGACGCTGATGAGTTGTTGCAGACTGCGCAGTTTGACCTGGTCCTTGTTGGTCGGGAAGGCTTTATGGTGGTATGAGTTGGGGCTGCTGTTTTGTAGGTGGTCCCCTCTTCTGTGTGATAGTGCCCTCTTCTGTATTGTGAGCAGTAAGGGGAATCTGCCCAACTCCGCCCAGCAAGTGTTGTTGGATTTGCTCCGATGGCTTGGACAAGGTGCTATGATGGGCATGGAGGTGGTGCTTCGATGGGCTTGGAGGAAGTGCTCTGATGAGCTTGGAGGAGGTGATCTGATGGGCTTGGAGGAGGTGATGTGATGGGCTTGGAGGAGGTGCTCTGATGGGCTTGTAGGAGGTGCTCTGATGGGCTTGGAGGAGGTGCTCTGATGGGCTTGGAGGAGGTGCTCTGATGGGCTTGGAGGAGGTGCTCTGATGGGCTTGGAGGAGGTGCTCTGATGGGCTTGGAGGAGGTGCTCTGATGGGCTTGGAGGAGGTGCTCTGATGGGCTTGGAGGAGGTGCTCTGATGGGCTTGGAGGAGGTGCTCTGATGGGCTTGGAGGAGGTGCTCTGATGGGCTTGGAGGAGGTGCTCTGATGGGCTTGGAGGAGGTGCTCTGATGGGCTTGGAGGAGGTGCTCTGATGGGCTTGGAGGAGGTGCTCTGATGGGCTTGGAGGAGGTGCTCTGATGGGCTTGGAGGAGGTGCTCTGATGGGCTTGGAGGAGGTGCTCTGATGGGCTTGGAGGAGGTGCTCTGATGGGCTTGGAGGAGGTGCTCTGATGGGCTTGGAGGAGGTGCTCTGATGGGCTTGGAGGAGGTGCTCTGATGGGCTTGGAGGAGGTGCTCTGATGGGCTTGGAGGAGGTGCTCTGATGGGCTTGGAGGAGGTGCTCTGATGGGCTTGGAGGAGGTGCTCTGATGGGCTTGGAGGAGGTGCTCTGATGGGCTTGGAGGAGGTGCTCTGATGGGCTTGGAGGAGGTGCTCTGATGGGCTTGGAGGAGGTGCTCTGATGGGCTTGGAGGAGGTGCTCTGATGGGCTTGGAGGAGGTGCTCTGATGGGCTTGGAGGAGGTGCTCTGATGGGCTTGGAGGAGGTGCTCTGATGGGCTTGGAGGAGGTGCTCCGATAGGCTTGGAGGAGGTGCTTGCAGAATTCCAGATGGAACAATTTGGTTGGGCTGGAGTCCTATGTTGGTTGGTCTAGATAGGTTCCGTGGCTTCCATTAAGGAGCATTGGGATGATGACACTGTCAAAGCCAGACTCTTGTTGATGGTTTAGGTGATCTGGCTGTCTCCTGGTGGCATAGAAGGTTCTGCATGCCTCGTCTTTCAGGGCCTTTACTGTAACTTACTGGGGGGGGGGGCATTTACTGTAACTTATCACTTGTACTTCTCTTACTGATAAGTACTTGGGGCCCTGTAGCAGAAAGCGGTCCTCATCCTCCAGGACCCCCTGGTCACGTTGCTTCCACAGTCTACTCTCCCTGGGCTTGTAGGTCTGTCTGTGCCATCCTAGTTCCGGTGGGCGCTCAGACTGTACAGGCTCTTTCTGTCTTTGGGGTCTTGTAGCACCTCCAGGTATGGGGCCAGTTTGTGATTTCTCTGCAGTGGCTGGTAAGCAGTTAATTTTTTGGATATTTCATTACTCAATTCTCTGACCTAATTTTTTTTTGATTATGTCTTTTATGCCAGGCCTCATTGTTGGGAGTTTGGGATAGACAAGATGCTGATGAGTTGTTGCAGACTGCGCAGTTTGACCTGGTCCTTGTTGGTCAGTAAGGCTTTATGGTGGTATGAGTTGGGGCTGCTGTTTTGTAGGTGGTCCCCTCTTCTGTGTGATAGTGCCCTCTTCTGTATTGTGAGCAGTAAGGGGAATCTGCCCAACTCCGCCCAGCAAGCGTTGTTGGATTTGCTCCGATGGCTTGGAGGAGGTGCTCTGATGGGCATGGAGGTGGTGCTTCGATGGGCTTGGAGGAAGTGCTCTGATGGGCTTGGAAGAGGTGCTCTGATGGGCTTGGAGGAGGTGCTCTGATGGGCTTGGAGGAGGTGCTCTGATGGGCTTGGAGGAGGTGCTCTGATGGGCTTGGAGGAGGTGCTCTGATGGGCTTGGAGGAGGTGCTCTGATGGGCTTGGAGGAGGTGCTCTGTTGGGTCTGGAGGAGGTGCTGTGCTCTGTTGGGCTTGGAGGTGCTGTGCTCTGTTGGGCTTGGAGGTGCTGTGCTCTGTTGGGCTTGGAGGAGGTGCTCTGTTGGGTTTGGAGGAGGTGCTGTGCTCTGTTGGGTTTGGAGGAGGTGCTCTGTTGGGTTTGGAGGAGGTGCTGTGCTCTGTTGGGTTTGGAGGAGGTGCTCTGTTGGGTTTGGAGGAGGTGCTGTGCTCTGTTGGGTTTGGAGGAGGTGCTGTGCTCTGTTGGGTTTGGAGGAGGTGCTCTGTTGGGTTTGGAGGAGGTGCTCTGTTGGGTTTGGAGGAGGTGCTCTGTTGGGCTTGGAGGAGGTGCTCTGTTGGGCTTGGAGGAGGTGCTCTGTTGGGCTTGGAGGAGGTGCTCTGTTGGGCTTGGAGGAGGTGCTTGCAGAATTCCAGATGGAACAATTTGGTTGGGCTGGAGTCCTATGTTGGTTGGTCTAGATGGGTGCCGTGGCTTCTATTAAGGAGCATTGGGATGATGACACTGTCAAAGCCAGACTCTTGTTGGTGGTTTAGGTGATCTGGCTGTCTCCTGATGGCATAGAAGGTTCTGCATGCCTCGTCTTTCAGGGCCTTTATGGCTGGCTTAAAACCTCCTGATTGGTTCATTACTAGACCGACGTGTGCGTGGCTGTGAGGCTTATCAACACTGTAAAGGGAGAACTCTTGACCTGTTTGGAGTTCTTCCTCTGGAACGCCGTGATTTTTGTTTTCTTTGGGTTGATGGGTAGTAAGGATATGACTCGTTCTCTTCCCCACATGCTGCATGTATTCACCTGAAATCCTTCTCCCCCCGCCAAATTGTCCACCATCTCCTGCACAACAGTTAAGATTTTAGATACAGACAAGGAAATGCCTCTCCATGATAGCGACGGTTTGGATTTGTCTTCTGTACAGAGCAAAGATAAGAAAACTGATTTGACAGAAAATAAGAAGAGATTTTGGGGAGGAAAGAGAACTAAGTCAGGTGGAGATGCCAGAGAGTCCTGTGTCCTCCCCTGCAGGCCATGAATGTGGCCGATCACTGGGACATTATGAGATCTGAGCACCTGGAGGGCACTGGGTCAGGTAGAAGAGGGCTGTATATTGGGTGTGGCTGCTCAGACTAGATAAGGCTGGCCTGGTCATGTTGTCACTGTAGGTGGGCTAATAATATATACAGGTCAGAATGCTGGTTTCCGATGAAGAATACCAGAGCACATAACCCAACACTATTTGTAGAGATAAGATAACCGATTGTGCAGGTGGAGATCTGACTACAAATTGGGCTTATGTGTGTAGTGCTACCCCTGTAGGAGCTTCTGTATAGGATGGGCCCTCTGTTCTTTGCCTCGACCTTCTTAAGAACCTCAGCCCCTATAACACACCAGGTTGAGGGTACAAACATACAATATCACAGGAAATCACTGAAAGTAATACTTTGTACCCAATAGTAGTACTATATGAAAGAACACAGGCACTGAATCATGTAGTAAAGGCAAACTTAATATATTGTCACCCAATGTGGTTGGTAACTAGGCAAGTATAAAATGGGTTAACAATGGTAATAAAAGTAAGGACTAGGCTTAAGATGACATTAGCTGTAGCAAGGTCACCTCAAGTGCAGAGGTGAGCAGTAGTAAAGTTTAATCTATCGAGTGCTGGAACTATTCTACCAGAGCGCATTTATGGTGGCAAAGACCGACTGGGTATGCACTGTCCAAAAGAAAAAGAGGATGGTAGCAGAGGGGGCAGGGGAACAAAGGGGGCTTGCAGAATAATGAATTATTATTACGAGAAGGGCAGTATTTTGAGATGTTCTTCTGCTGGCTATCGTTGGGGCCCTTTTAAAAGCATCTTTCAACTTAACGACAATTCCAGTTAACCTGCATGCAGCTACGGTATAGGTATGGTATAGTCTCGGCACAGGTGCAAGCTAGATGTGGTTCAGGTGCAGTGACAGTTCAGTACAACTGCATAGGGTTGGTGTGGGTGCCGTAGACAATAGGTTTGGTAAAAGTGTGGTATAGGGCTGGTACGGTGGTATCTCTCTCTTTCTATCACTCTATCTCTCTCTCTATCTATCTCTCTATCGCACTTTCCTGGTCAGTTTAACAAAAAGCCTTTCTCCACTTCTCCTGCTGCACAATGTTCATCACATTATATGGCAGCTGTCTTAAACTACCACTCCCAGGATCCTCGGTGCTCTGCATAGAAGTATATGGACTTGTTCAGCTCTGAGACCTGGAGATAAAAATTCAAGTTGCTCTCTGCTGTTTTCTACCTCCTCCTTTTTGCCTGCCTGTTGTGAAATTTCAGCTGTTGAGTAGGATATGATGGGTGCACAGGGTAAAATGAGGACAGCGGGGTATTGCAAGATACACAGTAAAGAAAAAAAACATCCTAGGTCACGTCTCAGTGAAAGTCTATCCGTGATTAGAGAGGGTTGTATATTTCTTGGGAAGTTTTATCTGCTTTCATGTCGCAGTAAACGCAGGACATTGAACTCTGATATACTCTGAAGTATAAGTGCAATCTCTGATCCCGTTATCTGTGATCGTCTGATATGCAGAACATCCACCAACTGTCTGCGTACATAAAAGGATCATGCAAAGAAAGTCTCCATGGCATGGAATATTGAGGAACCTTCATGATCCGGTGTAGATCTTTGTTAAGGCTTCATTCAAACAGACCGTAAAAAACAGGCGGCCCCAATGTATGTACCGTATTTATCGGCGTATAACACGCACCGGCGTATAACACGCACCCCAAGTTTAGGAGGGCATTTTAAAGAAAAAAACGTTTTAGGAGGGAAGTTTAGGGGAAAAAAAAACAACTTGCATTTAAGCGTCATTTGCAGCCTTGCCCAGCGTCATTGCAGCTTGCCCAGCGTCATTGCAGCTTGCCCAGCGTCATTGCAGCTTGCCCAGCGTCATTTGCAGCCTTGCCCAGCGTCATTTGCAGCCTTGCCCAGCGTCATTTGCAGCCTTGCCCAGCGTAATTTGCAGCCTTGCCCAGCGTCATTTGCAGCCTTGCCCAGCGTAATTTGCAGCCTTGCCCAGCGTCATTTGCAGCCTTGCCCAGCGTCATTTGCAGCCTTGCCCAGCGTCATTTGCAGCCTGCCCTGTGTCATTGCAGCCTTGCCCAGCGTCATTGCAGCCTTGCCCAGCGTCATTGCAGCCTTGCCCAGCGTCATTGCGGCCTTGCCCAGCGTCATTGCGGCCTTGCCCAGCGTCATTGCGGCCTTGCCCAGCGTCATTGCGGCCTTGCCCAGCGTCATTGCGGCCTTGCCCAGCGTCATTGCGGCCTTGCCCAGCGTCATTGCGGCCTTGCCCAGCGTCATTGCTGCCTTGCCCAGCGTCATTGCGGCCTTGCCCAGCGTCATTGCGGCCTTGCCCAGCGTCATTGCGGCCTTGCCCAGTGCCATTGTGGCTTGCCAGTGTCATTTTCAGTCTTTTCCGGGTCTAAATTTCCCGCCGCCGAGATGCTCTGTCGCGTGCGCCGCCGAAAAAACCCGAAGCACGGCCGAAAAAGACCGAAGCGCCCCCGGAAAAAGCAGAGCCGACTCGGACGGCTAAGCTCGCGGTCCTGCCTCCCTGCTGTTTTCAGAGCGAGCGCAGGGAGGCGGGACTACGAGCAGAGCCGAACAGTCTGCTCGGCTTTTTCCGGGGCGCTTCGGTCTTTTTCGGCCGCGCTTCGGGTTTTTTTCGGCAGCGCTCGCTATTTTTCGGCGGCGCTTGCCATTTTTGTCATTTTTTTGGGGGGTATCGGCGTATAACACGCACCCACGACTTTCCCACAATTTTAAGGGGGAAAAAGTGCGTGTTATACGCCGATAAATACGGTACTTCACACCTCAGATCAGTCCCCAATGTATGTACTTCACACCTCAGATCACCCCCAATGTATGTACTTCACACCTCAGATCAGCCCCAATGTATGTACTTCACACCTCAGATCAGCCCCAATGTATGTACTTCACACCTCATATCAGTCCAATGTATGTACTTCACATCTCAGATCAGCCCCAATGTATGTACTTCACACCTCAGATCAGTCCAATGTATGTACTTCACACCTCATATCAGCCCCAATGTATGTACTTCACATCTCAGATCAGCCCCAATGTATGTACTTCACATCTCAGATCAGCCCCAATGTATGTACTTCACATCTCAGATCAGCCCCAATGTATGTACTTCACATCTCAGATCAGCCCCAATGTATGTACTTCACATCTCAGATCAGTCCCAATGTATGTACTTCACACCTAAAATCATCCCCAATGTATGTACTTCACACCTCAAATCATCCCCAATGTATGTACTTCACATCTCAGATCAGTCCCAATGTATGTACTTCACATCTCAGATCAGCCCCAATGTATGTACTTCACACCTCAGATCAGTCCAATGTATGTACTTCACATCTCAGATCAGTCCCAATGTATGTACTTCACACCTCAGATCAGTCCAATGTATGTACTTCACACCTCAAATCATCCCCAATGTATGTACTTCACATCTCAGATCAGTCCCAATGTATGTACTTCACATCTCAGATCAGCCCCAATGTATGTACTTCACATCTCAGATCAGTCCCAATGTATGTACTTCACACCTCAGATCAGTCCAATGTATGTACTTCACACCTCAAATCATCCCCAATGTATGTACTTCACACCTCAGATCAGTCCTAATGTATGTACTTCACATCTCAGATCAGTCCCCGATGTATGTACTTCACACCTCCTATCAGCCCCAATGTATGTACTTCACACCTCATATCAGTCCAATGTATGTACTTCACACCTCATATCAGCCCCAATGTATGTACTTCACATCTCAGATCAGTCCCCGATGTATGTACTTCACACCTCCTATCAGCCCCAATGTATGTACTTCACACCTCATATCAGTCCTAATGTATGTACTTCACACCTCATATCAGTCCAATGTATGTACTTCACACCTCATATCAGTCCAATGTATGTACTTCACACCTCATATCAGTCCAATGTATGTACTTCACACCTCATATCAGCCCCAATGTATGTACTTCACACCTCATATCAGTCCTAATGTATGTACTTCACACCTCAGATCACCCCCCAATGTATGTACTTCACACCTCAGATCAGTCCAATGTATGTACTTCACACCTCAGATCACCCCCAATGTATGTACTTCACACCTCATATCAGTCCAATGTATGTACTTCACACCTCATATCAGTCCAATGTATGTACTTCACACCTCATATCAGCCCCAATGTATGTACTTCACACCTCATATCAGTCCTAATGTATGTACTTCACACCTCATATCAGTCCAATGTATGTACTTCACACCTCATATCAGTCCAATGTATGTACTTCACACCTCATATCAGCCCCAATGTATGTACTTCACACCTCATATCAGTCCTAATGTATGTACTTCACACCTCAGATCACCCCCCAATGTATGTACTTCACACCTCAGATCAGTCCAATGTATGTACTTCACACCTCAGATCACCCCCAATGTATGTACTTCACACCTCATTTCAGTCCAATGTATGTACTTCACACCTCATATCAGTCCAATGTATGTACTTCACACCTCAGATCAGTCCAATGTATGTACATCACACCTCAGATCATCCCCAATGTATGTACTTCACACCTCAGATCACCCCCGTCATGTACTTCACACCTCAGATCAGTCCAATGTATGTACTTCACACCTCATATCAGTCCAATGTATGTACTTCACACCTCATATCAGTCCAATGTATGTACTTCACACCTCAGATCATCCCCAATGTATGTACTTCACACCTCAGATCAGTCCAATGTATGTAGTTCACACCTCAGATCATCCCCAATGTATGTACTTCACACCTCATATCAGCCCCAATGTATGTACTTCACACCTCATATCAGCCCCAATGTATGTACTTCACACCTCATATCAGTCCTAATGTATGTACTTCACACCTCAGATCAGTCCAATGTATGTACTTCACACCTCAGATCAGTCCAAAGTATGTACTTCACACCTCATATCATCCCCAATGTATGTACTTCATACCTCAGATCAGTCCCAATGTATGTACTTCACACCTCAGATCAGTCCTAATGTATGTACTTCACACCTCAGATCAGTCCAATGTATGTACTTCACACCTCAGATCATCCCCAATGTATGTACTTCACACCTCAGATCAGTCCAATGTATGTAGTTCACACCTCAGATCATCCCCAATGTATGTACTTTACACCTCATATCAGCCCCAATGTATGTACTTCACACCTCATATCAGTCCTAATGTATGTACTTTACACCTCATATCAGCCCCAATGTATGTACTTCACACCTCATATCAGTCCTAATGTATGTACTTTACACCTCATATCAGCCCCAATGTATGTACTTCACACCTCATATCAGTCCAATGTATGTACTTCACACCTCAGATCACCCCCAATGTATGTACTTCACACCTCATATCAGCCCCAATGTATGTACTTCACACCTCATTTCAGTCCAATGTATGTACTTCACACCTCAGATCATCCCCAATGTATGTACTTCACATCTCAGATCAGTCCAATGTATGTACTTCACACCTCATATCAGCCCCAATGTATGTACTTCACACCTCAGATCATCCCCAATGTATGTACTTCACACCTCATATCAGTCCTAATGTATGTACTTCACACCTCAGATCAGTCCAATGTATGTACTTCACACCTCATATCAGTCCAATGTATGTACTTCACACCTCAGATCAGTCCAATGTATGTACTTCACACCTCAGATCAGTCCAATGTATGTACTTCACACCTCAGATCAGTCCCAATGTATGTCCCAGGGCCGGGACAAGGGGTGGGCAGGAGGGGCGGTTGCCCTGGGCACTGTGGTATCATGTGAGGTGGGGGGGCACCAAAAGGAGATTAGGGGGGAGGGAATTTGTGTTAAAAAGGGGAATTTGGGGGGCTTCAGGGGTAAGAATTGTTTTAGGAGGGCAAATTTAGGGAGGGTGTGCTAGGAGTTGTAATTTGGGGGGATTTGTGTTGTGAGTGGGGATGGGACACATAATGCCCATACATCTTGGGGGGGGGGGGGGGGGGGCAATTTGGCATGTTCGCCCTGGGCTCTAAATTACCTTGTCCCGCCACTGGTATGTCCTTCACCAGTGGCGTAACTAGAACCCTCAGGGCCCCGATGCAAGAAACCATGGAGGGCCCCCCCACCTCCGGACAAAGCTCTTTACTCCGAGCCCGATGTTGGAACACCAGGGCCCAGTCACAAGTGGGTGACTGCATATAAAGGAACCGATTTCTTCATTTTTATATAAAAAAACACACAATATATGCATTTATATATATATATATATATATATATATATATATATATATATATATATATATATATATATATATATATATATATATATAAATGCACATATAAACCAGTGACAGCTGGTGCTCCAAATTTTTAGGGGGGCGCAAGCAAACTGAAAAATTCTGAAATAAAAACATTAATTGCAGCCACTGTACTATCAGTGTAGTAAATGCTACCTACTAAAGGAAACCACCATCCAAAACCGACGGCTCTATTCTAGGCAGATGCTGCTAAGTTGAGTCCGTTTGTTGCATCTATTAGCACTCTCGTCAGTATGGGAGGGTGTCGCTCCTTCCTTGGGAGATTTAACGAACGCACCACGCTCCACCCAGAAGTGAAATAATGAGATTTAGGTGGTGCGTTGGCAAGGCTTCTTTTCCCCGGATCTATGTACTCTCAGGATGCAGGTCATTATAATCCGAGTCATTGTACTTCCTCCGCTTCTCCAGTCACCTGCCGTGTATAATGAGCTATTGTTAGGGCACCTGTCTGCACCAGAAACAGCGTGCTGCTATTGTGTACAACCTGACCATGAAATCGCTCAGCCGCCTCCACCAATTAACCCCGTCAGCTGACGCTCATTTATTTTTAACGTGTGTGGGTGCCTGTATGCGTGCATGTAGGTAGATCTCTAGATCGGCAATTCTCAACCTTTCTGTTCTGGCACGCTTTCCAAAATCTGAAGAATACCTCACCTCCTTCCGCCCCCAGGTGAACCATACCGTGGTACCATAAATCTGGTCTTTGTTTGGTGGTAAATACACATCTCCTGATTTTTATTTTTATCTATTTTTTTTGGTATTTTTAAAAGAAAACTGTCCAAAAATAGTAAAATAATTATAATTTTAGTAAAACTTTGTGTATTTCCTGCCATTACCATGACCCACCACCAAATCAAAATATCAAATCAAAACCAAAATAAAGTCTGTTCCTCCTGACATGGGAACGACTACGTAACGCATTGCGACCTTTAACGCCTCGTTGCGTGTCGAGGACAGCTCCCGGTCTCTAGAAATGATCTGCTGTGACAGCCAATCACAGTGGTCACATGCTTTTGTGATGTGATCATTCTGCAGTAAAATCTTCAGGCGACATTTGACGATCCGTGGTGTGCTGGCGAATATGTGCACTGAGGCCCCACACTATGGCGCGCAGCATCAGATCCCGCATTTTATGTGCTACATGCATAGGGCAGCTCAAACATTTTAATGTGGCTCATGCAGCTTTTTGTGCGTTCTTTAACCACTCCTATAGGGCTGCTCTCTCGTTCTGTGAGGGTGTCCATGGACATCCCCCAAAAACATGCCTCCCTGGGCCCGCATCATGCTCACTCTGTAACGATGTGTTCTTCAGACCCAGCTGATCACAGATCGAAGTAAAGAGCCAATCACAGTGGCCCTTTACCATGTGATCAGCAGCTGTGTCTTATCACAGTTGATCACATGTAAACAAACTTGCCGGTTATTGACAGTCCTTTCATCACGTGCTGTGTCTGTGTAAAGGATTGGCAATAAGCTACAAGCTTGTCAGTTGATTGTTTACACTGATAAGCAGGGCACTGTCAGTGCCCATCCAGTGCAGCCTCATCAGTGCCCATCCAGTGCAGCCTCATCAGTGCCCACCCAGTGCAGCCTCATCAGTGCCTTTTCAGTGCAGCCTCAGCGATGCTGCCTCATTAGTGCCCATCCAGTGCAGCCCCATCCAGTGCAGCCTCATCTGTGCCCATCCAGTGCAGCCTCATCTGTGCCCATCCAGTGCAGCCTCATCTGTGCCCATCCAGTGCAGCCTCATCTGTGCCCATCCAGTGCAGCCTCATCTGTGCCCTCCAGTGCAGCCTCATCAGTGCCCATCCAGTGCAGCCTCATCTGTGCCCATCCAGTGCAGCCTCATCTGTGCCCATCCAGTGCAGCCTCATCAGTGCCTATCCAGTGCAGATTCATCAGTGCCCATCCAGTGCAGCCTCATCAGTGCCACCTCATTAATGCCCATCCAGTGCAGCCACCTCAGTGCAGCCTAATCAGTGCCCATCCAGTGCAGCCTCATCAGTGCCTATCCAGTGCAGCCTCATCCAGTGCTGCCTCATCAGTGCCCATCACGTGCAGCCTCATCAGTGCCCATCCAGTGCAGCCGCATCAGTGCCCATCCGTGCAGCCTCATCAGTGCCACCTCATTAATGCCCATCCAGTGCAGCCTCCTCAGTGCAGCCTCATTAGTGCCCATCCATTGCTGCCTCAGCAGTGCCCATCAGTAAAGAAGAAAAATTACTTAATTTGCAAAATTTTATAACAAAAACTAAGAAAAGTGTGTGTGTGTGTGTGTGTGTTTTCGCAATTTTTTTCGTTTGTTTAGCAAAAAACCCCAGTGGTGATTAAATACCACCAAAATAAAGCTCTATTTGTGTGAATTAAATTTTTTTTGTAAAAATTTAATTTGGGTCCAGTGTTGTATGACCACGCAATTGTCATTCAAAGTGCAACAGCGCTGAAAGCTGAAAATTGTCCTGGGCAGGAAGTTGGGTGAAAGTGCCCGGTATTGAAGTGGTTAACTATGCGTTTTGAAGCGTTTGCTGACCATTTTCTGTGCAGGAAAGTGCATGTCTGCTTGCTTGCATTTAGGGTGCTATTAACAATGAATGGCACGAGGCAAGGTTTTCACGCACTTCGTAATTGCCCAATTTTGGGCACATCCACGAAACGCTCATGTGTGAACGGAGTTTCGGGGATTGATTAGGATATGCTTTTGGCCTCTTGCACGCTGCAGCTTGAAAATGCTCAGTACAGCTTTTTTTTTTTTTTTTACTGAGCTAAAATACAGCCCATTAATTGTAATGTGCCTATGCACACAGGTGTGTAAACAAGCACCGTGTATTCTTCAGTAAAAAAAATTGAAAAATCTGCATTTTTGGTCAGTAATTTACACCCCATGCGTGCAAATGCACATACATTTGTCCATTGTCAATACGGGAACATGTGTCCGCGCATGCGCAAAAACTTGCGCAAACGCATATGCACGAAAATATAATAAAAAAAGTATGAAAAACGATTGTGTGTCGTGTGCAAGAGGCCTTTCTGTTTACACTTCTCTTTAACTAGTAGCACTGGGATCTTCTTTCTTTCTTTCTTTCTTTCTTTCTTTCTTTCTTTCTTTCTTTCTTTCTTTCTTTTTCTTCTTTCTTCTCTTTCTTTTTCCTTCTTATTCTTTCTCCTTCTTTTCTCTTTTTTTCTCCTTCTTCTTTTTCCTTCTCTCCTTCCTTCTTTCTCTCCTTTCTCTCCTTCCTTCTTTTTCCTCCTCCTTCCTTCTTTCTCTCCTTTTTCTCCTACCTTCTTTCTCTCCCTCTCCTTCCCTTTCTTTCTTTCTTCCTTTCTTTCTTTCTCTTCTTTCTTTCTTTCTCTCTTTCTTTCTCTCCTTTCTTACTTCGTTCGTTCCTTCCTTCCTTCCTTCTCTCCTTCCTTCTTTCTCTCCTTTTTCTCCTTCCTTCTTTCTCTCCTTTTCTCTCCTTCCTTCTTTCTCTCCTTTTCTCTCCTTCCTTCTTTCTCTCCTTTTTCTCCTTCCTTCTTTCTCTCTTTTTCTCCTTCCTTTCTTCCTTTCTTTCTTTCTTTCTTTCTTTTTCTTTCTTTCTTTCTCTCTTTCTTTCTCTCTTTCTTTCTCTCCTTTCTTACTTCGTTCGTTCGTTCCTTCCTTCCTTCCTTCTCTCCTTCCTTCTTTCTCTCCTTTTTCTCCTTCCTTCTTTCTCTCCTTTTTCTCCTTCCTTCTTTCTCTCCTTTTTCTCCTTCCTTCTTTCTCTCCTTTTTCTCCTTCCTTCTTTCTCTCCTTTCTCTCCTTCCTTCTTTCTCTCCTTTTCTCTCTCTTCTTTCTTTCTTTCTTTCTTTCTTTCTTTCTTTCTTTCTCTCTTTCTCTCTTTCTCTCTTTCTTTCTCTCCTTTCTTACTTCGTTCGTTCGTTCCTTCCTTCCTTCCTTCCTTCTCTCCTTCCTTCTTTCTCTCCTTTTTCTCCTTCCTTCTTTCTCTCCTTTTCTCTCCTTCCTTCTTTCTCTCCTTTTCTCTCCTTCCTTCTTTCTCTCCTTTTTCTCCTTCCTTCTTTCTCTCCTTTTCTCTCCTTTCTTTCTCTTTCTTCCTTCCTTCTTTCTTCCTTCTTCTTTCTCTCTTTCTTTCTTTCTTTCTTTCTTTCTTTCTTTCTTTCTTTCTTTCTTTCTTTCTTTTTTTTTCTTTCTTTCTTTCTTTCTTTCTTTCTTTTCTTTCTTTCTTTCTTTCCCCAGGCATTCCGCTTGCCTTTTTTAAATTTATTTATTACAGGTACTTGTAAAGCGCTGCGCAAATTGATGGCGCTATATACCTTTATTGTACATTCACTTCAGTCTGTGCCCTAAAGGAGCTTACAATCTAAGGTCCCCAACTCACATACTAGGGACAATTTATCCAGGAGACAATTAACCTACCAGCATGTCTTTGGAGTGTAGGAGGAAACCGGAGTACCCGGAGGAGACCCACACGGGCACAGAGAGAACATGCAAACTTCAGGCAGGTAGTGCCGTGGTTGGGATTCCAACCACTCAACCACTATTTTATTTATTTTAAATGCATATACAATGTAAACTAATGTATATTTATCAGGGAGGTTATGCAGGAAGCCCCCTCTAGGGTACAGGTGTATGACCCCCCCCTCCTTGTGTCTCATTGCTCTTTGTCTTCCTGCAGGTGTTCCGCTGCGTACAGCACAGGAAGAGGATGCGCCGGAACCGCCTGTCTAAGGATCAGCTGAAGAAGATCCCCATTCATAAGTTTAAGAAAGGTCTGTATAGAACTGGGGTGTTACCCCACCACCACCACCCAAAAATGGCGGCTAAGAGACGTTAAAATTTTTGGTAAACTCAGGGATTAGATGTTTCTAATTTTCCATCATGTCCTATCCAGGAGACCCATATGAAGTGTGCGCCATCTGCCTTGAAGAATACGAAGAGGGTGACAAGCTGCGCGTTCTCCCATGTTCACATGGTAAGACCCCCCGATATGTGGATTTTGTGTTTGGAATATATATGGGGGGGATTCCTAGGGGGTGGTCGGCTGAGCTGATGACATCCCAATTCCTCTTCTCTTTGCAGCATACCACAGCAGTTGTGTGGACCCCTGGCTGACCAAGACCAAGAAGAACTGCCCGGTTTGCAAGCACCGCGTCCTGCGCTCTGAGGATGATTCGGACTCCGAGGGAGGGGGGGAAGAAGCCGGCGAGGGTGGACGAGGGGACGAGAGCGACAATGAGCGCACCCCTCTGCTGCGGCCCTCCCCAATGTTTGGGAGCATGGCCGAATCTCCACCCGCCCAACAGGGGGAGCAGGAGGAAGCACCCACTACGGCGGTTGCCGTGTGAGACCACAAGCCACGTTTCATGGATTTAGACTGCCTGGTCCCCTCCAGAAACCCGTCTGTGTGTGTGCGTGTGTGTGTGTGGCTGACCCTTTGCTCTTGTGACTCACCCATCTTCACAGTAATCCTCTAAGATTTGGGTATCCTTTCCTGAACTTTTTGATTCTTGTTGGAAAATTTTGTTCCCCCCACCTTGTGATGTTTGTTCTATTTCCCTAAATTCTTTGTGTTTTTTTTTTTTTTTTTTTTTTTTTTAATTCCTCCCTACATCCCATTTTACTTCACTATTACGAAGGACATTTTGATGGCCAAGCCTGCCCTAAACTGATATATTTTTTTTTTAATGCTGAGTAGATACTTCTGGGATGACCACCTTGTAGCTCAGAGGACATTGGCGAAGACTGTTCACCACTAAGTCTGTGAAGGTCCTCGTTCTTCCAAGTCATGGTAAATCTAACCATAGTTAGTTATGGTCAACTGGACTTCTAGAACCTTGAGGACCTTTTGCAACCTATTCAAGTTGCTTCCTCACTTATAGTGAAGTCAGCAACATATCCACAGTTAGCTCCTTATGGTATCACGTCACAGAGTGTCAATGCTGGTGGCACGAACCACTGAAAGTCATGGTATATCTAGCAGTAGTTAGTCATGGTCAACTGGACTACTTCTGTAATGTTAAGAACATTTTGAAAGCTATCCAAATGGCTTCCTCATATCTAATGAAGTCAGCAACATATCCACACTGTTAGCTCTTTCACCACCATGGTATCACGTCACCGAGTGTCAATGCTGGTGACATGAACCACTGTGAGTCATGATATATCTAGCAGTAGTTAGTCATGGTCAACTGAACTTCTTCTGGAATGTTGAGAACATTTTCGGAAGCTTTCCAAGTGGCTTCCTCATTTCTAATGAAGTCAGCAACATATGCAGACGGTTAGCCTCTCTACCACCATGGCATCACATCACAGAGTGTTGATGAAGATGGCATGAACCACCGAAAGTCATGGTATATCTAGCAGTAGTTAGTCATGGTCAACTGGACTTCTCTATTGGAATGTTGAGAACATTTTGAAAGCTATCCAAATGGCTTCCTTATTTCTGGTGAAGTCATCAACATATCCACACGGTTAGCTCCTCCACCGTCATAGTATCACATTAGCTCCTCCACCACTATGGTACCACATCACTGAGTGTAAATTCTGGTTGCATGAACCACGAAAAGTCATAGTAAATCTAGCAGTAGTTAGTCATGGTTAACTGGACTTTATCTGGAATGCTAAGAACATTTTGAAAGCTCCTCATTTCTAGTGAAGTCGGGAACATTTCCACACGGTTAGCTTCTTGAACACCAAGTATCGCACCACTGTGTCAATCTTGGTGGCATGAACCACCCAAAGTTTTCTTACATCCATTGACGCCATGGGTGCAATCACTGCACCCAATTTCCAGCCCTTACTATTTTTCGCATCCATGACCAGGAAAAGTTACCCTCGTCCTTCCTTAAATTGCAGAGGGAAAGGGAAGGGGCACTAAGATTCCCGTGACAAGAAAGATGAGGGCGTGCCAGGAACACCAACCCAATGATCTCAAAACTGAAGTCCCCAAGCTTCAGAATGGTTCAACTTCTTGATGTCTATTCAATACAGGAAAACTTATTTTGGGTGGGTTTTGCCTTTTTACTTTTTTTTTTTTTGCTGCTGCTGTCAGTGGGTTCTGTTATTATATGGATAAAGAAAGGGGCACCCATTATCATGGAGCTGATATCTAGGCCCGATCGGTGGCCAATGAAGGGGTGTAGGCTTCTTTTGTGGAGGGAGATGTGTTTTGCACTCTTAATGACCTCTGTAATTAATCTCTATCCGACTAATTATCCTGTACAGGTTTTTATATAAATGATATTTCCTAACGAATGATGATTCTTTTGTCTTTTCTAAAAAAAAAAAAAACATATACTGATAGTTTTCCAGTGCCATTAACAAATGTAAAGCTAATCCAGTGACCTCACTTTTCCCAATGGCAGTATATTAATACATCTTAGTCACATGACCGCCCCCTAGGTGATGAATGGAAAATGAAGGAGTGGTATTAGACTAATGTAATCTAATCTCTCTGCTCTCTCCTCCTGTCAGCACACTTGAATGGCCCTTAGCGTTGCCCTTTTTCTCTCCCACTCCAAGTCCTGCAGAAGGCTAATCCTATAAATTCAGATATTCGTTGCATTTTACCACTTAAGCCCCGGAAGAATTGGCCCCTTAATGACCAGAGCACTTTTTACAATTTGGCACTGCGCTGTTTTAACTGGGAATTGTGCGGTCATGCAATGCTGTACCCAAATGAAATTTGCGTACTTTTTTTCCCCACAAATAGAGCTTTGTTTTTATGGTATTTGATTGCCTCTGCAATTTTTTTTTTTTTGCCAAAATGTATTCAGCCACATGTCTTTGGTAAAACAAAAAAAAATGTCAATAAGCTTATTTATTGGTTTGGGCAAAATGTACGCAGCTTTTAGTTTATGACTAATTTCTTGAGGTGCTAAAATAGCAGGGCAGTACACCCCCCCCCCCCCAAAAAAAAAAAAAAATTACCCCATTTTGGACAGTAGACACCCCCATGATATTGCTGAGAGGCTTGTTGATCCCATTGAATATTTAAATTTTTTGGTCTCTAGTGATTATAAAAAAAAAATAACAAAGTAAAGAAAATTAACACAAAGTTGTCACTAAATAATATATTGCTCACACGTGCCATGGTTATATGTGGGGTTACACCCCAAAATACTGCTTCTCCTGAGTATGAGGATACCTCATGTGTGAGACTTTTTGGGAGCCTAGCCGTGAACAGGACCCCAAAAGCCAATCACCGCCTTTGGGATTTCTAAGGGTGTCAATTCTTGATTTTACTCCTCACTACCTATCAGTTTCAAGGCCATGAAATGCCAAGATGGCACAACCCCCCCCTCCCCCAAATGATCCCATTTTGGAAAGTATTTGCTGGTCCTTGTTTGGCATATATTGTAATGTTCTTTTTTTCATGCAGCCTGTGGGCTGAACGTAAAAAAAGAGATTGATCGATGGGTATGCCCACCATTAGAATACCGCCCTTCATTCACCCACTTCTAATGATGGGCATACATGCACCATTTTAATTTTTTTAACTGTGGTCGTGAAATCAACTCCTACAGCGCTTGTGTATCGTGAGAGCAAACCTTGTTGCTGTCAAGATAAATAAATCGGTGCTGCAGCTGAATGGCATAACTGAAGAGCAAACAATGGTAACAATAAAACATTAACTCAATAAAACTACTTATTTTTTTTATTGCAATCTGTGCCTAAAAAATATATGCCAAAGCATGGGGGCAATCTGCCCCTAATGTTAGGAGCAAATTGTCCCTCCACCCCTGCCCCCATGCTTTTGGCATATATGCTCTTTTTTTTTTTTTTTTTTTTTTCAACTGTGGTGGTGAAATCGGCTCCTACAGCGCTGGAGTCACGGCTTCATATCGTGGGAGCAAACGCTGTTGCTGTCAGAATAAATAAACCCGTGCTGCAGCTGAATGGCGTATCTGCTAAGCAAATAATGGTTAACAATAAAACAAAGTAACATTACAGTATAACAGTAAGACATACTATACCTGCAAAGCAAATACAATAAAACACAGTAAAAATAAAACATTACAGTTCTAAAATACAGTAACAGTAGAGAGTGAACATAAAAGAGAGAACAATGGAGAGAAAAGAAAACTAAAATGACAACTATTTTTGTGTTTTTTTTTTTTTGGACTTTTATATAAAACTGTAAACGTTCCAGATTAGGGTCTCTCAAAATGTGATGGCCATCTCATCTTTCGAGACCCTGTGTAAGTGTGCCCTAGGACTGTGCAGTGCTGTACTCAACGCTAATACTCCACTAGTGTGTGGTAGCATTTGAAACAGTCACTGAGGCAGAGACCAGGTTGGTCAGGACAGGAGGGACAATAAAAGCGGGTGTCACGCCCAAATCCACGTTTTCTGCAGACACCACATCTTCTTCTTTGGGTGGGGGTACCAGGGAGGACATACGGAAAATGCCTCTCATGCAGCTGGCTCACTGCATTTGCGTTGGGAAGTTGGGCCACAGCACCATCTGGAAACAGAAGGGCTGTGATGATCTCTTAATAGAATTTTAGGAAGGATCCAGTTCATCCTGAAGCTTTGTATAGCACATAAGCGTTCAGCAGAGCCAATTGGAATAAATATACAGACACTTTTTTTGTACCAGTGTCTGGCCTTACGGGCAAATAAGTACGGCACCAACATCTGGTCATTGAGGTCCACCGCTCCCATGTTAAGGTTGTATTCGTGGACACAGAGGGGTTTCTCCACAACACCAGTCGCCATTGGAATTTCGACTGTAATATCTGTGTGAAGGGAGGACAGAACAAAAACATTCCACGAATCCCTCCACTTCACTGTGAGCAAATTTATTACATTTCAAGCATGCTCTCTCCCCTCGTCTAAGTCGGGACTCTACAAGCTGTTGGGGGAAGCCCCTCGGCGATTAGATCACACAGTGCCACATGCGCCAATTCCACAATCAAAAAGGGGACTAAAAAGTGGCACGCTTGTGTAATAATTGTCCACGTACAAGTGGTACCCCTTTCCGAATAAGGGTGACACCATGTCCCACACAATCTTACCAGCTATGTAGCTATGACTACTATGTAGTCTGGGCAGTTCTCCGGCTCCACGTGACTATCTCTTCCCTCGCAATCCATAAAACTATATGTATAGCCTGTTGCCCTGTCACAGAGCTTATACATCTTGACCCCATATCTGGCACGCTTGCTGGGAAGATGCTGTTTGATAGACAAGCGGCCAAAAAGCGCAGACACCTTGATCGGGAGTAAACAAGGCTGCAAACTGTTGGTTGAAGTGGTTTACGAGGGGATACATTTTGTAGAGCCGATCAAATCCAGGGTAACCCAAAGGACGACAGAGTTCATTGTCGTTGAAGTGCATAAATCGCAAGATCTGCTCGTATCATGTCCTGGTCATGGAGGCAGAGAACACAAGCATGTGATGAATTGGGTCAGTGGACCAATATGACCTCAACTCCCTTTTTTTAGTTATGCCCATGAGGAGAGATAGGCCCAGGAAGGTGTTAAATTTGGAAACCGTAATAGGTTTCCAATCTCTGGCAAGGGCCAACTGGAGATTAGCGGCGACGAAATGACCAGCATACAAATTGCTTTGGTCCACAATAGATCTATAGAGATTTTCTGTGAAAAATGGCGAATAAGAATCAAGTGACGTAAAAATAACTGTTTCTACCTGAATTACGGGTTGGCCAGGGAATGGGGGAAGTACGAGCGCTGCATAAGTGGTGGGCTCCCAATTCGGATTGGCAAATGCATCGGAAAGGGCACTATGGGCTCGACGGGCCTGTTTTTTTTACTTCTTGGTGGCTGCAGGACACTATTTGTGCTAGCCACCTCGCCAGCTTGAACTGCACTTATGGGACTCGCCACGTCACCAAGTGTTCCTACAGTGCTGGATGTACGACCAGGATGTATTAGGCCACTGGTGCTTGCCAGTTCACCAGGAGGATGAGCGGCACTAGTACTGGCTCTCTGCTTCATACGAGAGCCCTGCGGTTCTTTGCACCTCAACAACAGAAGAAGAACGGGGTCGGGTACGGTTGACCTTGGCAAGGGCCACAACTCCGTCATCAGAGCTATCTGTCAGGGTGTCGCTACTGTCTACAGCAGGGGTCTCAAACTGGTGGCCCTCCAGCTGTTGCAGAACTACAATTCCCATGAGGCATTGCAAGGCTGATAGTTACAAGCAAGACTCCCATGGGCAGAGGCATGATGGGACTTGTAGTTCCGCAACATCTGGAGTGCCGCCAGTTTGAGACCCCTGGTCTACAGGATCGTATTCTGAGCCTGAATCTGACAGATGGGTGACTTCCTCTTCACTCTCATCTGTCATGCTCAGAAACGTGTAGGCCTTTTCACTACTGTACCTTCGATTGGACATTGTAGCCTCTAAATTTACTGGTACAACTAGTGAAACTCACAGAAAAAAAAGAGAACCTAAATGTCAGCAACTGCTTCAAATGCTACCAAAAAAACTGTTAGCATTCTCAGGGATCAGGCTTGACTCTGCGAACGCTGCAGGTATGTGTTTTGTAAGTGACAGTGATTGATACCGCACTTGGGTGGGCTGGGTGGAGGGGCTAAACTCAGGTGCTAGCAGGTATCTGGGCTGATACCGTTAACGCTGCGTTTTTGGGAACCATAAACTACTGGGGGCGCTAATATAGTTCTGATCAGATCAAATATATTGATCCGTTCAGACACTATACTACTAAGGGAGGTGTATGGTGCGTGCGTGGGTGTTATCGCTAATGGCACTAATCTAACTGATGCCACCTGCCGGGTGAAACCTTTATTCAGCAATATATGGCAGGTACCCTGACGCTATAAAAACCTGACAGTAATAGTAATTAGCTAACTGACTAACTACACACTGACAGGTGATCAAGGGGTTAAACCTTTATTAGGGGGGTCTAGGAGGGGTCCCTAGACCTAATTGGGCCTACTACTAAGTACCCTAATGCTGATTAGTGTCCTAATATTTCTCTAATGAGGCCATGTTCACATTGGTGCCAAAAGGATTTCTAAAGCCAAATTTCTTAGTCCTCCAGGGTTCAGCAAAGCCTTTGCTTCGCTTTGGAATGCATTGGTGCCTGCAACGTCTGACTTACCTTAGATTCTACTGATCGCACCCCCCTGGAGGCCTCACCCAAAAGGAAGGCATTTCAAAGTCGGGCAAAATGCTGCCCAGATGGGGCTCCTGCACTTCACCCCTATTAAAAAGCTATCCCTGACTGCCTGAATGATTTTGCCTAAGCTGAGATGATATCATCAGTCTGCTTCAGGCAAAAATAATAATTTCCTCAGTCAATATTGAAGCAGTGAGCTACAACCTTAGTTGAAGCTGTGTAGATTTAGTCTGCCCACCGTCATGAGACAATCCATACCCATTTCAGCAGAGACCAAATCAGGAAACCATAGTAACAGATCTACAACCCAATTCTTAGACACAATCCTGCATGGTTACACCACTATCATTTAACAGAACCCCATCTGGGGTCTACTAAGAACGAGCAACCCTCATCTTGAGTCTATTAACAATGAACAACTGCCATCTTGGATCTACTAACATAAGCAACCGCCATAATGGGCCTACTAAGAACAAGCAACCCCCATCTTGGGTCTACTAACAATGAACAACCCTCATCCTAGGTCTAATAACAATGAGCAACCCACATCATGGGTCTATTAACAATAAGCAACTGTCATCTTGAGGCTAATAACAATGAACAACCCCATTATGGGTCTGCTAATCTAAGCAACAGCCATGTTTCCTCTACTAACAACAATGAGCAACCGCCATCTTGGGTCTACTGATGAAGAGCAACAGCTATCTTGGGTCTGCTAACAATGAACAACAGCCATCTTGGGTCTAACTACAATAAGCAACCATCTTAGGTCTTCTGACAACAAGCAACCCCCATCTCAGTTCTACTAACAACCAGCAACTATTAACTTTGGTCTACAAACTTTCAGCAACCCCCATCATGCATCTAACAACATCGAGCAACCCCTATCTTGGGTCTACTAACATTGAGCAACCACCATTTTGGGTCTATAAACAATGAGCAACCCCATCTTGGGTCTACTAACAACAAACAACTCCCATCTAAGGACTACTAACAACTAGAAACCATCATCTTGGATTTACTAACAATGCGCAACCACCACGTTGGGTCTATGAACATTGATCAACTCGCATCTTAGCTCTACTAACAACAATCACCATCTTGGGTCCATTACAAGCAGCTGTCATTTTGGGTCTACTGACATTGAGCAACCACCATCTTGAATCTACTAACAATGACCAACCCCATCTTGCGTCTACTAACAACATTGAGCGACCCCAATCTTGGGTCTACTAACATTGAGCAACCACCATTTTGGGTCTATGAACAATGAGCAACTCCCATATAAGGTCCACTAACAACAAGCAACTGCCATCTTGGGTCTACTGACATCGAGCAGCCACCATCTTGTGTCAATAATTAACCAACTGATCCAAACCCACCTTCATATTTCCAGGGCAGATAAGTCACCACATATAGCCATGAACCTGTACTGGAACCAATTTATCCATGCTCAGTTGTGGAACACAGGTCTTTTACACTCCTAAACTCCTGTCCCTAACCTCTAAATGTGCTGTTAGGCATTTGGCTGTTACAAAATAATGTCATGGTGCAAAGATATGCTACTTTATGATACCTCAATTGCCCTCACTTGGACTTGGACTAACAACGAGCATCCACCATCTTGGGTCTGCATCCACCATACCTCCCAACTTTCCGGGATGGGGATGAGAGACACCTACTAGCAAAAGTATGTAGGCATAGGACACACCCAGGCCAGGCCCCCTTAAAGGAAAATTGTCCAAAATGAAATTGGTTAAACCCACAAGTGCTTTTTTTTAACCGTTGATATTCCTTTATAGTGGCTTGTGAAATTTACAAATGCAGCAATTTAGAAATTGGATGAAAGGTTTAGCACTGTAAAACACGTTTTGATAGATAAGTAGTGCATTTTATATACAACTATATAGAGCAGACCAAAATGAGAGACAAATGAGGAGGAAAGAGGGACATAGGGACTTTGTGCCAAATGAGGGACAGTCCCTCGAAATCAGGGACAGTTGGGAGCTATGCAACCACTATTTTGGGTCTACTAAGGATGAGCAACCATTATCTTGGGTCTTGGGATGATGAGATGCACCTCTATTTCCTCGATCGATTATGGAGTGAAGACCGGTCCATGGGCTCTTCAATGGAAGCAAATTGGTGTGGGATCTTAAAGATCATAAGCCCTTCAGTTCCCTTGGGGCAGGGAATCAGACTGATTCACTCATGGCTAGCCCAAGCTATGTCAACATGAGGTAAGCATTTCATTCCAGCTAAATAATGTAACCGGCAGTAACAACCATACATACAAGCTACACCTTGGCAAGCCCATAAAACAAACATGATCACTGCCAGTATCCCTCAAGAACCTGATAAGCACACAATAGTCTCCTTGGGCAAAGGTCAGGTGGTGCCGTGAGCGCTGTACAAACTAACCAGTGTGCATAGACCACCAGTAGAGGGCAGTGCCTTCCACAAGGGTTGTAGCGCTCATAGACCACTAGCAGAAGGCAATGGTTTCCAGGGTGGATTCGGGTCACATACCCTTCAATATGGAACATGCATAACTAAAAATAACACTTTTTTTTCCTGTTAAAATTCAGATGCAGATAGCTATGATGAGTGACCAGAACTTTTTTTAATGTGGCTTAAAACCTTTGGGAACATTTTTAATTTTACAATTGTTTTTGCTGAACTATTTGCATTGACTGGATTTTTTTTTTAACAAATGCGAATGTACAGTAATTGTTGTGAACAATGCTGTCAATTTTAAAGCCCAACTTAGAGCACAACAGCAACAAAAATATATTTACGGTACCCTTGCAGTGGGACCCTGTTAAAATGAATTAATGTTAGTCTATTCGTGTGAAAAACTAAGTGCACCCTCCTGAAAATGTTGACTTCAACATATAAACCAGTACACTACTGTGCAAATGTTTTAGGCTGGTGGATAAAAAAGCTGTAAATGAAGACTGCTTTCAGAAATAGAAGTGTTAATAGTTTATTTTTATCAATTAACAAAATTGGAAGTAAATGAACAGAAGTGAAATCCAAATCAAATCAATATTCGGTGTGACCACCCTTTGGCTAAAATTATTCTAGGTAGACTTGTGCGCATTTTTTTGAAGGAACTCGGCAGGTAGGTTGTTCCAAACATCTTGGAGAACTAAGCACAGATCTTCTGTGGATGTCGGCTGCCTCAAACCCTTGTCTCTTCGTGTCACCCCAGACAGACTCTATGATAGTGAGATCAGGGCTCTGTGGGAGCCAAACCATCACTTCCAGGACTCTTTGTTCTTCTTTACACCGAAGATAGTTCTTAATGACATTGGCTATATGTTTGGGGTGGTTGTCCTGCTGCAGAATAAATTTCGGGCCAATCGCACGCCCCCTTGATAGTATGGCATGATGGATAAGTATCTGCCTGTATCTCTCAGCATTGAGCACACCATAGATCCTGACCAAATATCCAACTCCATTTGAAGAAATGCAGCCACAAGCTTGCAAGGAACTTCCACCATGCTCCACAGTTGCCTGCAGATACTCATTATTGTACCTCTCTCCAGCCCTTCACCAACAAACTGCCTCCTGCTACGGCCAAATATTCCATATTTTGACTCATTATTTCAGAGCACAGGCTGCCATTTTTCTGCACCTCGGTTCCTATGTTTTTCTGCATAGTTGAGTCACTTAGCCTTGTTCCTATGTCGGAGGTATGATGTTTTTTTTTACTGCAATTCTTCCATGAGGACCAATTCTGGTCGGACTTCTCTAGACAGTAGATGGGTGTACCTGGGTCTCACTGGTTTCCACCAGTTCTGTGCTGATGGCACTGCTGGACATCTTTCTGATGTCAAAGGGAAATATGCATGATGTGTCTTTCATCTGCTGCATTTTTTCCTTGACCGACGGCTCCTCAACGTTGCCCGTTTCTTTGTGCTTCTTTAACAACTTGCCGACCACGCTATAAGAAAATGATGGCTACAGCGTGGTTGTCCAGTTCTGGAAGGGCGTCATACCCTTCCCAGAACTGGATGTCCCCCCCCCCCCCCCCCCCCCGTCATCGCATCCTTACTTTAAAACATTTCTTCACACCTGCCTAAAACCTTTGCACAGTACTGTATACAGGGGGTCCTCGTTAGGGACTGTCCTCCTGTTCTTAACTCGGAAATGTTCGTAAGTCGGCCGCACATGCGCAGACCGACAATTACGGACATTTCCGATGTTCCGTCGAATGCCGCATGCGCGGCAAATTACAGACATTTGCTCCGCCTGGCCACGCATGCACAGAACAGCCGAAGGTCGGCGGAAAATGGCGGAGGGTCCCCGCAGCGCCCGGTTCGTAAGTAGGAGATGTTCGTACGTCGGGCGTTCGTAAGTCGGGGACCCCCTGTATATTAGATCTTGAGCCAAACAGTGCCTACAGATAAAGGTGATATACCTGAATAAAAAAACACAAGGTAAATGCGCCTATTAAAAAAATTATTCAACAAAAATATTAGTAAATGTAATGGCGTATGGTGGGAAAAGTAAGTACACCCCATCAGAATCTGGTATTGGCTGTAGCAGAAATGACCCCTTGTACCCACCAGTCTCTGATATGGACTTGGTAAAATTTGTGAGCATTCCTCCATGTAAAATTCTTTCAGTTGTAATGACCTGCCCATTGTAAATACCCCTACTAAACATCAATGGGAACCAAATTGGGGCTTTGACTAGGGCAGCTCGTAACCCCCTTTTTCTTCTTTTTGGGCCATCCCTCTGTGGATTTGCTGGTGTACTTCAGATCATGTTGGAAGATCCATTTACAGTTCGACTTCTGGACAGATTGCCTCACGTTCTCACGAAGCACGCTTTGATATGATGCAGTATGTAAAGTTCCCTCAAGGACTGTGAGCTGCTCTGGTCCTAAAGCGGAAAGCGAACCTAAACCCATAACCTTTGCACCACCATGCTTCACAGTTGGTATAAGCTTCTTCTCTTGAGCATTGTCCTTGGTTTGCGCAAAAGTTGTCCACTGTAGGGCTTGTTAAGACTTGCGGCAGCCTTGCTGCCCCCCGAAGAATAATTGGTGGTGGACTGCTTTTTAGAGGGCATTTGACAGGAGGCTGGAAGGGGATATGTCGCCTCATCATCACCTGTTTTAACTCTATAAAGCCTGCACCACAGCCATATGCATTGCAGCCAGTTGCAGAATGGCTGTGATCAACATATTCACTTGAATGGGTCACATTCTGTGGGCAGTGCCACATGCCGAACAGGCCTTGTTGACACTTGGGGGAGGGGGTAAAAACAGGCAGTTGAGCTGCAGTTTTACTGCCCTCCCAGCCTCCCCCGTAACCCAACACAGCAGGCAGAGGTGGTTGTACACAAGCTGTGGCCACAGTGCTTTGGTTCATGGCAAATGAATAGGGCAACCCAAGGGTGCCGCAGCAGTGTGGGCTTTATAGGGTTAAAGCAGACAGTGGTGAGGAGGTGACAAACCCCTTCCAGCCACCTGTCAAATGCCCTCTGAAAAAGCGATCCACCAGGAAACATTCTAGAGGGATGGCAAAGGTTGCCGTTAGTTTAAGCAAGCCCACATGGGGTGGGGTGGCAAGGGCTGTTGCTATTGTAAGCACGTCCAGGTGTGCTACTGGCAGGATAACCAGGTAGAGAGGGGAGGGGACAGTCTGAAAAAAAAAGAAAATGAATGCAGCCACCACATCTAAGGTCTATACATTAGGGATGGGCCCGATGTTCGAGTCGAACGTAAGTGATGGGCCTCATCCCTACAACCATTGTCCAGTGGTTATGGGGGTTTGGGGGTGGGGGGCTTATCAGAATCTGGAAGCCCCCTATGTGAATGGGTATGGGGTACATTGCCTACATTGTACCCCTACCCATTCACCAAAAAAGTGTCAAAAAGGAAAAACTATAAAAGACAGTTTTTGATAATTCCTTTATTAAAAAAAGAAGAAAAAGTGTCCCACAATGCCCATCCATCTTCAATCACGCCACCTGAAAAATATATATAAAAAAAAAAATAGCTCCGCCCCAGTGGGAGGTGTCCCGCCGACTGCTGTCTTTTCCCTGTGACAGCTGTTATATAGGCAAGGGTGGGGCAGAGTGACCCTGCCCCTTCTGACATCATGTGCCATCAGAGGGGGCCGGGTCATCCGGTTACATCAGCCTGTGGCCCCGCCCTTGCCTATATAAGCTATACAGCGAAAAGACAGCAGTTGGCGGGAGGCGGGAGGCCTCCCATGGAGGCTAAGTATTTTTGTGTTTTTTTTCTATTTTTCGGGTCCGTCGGGCGACATGATTGCCGAAGGAAGTACATTGCGGGACACTTTTTTTTTTCTTGTTTAATAAAGAATTGTCAAAAACTGTCTCTTGTGTTTTTTACTTTTTGACACTTTTTTCTGGTGAATAAGTAGGGGTACAATGTACCCCATTCACATGTGGGGGGGCAGGATCTGGGGGCCCCCATGTTAAAGGGGGCTTCCAGATTCTGATAAGACCCCACCCGCAGACCCCCACAACCACTGGGCAAGGGTTGTGGGGATGAGGCCCTTGTCCCCATCAACTTGCATATAAGCCTTTAATTTGAGCACTTTTGATTTTTCATGTTCGTGTCCATAGACTTTAATAGGGTTCCCATGTTTGCGCAAATTTTTTGCCTGTTCGCATGTTCTGGTGCGAACCGAACCAGGGGGTGTTCGGCCCATCCCTACTATACATGACATTTTTGTTCTTGGGTTTAGATATGCCAGTTAGGGGTAGGGTTGGGAGGGAGAAGTGTCCATCTGCAGGAATGGGGAGGGCAGCTAGAATATAGCCCAAAGGTTGCATCACTCCAGGTGAAAACTGAGATCTCCCCTTGCTGTGACCAAAAAGCCGTGTGCCAGCCTTGGTCCGCAACCAAGACATGTACAGCAAAAAAAGGAAGGAAAGTGGCGGCACCACCGGCATAGAAAAATAGTAGTTTATTGAAGTTTCATAAAGGTCAGGAACATGAAAAGCACACACTACTCCTGTGGCCTCAGCAGACGCGTTTCACACCCCCGTGCTTAGTCATTGCTGGGGGGGTATGTCAGTCAGGGGGTAGGGTGGGATCTCTAGCCCATACATAACTATGTGACACTCTAACGTACAGTTATGTATAGCCTGCAGCGCTGACCCTAATATGCCAAGATTTTAGATACTGTAGATGAGTATTAGACATGATAATCTACTACAGTGGGGTCATGCAGAGCTTATTAACTCCCACCAGGGCAGCATCTGCACATAGTTTGTATTTTCCCTTCTCCATGTTTGTGTTGGTGCCTCTCTTTCCCCTCTCCTGTCCAGATATACACGGGTATGATCACTGCTGGATGTGAGTGAAGAATACATTACCCCTGTATTTCCCAGTCCCAGGTCTGTGGATCCCTAAGAGAAATTGCCAACATAAGGATCTGTTTCGCACAAGACAATTTCCTCAAGATGATGAACAAGGTCCTGTTCAGAGATGTAGCCCCAGCTGGTTCATCAGTCATAAGCCCAGTCATGTGGAGTGACTTGGTTTTAACGTGAACTGCTAGACTGGGTCAATTTGGGTTGTTGCAGGCTGGCTGGTAAGTGAGATGAGAATTTTGTTAACATGCGTCGCCCCTTCCGTGTGCTCCTTGCTGCAAAGGCTAGTTATAAGTTGGGGTGGTTTGCATTTGTTTGTACTGTTGGTGAATTGGTGAGGGGACGCACTGGATATCTTTGCTGCCATAGTTCTATTGCTGGGAGTGTCCCTGTACCTATAAGGAGAAGTGTGCTCCCTCCAGGTATACCTGTCCTTAATCTATCCATTATTATATATATGTGCTCCAACTCAGGAGACTCAAAATGATGGCGTTAGGACTGCAGTACACGGGTGCCAAGATGTGGCCGCTGTAGCTTACAAATATATTTGCAAATGTGTGCAAAGAAACCCCTTGGTTTTAATGTAAACTGTAATTGCCCCTAAAACACGATTGTAAATTCCCCCAGCAAAAGTCCGATGGGAGCTTTTGGTCGGAAATTCCGACCGTGTGTATGCTCCATCAGACTTTTTCTGGCGGAATTCCCACCAACAAAAGATTGAGAGCAGGTTCTCTATTTTTCGGTCGGAAAAAGTTCAGATCGAAAATTCCCTTCGCCTGTAGCAATTTCTGCGCGCAAAATTCCTACGCATGCTCGTAAACAATTTGACGCATGCTCGGAAGCAGTGAACTTAATTTTCTCGGCTCGCCGTAGTGTTGTACGTCACCGCGTTCTTGGCCGTCGAAAGTTCAGAGAACTTTTGTGTGACTGTGTGTATGCAAGCCAAGCTTGAGCGGAATTCCGTCGGAAAAAACATCCAAGTTTTTTCTGACGGATAATCCGCTCGTGTGTACAGGGCATTAGGGTCAATTCGGCTGGTTGGTAATTTTTGTTTGTTTTATGACATGCGTCGCCCCTTCAATGTGCTTCTTGCTGCAAAGGCCAGTTATAGATTGGGGTGGTTGCCATTTGGATGACCTGCCTCTTCAACTGCAAAGTACGACGTATGGATCCAAGAGGAAAGCCAAGTCAAGTGACTGGTCTCTTCAACAGAGACCAGTAAACGCGAAAGACCAGCTATTCTCAACCATGGATCCAAGGCATTAGGGTACCGCCAAATGTGTTCCTGCTGATTGACCTCCCATTTCCTGGTACCTGCATAGTTCTGGGGGCCAATGTCACTTGGCAAGGACAGCAGCATGACACTAAACTGTCTATAAGTGTCTATGTGAGTGGCATTCTGAGCACCACTACATGTGAGTAGCATTCTGAGCACCACTACAAGGGGAGCATTCTTCTCACTAGCCACCAGAGCAAGGAGCATTTTCCCCACTGCAACCCAATGGATTTATTTTTTGCAGGGATTCCGAGACCCTAAAATTATTTCTAACCCGGAGATGGCAGTCGGCGTCACCGTTGTCCAGTGGGGAATGGCTAAATAGTATGAACAGGGTAATTCTCAAGAAGTCGAATTAGCTGTGAAGCTAGATAGAAATAGAACCCAAGACAGGTCCCTTTGCAGGACCCCCACCCAGACAACACTTAAAGAGGGGAGGTGGGGGCTCTGGAGGAAATGTCTGTTTTGTTACACTATGTAAATACTAAGAAATATTTGAATAAAGAAATAAAGTTTAAAAAATAATAATTTCTAGGGTTCTTCTTGGATGGAAATATTGAAAGGCTGCCAGAGACTATACTGCAGCCTGTGTGGTATGAATTGAACATAAAATGGAGGCTGCCATGTGGCATAATACTGTAGTGGTCGGTGAAGAGCGTCTAGTACAGGGTTTTCACCCAGGGTTCCATAGAATCTTAGGGTTCCTTGAGCAATTTCTACCTCTTAGATATTTTCCCACTGACACCATTGATATTTTTGTATTATCTGTAAGTGGGGTAATTCTTCCCAATAACCACAAGTGTAAGGAGCATTCTTCCCACTGATCATCACGCACTACTAATGTATCATGAGTTGTAGACATAGTCATTTTCCCATGAGACCGGAAAGTTATTTTAAGGGTTCCTCTGTGTTGAAAAGGTTGAGAAAGGCAGATCTAGTAGCACCTGCATGAAACCGAAAACAAGGGACAATTTTAAAAGCGCAGATATACAACAACCTGTTGATTGGAGTCTACAGCAAAGAGACGCGGAGAATGGAGTGATGGGCAAGGATCTCCCTATTGGAGGTCAACTGATCACACGACCAACCCGGAGAAGAGCTACTCCAGATCCATCCAGCAACTGGAGATGTGAATCTATGATTAGATGAGGGCAGGAGATTCATTCATGAAGGGAGGCAGTGCAACCTAAAGCACATTGGTTGAGTTATGTATTGGTATGACACAGAGCCAAGAGTCTGGTAGCCGCTATTATAAAGAGTTGAAACAAAACCTTTCACCCCTTGAAATTAAATTTTATCAGCAGTTCCCTCAGTACTGGGAAAATGCCACCCTTATGGACAGCCAAAAAGATTATTGATGTCGTTTAGCTAGCTTTGCCAAGTGGTGTTGGACCTGGAACTATGGCGGCACCATCAAAAGAGTTCCTCTTAATTAGCCATTGCTCTAGAATCCTCTGAAGAAACCCTACTGCTCCACGGAAACCTGGTTGAGAATAATAAAAAAAAAAAAATTAAAAACCCCTTTGGCAATAACAGACAAGTTATTGCCAAAGTGGTTTTTAATTTTTTTTTAACAAAGGGCCAAAAAGAACCATTGTTGTGTGGTTACACCAAATTAGACTTTTCATCGGTGCAAAAGAGCCAGTGCCGATGGGCTTTTCGATTGATGATGGTCATCAGTATTGAGACAATTCTGAAAAGGTTTATAACTTGAGGGATGCTTTTGACCTACATTGGACTAACAGCAAGCGGTTTTTATATATTCCCATAGACCTGTCACTCAAATAAAAGCTTGTCATCACAGGCCCCCAAAACATTGACAAGAGACAATTTTATGACATCACACAGATTCGTGTGACTCTAGACACGTATGCAGCCACTGAAGTCATACCTTATATGGACACTTCCTTTCTGAAACTACCAGATCAGCCAGATACATAGACCTGTTTTTAAAATTTTTTTACTATAGTCAGCCCCCGTACTTCAATAGCCCTTCTTCAGCAGTAAACGAAAGCATCCTGTGAGCATTGTAGACGTATGAACACTTAAAACCAAAACCCCTATCCTGCTGCTAAGCACTTCTTTAATTGAAAACCACTGAACGAAGCCTGCTAAGAAACCGACAAGGTGGTCAAAAGGAACTGATGGCACCGGAAGAGGAAAGCCTGTAGAAAAATTTCCTGAGGCGTCCATGTCCTTTTCTTCTTTAGAGCTTTGGTTGGCAGGAGGACCAGCTTTATTTTGCATGTCTATATTGCTGCCAGGGTCGCTTTAAATAGCAAGTCTGTGGGAGTCTAAATTTTCCCCACCTATCAAAGGGGGGAGAGAGAGGAAAAAACACTATCCCCCTATGGGCAATTTTCCAGCACTGGTATAGATGGCAAACCTGAATAGCAACAAGAGGGTCAAACTTCTACAAGAAACGTTGGTTGAAGTTCCACTCTATGCCACCAAACATGGGTGTTAAGACTCCATTTTACTGCAGGCCACATCAGCATTATGGTTGCCTCAAAAGGTGGTATCTGTAGATGTCCAGAGCACCCCATCCTACACCAGAAGTCAAGACTTCCCCATCTTCCCTTACCTTGTGCTGACGCTGGGAAGCAGAAAATGCAGAATCTGCTGCATGAAGAGACCAGGAGGGAAGCAGAGGCGAGGGGTTGCTGCAGCAAGGTGGGGGCAGAGATCGAGGGTGCAAGAGACATGAAGTGGCTGGTTTCAGTCTGAGCCTGGTGTTTGACAAACATGCCTTAGAGCCATTCTAAAATTAAAGTGACCCTAAAGTAAATGCCAAAACTTGCTTTCCGAGCACCAACATGGCAGCATACATGCAGGAGTACCCCTGCCTTCAACATGTATGCTACCATGGATTGGAACCAGGAAATTACGGTATGTATTTAATACAATATTCTGTTTTGGCTTTAATAGAAGGAAAGTTTACCCCCCCCACCATCAGCTTATTCTGGTTGTGTGGCCCTTTGGGGAGATCTTCCATCACTTCCTGTTATGAAGGAACAAAGATTGTCCAGCTAGAAGGAAAAAAAAAACACTTAGGACAGCCGTCACTGGAATATGTGCACTCATTAGGTTTCCTGGTCCTGTGACATTTTGGATCTACACCCTACATCTTTGTGACCAGGAAAAAAAAAAAAAAAAACGGAGTGCGAATTCCAGCAATAAAAACCTACTAGAGAAACTCATACCTGGACAATAGTTTGTTGAGATCTCATTTAAAGCGGTGTTCCGGCCGAAATTATACTTTTTAAATAAAAATACCCCTATAATACACAAGCTTAATGTATTCTAGTAAAGTTAGTCTGTAAACTAAGGTCTGTTTTGTTAGTTTTTAGCAGTAGTTTGTTATTTTATAAACTTGCAGCAGGCCGTGGCCATCTTAATTGTGGGCATCTGAAGCCAGACTGTATTTCTTCCTGGATCTCATCCTTGCAGATCTCGTACATGCTCAGTGCAGCATAAGCAGTGTAATAGGTTTCAGGTCAGGTTTCCATAGCAACGGCAGTGTCAGAGGAAGTTGCTGCCCCCTCCCAGGATGCATTGCAAACAGGAAATGATGCGATGGGCCGCGGCCAGGGAGGAGGAAGTGAAAAATGAATACAGCAGATAGTCTGTGCTGAAAAAAATAAAAAAAATCCAATTTGTTTACAGTGCACAGTTTAGTGAGGGATGCTGAAGAGTTGTAAAAGTGGGTGAAACTCCACTTTAAGTATGGACCCTGCTATGATCCGCCTAGTTTATAAAGACATGTTCCAACTGTGGGCTGCCATTGGATAGGATTTTACATGCACACCCCAAAGGATACTTGGGACAGGTCAGCACCAATTGCAAAGTTGCTGTTTTGTCCGATTTGCTTCTGGACAAAATTTCCAACAGCAGCTCAGGTTCGGTGTTGGAATAATTTTAACATTAGTCTCGCAGAAAAGCTTAAACTATTAAATTTGCCCCCTTAAATCACACTTGCTTGCTTTTTCAGCACAGGTGCTCAATTCTGGGTCAAACCCAAGATAAAATTGTTTGGGGGGGGGGGGGGGGGGGGGGGGGGGGGGGGGGGGAGGGGGTATGTAGGATAGGGAGCACAGTGCAAATGCAAATTTCTCTAAATGCAGAGTGGTGCAGGAAGCTGCTGCTCCTGTTCTGGTACACCGACCGGACAGTTCTCATTCATCCCATGTGATGTCACATACAGGGTTTGTTAGGAGAGCCAGCAGGGCTCAGTGCAGGTACTTGGGGTCAGTTTACATTAGGGCACATGTTTAACAGCCCATTGGCTTCAATGGGCTGAATAAAAAAAAAAAAAAAAAAAAAAAAACAGAAAGTGCAGGTGTGGCTCAACATGGTACCATGCGGTTAGGTAGTCACACTGGAGGCATTTGGTGTACCGTTAACGGCCCCCTAACCACCTGAGATCCAGGCCAATTCTGACATTTTTCTCCATGTAAAATTCCAAATTTTTTTGCTAGAAAATTACATAGAACCCCCAAACATTATATATGTTTTTTTAGCAAAGACCCTAAAGAATACAATGGCGGTCGTTGCAACTCGCACGGTATTTGCGCAGCAATTTTTCGAACGAGACTCCGGCGACCATTTGGTCCGCCGGAAATCTCTATGATCATCCGGGGGCCGGCGGATCCCGGGTCCGACTCACCGATGGAAGCGGTGAGTCGGTAGAAGCACCGGAGGGCGGCGGGAGGCGTCCCCTCCCGCCGCTCGTAAGAACGATCAAGCGGCGGAACAGCCGCTATGATCGTTCTTATGGTGCAGGGAATCGCCGGCTGAAACCGGCAATATCTGAATGATGTCTGTAGCTACAGGCATCATTCAGATATACCCCTGAGACCAAAAAGACGTCATATGACGTATACTGGGTCTCAGGTAGTTAAGCATGCAACTGGTAGCACACTACAAGAAACAGGTCCCCCCCCCCCCCCACACACACACTGTTCTGGTGTGAAAAGGCTCAATGATTCCACTTCCCTGAGCTGCTCTGCATGCAAGGGAAAGAATTTTAGATAGAAGTGTTTGACTAGGTTTGGACAGTCTACCCAGCACCTTCCTGCTATTGACAGGTACATTGCAATGAAACCCTAGTATAAATACCTGGGCTAGAGCATGTTGCAATAGTGATGTTCCAATTCTTTCAAAAAAAGTTTGATCCCTATAACAATTAAATCTGGCTCCAATGCATCCTTGTTTTGCTTCACCCAAAACAAGACTGGACTTTACATCCAACACCATTTGATGAGATTGATAATGTGGTTCACATTAGGGCTAAATTGGCTTGAGTGAAGTATTCCCTTGCCAAAGGCCCGGGCTCCAACTACATCCTGGGGTCGGGCCACCTTGCCAAAGGCCCGGGGGCCAGCTAGTTGTGAAGCAGACATGAAAATTGCATATTGTTTCAAGCTGTAGGTAGCCACTGTCCATGGCAGGAACATGACCAAGCTTTATTACTCCAAGTAATAAACTCAGAAAATGCACAGGCCCGCAAAAAAGTATGCAATTTGGCTGCCAGGCCAGATTACCCTAAACGGTTCTGACCTTTAGCTAAAAAATTATGCAGTAAAGCCAGAAAATTAGCATTTACCACAGCAGTCAATGGCACCCTACATTTTTCTTCCAAGATAGCTTCACATGATCCCTAGTTAGGGTTTAAAAGTACATTTTAAAATCTGCAGTTTTGTACAAGGTGGTTTTTGGAGTGTGGTACCCCAGGCGGTCTCCACCTGTTAGTGATCTGTGCAAGATCAAAAATTAAGGGCAAAGTCACTGTCAATAGAAATTAAAATAGCAATTTGTTAACCTTATGTTCACACTGAGCCAACAAGTTATATGACTGATCCGACTTCAATGAACAGGATCTGACCCATACCAGGCCCTATAAATCTGGTATGAATCTTGAGGGGGGAACCACCATGCCAAAAAAAAAAAAAAAAAAAAAAAATGGGGATACCCCCAAAATTCATGCCAGACCCTTATCTGAGCATGCAGGTCAGAAAAAGGGGCACAAGGTAGCCCGCCAGATCATACTGGGCCACATGGGGTGGGTGCTTTGGGGCAGGGAGGGGCTCTGCCCATGTTGAAGGTCAGTCCAGTTAAAAGGGCTCTCATAGGGACCCATTGATTGGCATGTCGTGACTTGTGCTCTTGAAGTTGGAGCGCATGTCAGACCAGTGTGAACCAGGCCTTAATTGCATGTTCATACACCAAGCAGGCAGCAATTACTGCCCATCCTCTTAAAATGTGAGGTTCTCACCGGACCGACCCAAAGAGACCAAACACCACACAAATGTATAAATAAATAAAAAAAAAAAAAAAGTCAAATGGTAGAGCATATTATTTTTTTTTTTATTCTTAAATCAGATATAAATTTTTCTTGGAAAAAATTCTGTTCATTCTGGTGTTTTGGGGCAGCAAAAAAAAAACAAAACGATAAAAAAAAAATTGAGGGGGATGGAAAGGAGGGGGGGGGGGTTGGTGGGTGACGAATCAGGTGGTTGGTCCAATGTTGGCAGCTGGAACAGGCAACTGGAGAGGCGGCAGCAGCATCAATACCCTACGCCCCTCAGGTACTTCATGGTATCATAACATTTTGTGTTCAACTGTCCGCCATGAACACCGGGCCCTCCTTTCAGGAAGAAGATCGCTATGGAAAAGAGAAAAGGGACGTTAAGACTTGGCCACACACACACCAGGCAAATTGTAAAAAAATAAAAAAACCTACCTTGATTGGATCGGACGATGTGAATGTTGAACGTTGTTCCTCCATCTGTGCATTTTGTCCTTGCGTCTAGGCACATTTGAGTGTCGTCAAACCAGAGGTCCCTGAGCACGCTGCATTTCTGTCCTCCAATCACTAGGCCATTGATAAATAATTGGCTTCGATCTTTACTAACAAGAGCGGACAATTCTTGTGTCTGAAAAAGAGAATAAGGAGGTTTACGTTAGACATCAAAGCCTTGAACTTCACACCGATCATTTCTACAGCCTCGTGCATAAGGATGCTTTTGGGCATCCGACAGGCACATCATGAAATATTTTGGTCTTTTCATTCAGCAAAAATAAACCCCAGTGGTGATTAAATACCAAAGAGAAAACCATTTGTACCCAAGCATGCTACAACTGCACAATGGTCATTTAAAGCGACATGGCTGCAACTGAGAATTGGCCTGGGCAGGAAGGGGTGGGGGGTGAAAGTATCCAGTAGGCAACTGGTTAAACTGGCAATAGCTCAGTCATGCAACACGGCACACATTTGTTTTTTTAGTGATGCACTAAAATTTATCAGCCAAAAATTGGGTTATTGGCATTGATGAAGGCTGCCAAAAAATTGCCACGCTAATGGCATTTCATAGGTCATGTGACTCACATTGGCGTGTTTGATGCACTCTCAACATGGCATTTATTTTTAACTGACCAAATATGCAGGATTTACCACCACAATGAACCAGTTCATACATAGATTTTAAAGGGATATTTTGCTTGAGCTTTAACACAAAAGCACTTCAAAAACTACTGAGTGTGAAAGCAGCTGAAAAGGAGCCGATAATGGCCAACAAATTACGTTTTTTTTGTTTAGCATTTAAATGAAAAAAAGTCAACTTTAGATTCGGCCGAGGGCATTCTGAATTTGTGCACCACTAGAAATAAAAGTGCATTTGATCACCACTGGGTTTATTTTTTTGCGATTAAAATACAATTTACTTTCTGCTATAAAACATAACAAAAAAGTCCTTCTACAATTTGGTCAGTTTATTTATTTTTATCAATTGTAGATGCAACTTTCAAACAAAATCAGACTGATATACTGGTATTTTTTTAATACTACTGGCAGTGACTTAATGGGACTGAGTGTGGCGGGGGGGGGGGGGGGGGAGAACAATACTATACACCATTAATAACCCTGGCTGGGAAGGAACAAGGGGTTAAATGTGTGATGCTTTTACTACCTTCCAGTTTCACATCCCTGCTGTGGAGAACTGAGATCGCTCCCTTCATACAGAGCGCCGTTCGCACACAGCTGATCATGTCCTGGCCACGAATCATTTGCTGCGACTTGTAAGAGCCCTGCAGGGTGGGTGCACGCCCTAAACGCAGAAGTAGGTAGCAGCTGGCATGTTTTACCTACAGCAGGTACAGTATGGGCAGGTGCTTGCCAAGTGGATAAGCATGCCACATACAGCCTGTCATTACTATGGGGGAGCCTCCACAGCTGTCTTCAGGGAACATGCCTGCAATTTACACCCAGTGCATGGACACCTGGCTTCCTGGGGAGACCCCCCCCCTCCCATGCATGGACACCTGGCTTCCTGGGGAGACCCCCCCCTCCCATGCATGGACACCTGGCTTCCTGGGGAGACCCCCCCCCCCCCATGCATGGACACCTGGCTTCCTGGGGAGACCCCCCTCCCATGCATGGACACCTGGCTTCCTGGGGAGACCCCCCTCCCATGCATGGGCACCTGGCTTCCTGGGGAGACCCCCCTCCCATGCATGGACACCTGGCTTCCTGGGGAGACCCCCCCCCCCACTCCCATGCATGATTCCATCATTGAAGCAGACCTTGCTGCACTGAAGATCTTCTCAATACATAAACTTGCTGAATACTGATGTAAAGTGAACATACATGTGGGGGGGGGACAGGGACAGTTATAATAAAAAAAAAAATAGGCAACCTGACAGAATTTGTAATGAAGTGCATGCAGATTTCGATATCCATCTATGAAAGATGCATGCACTTCCATTACAAATTCTGGCAGGTTGCCCAATCTAACGAAACAGGCATGAACTGCAACTTCTATTTTTATTCTACATTGCCCTGATCTTGACAGAACTGTCCGGGGGACTTAAAATTTAAGTACTGTATTTATCAGCATATAACATGAACCCTAATTTTAAAGAGGTACTTGGTTTAAAAAAAAAAAAAAAAAAAAAGTGCATTCCTCCCACCACCAGGGTGCGCAAGCCCAGAAACATGTCGCAATCAAGCCTGTGAGGTCATCCATTAGCACTGCGATCCAGGAAGTGTTCCAAGGCCTCTCTCCAGCATCTTCCTGCTGGCCAGGAGAGCCCACAGAGCGGCTGAGACAGCACACCTTCTGACCAGTGTGATAGATGCCCCACAGGAGCGTTTACCCCCAGATGTACCCCGCCTTGTTTACCTAGATGCAAGTTACTATGTGTTTTTATTAGTACACACTTTACAGTCTCAGGTGCCTGCATTTGTTATATAATACAGGAGCACACCCGCACGAGTGCCCCGAGGGAGAGCAGCTTGCCAACAGGGTACTCAAGAGGAGGAGTGCTACTGAGGTGCCACTGCAAAAACACAACTGCACAGAGGAGGAAAGTATGACTTAAAAACAAGTTTTTAGATATCTTTTAAAAGGTGATTGGAAAGAAGGGGGGCTATATAGTGGACAGGATTGGAAGGAAGGGGGGCTATATAGTGGACAGGATTGGAAGGAAGGGGCTGTAAAGTGGATTGCAATGAAGGGGGGGGCTGTAAAGTGGATTGCAATGAAGGGGGGGGGCTGTAAAGTGGATTGCAATGAAGGGGGGGCTGTAAAGTGGATTGCAATGAAGGGGGGGGGCGGCTGTAAAGTGGATTGGAAGGAAGGGGGGGGGCTGTAAAGTGGATTGGAAAGAAGGGGGGCTATATAGTGGACAGGATTGGAAGGAAGGGGCTGTAAAGTGGATTGCAATGAAGGGGGGCTGTAAAGTGGATTGCAATGAAGGGGGGGCTGTAAAGTGGATTGCAATGAAGGGGGGGCTGTAAAGTGGATTGCAATGAAGGGGGGGCTGTAAAGTGGATTGCAATGAAGGGGGGGCTGTAAAGTGGATTGCAATGAAGGGGGGGCTGTAAAGTGGATTGGAAGGAAGGGGGGGGGGGGGGGGCGGCTGTAAAGTGGATTGGAAGGAAGGGGGGGGCGGCTGTAAAGTGAATTGGAAGGAAGGGGGGGGCGGCTGTAAAGTGGATTGGAAGGAGGGGGGGCGGCTGTAAAGTGGATTGGAAGGAAGGGGGGGGCTGTAAAGTGGATTGGAAGGAAGGGGGGGCTGTAAAGCGGATTGGAAGGAAGGGGGGGGGGGCTGTAAAGCGGATTGGAAGGGTCTGTAAAGCGGATTGGAAGGAAGGGGGGGCTGTGATGTGAAGGGGGACTGGACAGGTAAAGAGAAGGACTGATGGTGAAGCTAATGTAAGGGGGTGGGGCTGCAATAAGAAACCTTATAGCACAAACATGACTTGGGACCTCTGCTGGATGAAAATGTTAATGACTGGAACTCCATGAATTTGATTCAATACCAGAGGCTCTGCAACATCAAACTAAAGCTGACTGCAATTTGCAGGCAATGAATGGAAACCGATTAACATCTGAATGAGCACCAAACATGAAGTTGCATTAAGTGTCCACCAGGCTTTGCACTGGTCACCCAAACTGGAGGTTACACACAGTGGTTATCCGGCATGCGATCCTCCTCCTCGGAGAAGCCACCATCACATCCTCAGAAGTGTGAAGTACGAGGCATCACCATGTAAGGAGTTGCTGAGTTGAGCTGAAAACAATTTCACTTCCTGAGCCGTGCGAATGGAAAACTTGCACAAGCACAGAGCGTGCCACAACCCTACCATCCAGGCCCAAATCAGGTGTTCAGTCATGTATATCTATATACAGGGCACACTGCACTGCCAGGGGAGCGCTGCCCCCTTTTTCTTCAGCACAGCAAGCTGAACGTTCAATGCTTTCAGAGCTTGTGAGAGTTCATACGCTGCTTCCTGGTGAGACGGAGCCTCTAGGAAAAGGTTGTGCCTGTCCCGTCAGGTCTCAGGAATGTGGAGCATGCGGCCGGCCCCTACAGGGCTTCCTGCAAGATACAGCAGAGGCCCTTTTCTGCAAACAAGTGCAGATGCAGTGGATCTAGAGATCAAACCCCCCCCCCCCCCCCTGTAGCGGTGATCAGATAAATCTTGGAGTCTTACCTCCAGGCGACAAACTGAGAAATTGCTCATTAAGCAGCTTCTATAGAAAAGGTGACAGGCCAGCAGGGACAGGACCGTACCTGTCTATAGTCACCCGACCATGGCTACTACTGCAGATGTCAAACCCGACCAGTCCCTTTTTTTACTGGTTTAATATTTGGGCCCAGGGGGTCCAGATCTGACAGTGTGACCTGCATTACCAGGCACTGGGCAGGGTGTGTATGACAGGAGTGAGGGGGGACTGAGAGGCCGTGTCAGCATGAAACATGTGCGGCACCCGGCAGGGTGGCCCCTGCCCTTTGATGCCATTATCGGCAACATTTCTTTCAGCAAATTGCCGAAAAGGCAATTTCTGGCCGATATATTTTGGCGGTAACCGAAAATGTCGGTGCATCCCTAAAAATAGGGTTTCCATCTGTCTGGCTTTAGCAGATCGGATGTCAGCGGTGACATCCATCGCTCCATAGAGGTGTATGGAGAGTCCGTTCAGGTCCGCCTGAAAAACCGACAGGTGGATCTGAACAGTCCGTTTGTGTGAAAGGGGCCCCTAAGCCTTGACTGCATTCAGAATGCATCAGAACGCAGCAAAGTTAACAGATCAAGTACTCAACCATGCAAACCCAGTCTTGGGTCCATTCAGACTAGGAACTGCAGTGCAATTTTTAGCCCCATTCATTTTTGACCGAGGCTGCAATCACACGGCACCCAAGGTAGAGCGCATGCACCAACTTTGAAACACATGGCAACTGCATCACATGTTACTGTCATACCATCCAATGCAGGCAAATGCACTGACCTCTGCAGCAGATTGCAAGGGTAATGCAATTGAAATGGAGTTGGAAGCTGCATTAGAACACGGCTTTCCCACACTGCATTCTAGTGTAGACAGGCCCTTAAAATTATATCTACACTCTTGCAGTGGGGCTTCTCCACAAGGGTTAAATGCTTGTGTGATAAAATAAAAAACATTGCCCAGTGCAGAGGTTTTGCACAGAGCAGGCCTGGTCCTCTTGGCTCCTCCTGCCATGAGCCCCCCCAGAGAAAACAGCTTGCAATGGGGGCACTGAAGCAGGTTTGCTCCTGAGCTGCTGCTCTGCATGTCCATTCAGAGCGCTGTGGCTCTGCACTCTTATTGGCTCACTGCTGCCCTCAAACAATGAGCAGGTTGAGTACCCAGACAGCAGAGGCTCTCATGCACATCACTGGATCACAATGGGGCTCAAGTATTAAAGGGTGCTGCTGCACAGGGGGGGGGGGGGGGGTTTGTTTTTTACATGCATGAAAGTTAAACATTTAGACTTTACAACCCCTTTAATCTGGCCAAAGACTGGTAGAATTTAAGAATTCTTAATGTCCTAAGAATGTTCATTTTTCCTATAAGTGGGTCAACCAATGTTGAATGCAGTTGCAAGAAAATTCAGAGGACAAGTTAAGCGTATGTTTGGGAAGCTTTCATTTTGGAATGGACAACATTCAAAAAAAAAAAAAAAAAATTTGTACGGGTTCTCCACGGCCTACCCGAGTATTATTGCTGACCATGTCCATCCCATCTTCTGATGGCTCCTTCCAGCAGGATAATGCACCATGTCAAAGCTCAAATCATCTCACCACTGGACAATGAGGTCACTGTACTCCAAAGGCCACCACACTCACCAGATCGCATCCAACAGAGCACCACACTCACCAGATCGCATCCAACAGAGCACCACACTCACCAGATCGCATCCAACAGAGCACCACACTCACCAGATCGCATCCAACAGAGCACCACACTCACCAGATCGCATCCAACAGAGCACCATTGGGATGTGGTGGAAAAAGGAGACTGGCATGAATATGCAGCCAACAAATCTGAAGCAACTGCGTGATGCCATCATGTCACTATGGAGCAAAAGCTGAGGAATGTTGCCAACACCTTGCTGAATCTATGCCATGAAGAATGAAGGCCGTTCAGAAGGGGGGGGGGGGGGGGGGGGGGGTACAAGCAAGGTGTACCAAAGTGGCTGGCGAGTACATTTCTCAGAAAGGAAAGGTTTGCAGTAGAAGAATGAATCCTTCCAGGGTCAGTTTCCTTTAAGTGGATTCCTGCAGATCCCAATTACAGATAAGACCTGTATGAACATCTTCCTTCCTCCCGCCAGGACTTATCACATTCTCTCCATCATGAATACCAGGTGACCTACTCCATCTGTGGGGGGGGGGGGGGACTCTAGACATACCTACACAGGTGTGCAGTTCATACTTGTACAAAATAAGCATACGACTTCATGACAAACATGCCTTCCAGGGAGTAAGCCCGGACAGTTTTATACATGTCGGCTCACAACCAACAGACCCAGCTGAGCCAAATACCAAGTGCAACTCCAAAAGAAGTACATTGTAGATGTGCCAGTTCTGTGAACCCATTGCCATCCTGAAGAGCACAAGGGTCCAGGCTGGGACAGGAACAATGAGCTGGATGGAAGAAATACCAAGGTGCAGCACCTGGCTGATGTGGCAGGGTGTGAGCCTAGAGCCAGTGGAGGACATGAGAATATAGAAGTTTGGAATGGCTGCCTGGGTCCAGCCAACACCAAAGTTGGCACTAATAAAGCTTTGATTATTTTATCTTAATATAATGAATGAATTATACTTGCCTGCACCATGTAATGGTTTTGCAAAGAGCAGCCTTGTCCCAGGAACCCCGTCCCCGCCCCACTGGTACTGGCTCCTCCCTCCTGCCAAGTGCCCTCAGAGCAAACAGCTTGCTGTGGGGGGCACCCAAGCAGGCCCACTCCTGAGCCACTCCATGCACATTCACAGAGCTGTGGCTTGGCCCTGCCTCCCTCATTCGCTCACTGGCTGTGACTGACAGCAGTGGGAGTTAAAGTGGTTGCAAACCCACAAGAGAAGAAAAAACAAAAACACATGCAAGACAAAGGCATAATGAGCTAGTATGCATAGAATACTAGCTTGTTATGCAATACTCACCTGGGATTGAAGCCCCCACTGCAGTGCCATACACAGTTTCGGCCAGCGACATTTCTCCCCGGAGTTATTTCTGAGTATCACGGCTCTGCGATGTCACTCCATGTGGGAGCCGCTGGTAACGGCACTCACTGAAGCAAACCACATACGTGCTATTGCTTCAGTGCACATGTGCCAATGACGTTGGCAGATACAGGGGGGGGGGGGTATCTCCTAAACCATGCAGGTTTAGGAGATATCCGGGGTAGCTACAGGTAAGCCTCATTTATACTCATCTGTAGCAAAAAGTGGATTGTAAGGGTTTACAACCACTTTACTGTCTCAGCCAATGAGGGAGTCCCCAAAGATGGGGCTCAAGTATAGGGAGGGTTTCTTTACTGAAAAAGTTTACCTTCATGCAAAGAAAGCCTTTCAAGTGCATTCCATACCTGGCGGGTCCCTGCAGAAGCAGAATTGCTGTAGTAGCCACCACTACAGCAACTTCTGGGGCCCCGCTTCACAGTAACCATGGGCGATCGCTCTGCGTTTATTGAGGAAGCACTGAATGAGGGAGCAGTGACATCCCTCCTAATCCAATCTGATGAGGTCTTGTAAACAGTACAAGGTCCTCCCTGAATGGCTCCCATGTAGGTGACACTGTTTACATAGCTACTTGGCACCTGGTGTCTACCACAGCGATTATCTACAGGAATTGAATACGCACCATTTGTATCGGTCCAGCTTGGATTGATGCAATAGCATACTTTGCACTCCGCTGTAATCTGGGTGGTGACAAACCTCAGAATGCTGTCCTAAATCTGCTTTAAAGTGGTTGTAAACCCTTACAGACCACTCACCTACAGGTAAGCCTAGATTAAGGCTCATCTGTAGGTGCAAGAAATCTCATAAACCTACACGGTTTAGGAGATATTTGCAAAAGATGGGCATCTGTCTACGGTGGATGCGGCGTAGACAGCGACGCGCACTGAGTGTGCCGTTGCCAACATCGATCATGCCGTTAGCAGCGGCTCTGGTGTCAATGTGTGGGTGTGATTTACCCCCTTGCCATTGCATAGTAGCCCATTATGTGTCACTTACCTGCCACAGGAGCCTGCAAAGTCACTGCTGTCCCCCTCTTCCATGAAGCGTCCATCTTCCTTCCGGGTATCGCAGCTCCGGCCAATCATGGGGCCGGAGCCGCAATCCCCCGAAGGAAGATGGACGCTTCGTGGAAGAGGGGACAGCAGTGACTTTGCAGGCTCCTGTGGCAGGTAAGTGACACATAATGGGCTACTATGCAATGCACAGTAGCCCATTATGCTTTACCTTTGCAGAGAAACATATGAAGTACCCATCAGGGTTTACTTCATCTTTAATAGGCCATTGAATGCAAAACCCGTCAGTTATTCCATCCTGTGCACCATCAGGAAGAGGTCTCATCACTGGACTTATCCCCATTTCAGATTTCCCCCCTCATCTTCCTGGCACCAGGGCAATGAGAGCAAGTTAAGACAGAGAACTTCACGGCCCATGCCAACCCCCACCTGGTTATGTTGGTTTGTCCTTCACTTAGTCACCTGCCCAGCAAAACCAGTATTGTCCTGTAGAGCTATGGTGCCACAGACTGGTCTGCATGCCGCCATCATAGAACACAGCCGTCTCCTCTGGGTTCATGCATCCAGGCAACCAATGTGCCAGCTTTACACAACAGCTGCTGTTGGGTGAACAGATCCTGGGATAAGGGACACTTGCCGCCTAGGCAAGAATGGGGCTGGACAAAGTCATTTACAGTCCAAGTTACAAATGATTCCTACTTATGAATGAGGTGATGTCACTGCCGACCGCTTGTGCTCCACACTGGTACCAGATACCACCGAGCAACCATCTTGCAGCACCAAACACATCCCATACTGCAGTACTACATGACCACAAGAGCCCCATCCAATACTGCAGTACTACATGGCCACAAGAGCCCCATCCCATACTGCAGTACTACATGGCCACAAGAGCCCCGTCCCATACTGCAGTACTACATGACCACAAGAGCCCCATCCCATACTGCAGTACTACCTGGCCACAAGAGCCCCATCCCATACTGCACAGTACTACATGGCCACAAGAGCCCCATCCCATACTGCAGTACTACATGGCCACAAGAGCCCCATCCCATACTGCAGTACTACATGGCCACAAGAGCCCCATCCCATACTGCAGTACTACATGGCCACAAGAGCCCCATCCAATACTGCAGTACTACATGGCCACAAGAGCCCCATCCAATACTGCAGTACTACATGGCCACAAGAGCCCCATCCCATACTGCACTACTACATGGTCACAAGAGCCCCATCCCATACTGCACTACTACATGGCCACAAGAGCCCCATCCCATACTGCAGTACTACATGGTCACAAGAGCCCCATCCCATACTGCACAGTACTACATGACCACAAGAGCCCCATCCCATACTGCACAGTACTACATGACCACAAGAGCCCGATCCAATACTGCAGTACTACATGGCCACAAGAGCCCCATCCCATACTACATGGCCACAAGAGCCCCATCCCATACTACATGGCCACAAGAGCCCCATCCCATACTACATGGCCACAAGAGCCCCATCCCATACTACATGGCCACAAGAGCCCCATCCCATACTACATGGCCACAAGAGCCCCATCCCATACTACATGGCCACAAGAGCCCCATCCCATACTGCAGTACTACATGGCCACAAGAGCCCCAAATAGAATGACTGCAGAAGCACCCGTAACATCTCACATCACAGAAAGGAGTTACTTACAAATGTGACAAACCTAAATTCCATCTTGTTCATAACCCGGGACCGCCTGTATATTAGCCACTTCTGGACCAACCGCTGCAGTTTTACTGCAGCAAGTTTGCTTGGCAAAGCGATGTTACCTTACATCACTTTTCCTTTTGGCCACTAGGGGTGCGTCCGGAGTGAGTGCCTGGCAGTCATTGCGCCCACGATTGATTGTGACAGCGTGAGAACTGGGATACACACACCAGTTCAGGGGAGTAGAGACAGATTGTGTGTTCATACCAAGTATGAACACCGCTCTCCCCTAGACAGTCCCCTCCCCCCCCCCCTACAGTTAGAACACAATAAGGGGAACACAGTTAACACTTTTATTGCCCCCCTAGTGTTAACCCCTTTATACAGTAATCAGTGCATTTTATAGCTCTGATCGCTGTACAATTGTCAATGGGCCCAAAAAATGTGTCAAAAGTGTCCAATTTGTCTGCCGCAATATCGCAGTCCCAAGAGAGGGGGGGGGGGGGGGGAGCCGCCACTAGTAAAATTAAAAATGCCATAAATCTAGCCCCTATAACTTTTGTGCAAATCAATACACACCTATGGTGATTACCAAAAATGTGTATTCTACATAATGGTCTAAACTGAAAAAAAAATAAATAGATTAGGTTTTAAAAAGTGAGATATAGCAAAAAATAAAAAGTTTAAATTGTCACTCGTTTATAACGCAAAATAATAACCGCAGAGGTGATCAAATACCAAAAAGATTTGTGGGGTGGGGGGGGGGGGGACCCATCAAATTTGTTTGGTTAAAGTGTCATACGACAGCACATTTGTCAGTTATAGCGTTGCAGCGCCGAATCGCAATAAATGGCCTGGTCATCCAGCGGCAAAATCTTCTGGGGCGGAAGTGGTTTAAACTACAGGTTTAACTAGAAAATTGACATTCCCCTAAAAAGGAGTTTTAAAGTCTAAAAAAAAAAAAAAAAAAAAAAAAAAAAAAAAAGAAATAAAAAATTTCTAAGGCAGTGGGTAGGCAACCTGGGGCTTCATCCAGCTCTTGCAGAACTACAAGTTCCATCATGCCTCTGGGAGTAATTGTTAACTGCCAGCCTTGCAATGCCTCATGGGAAATGTAGTTCAACAGCTGGAGGGCCCCAGGTTGCCTACCCTTGTACTAGGGGGGGTACCCGTGCCCTGACAGCCCCTGGCCTTGTCACCCTGCCAGATTAGCTCCAGGATGAAGACTACAAGCAGCCATGCCAGCACATGGAACAGGCCCCACCATCCAGGGAGAAGTTTGCAGCCAATTATGGATCTAATAGGAGGCTGAAAGGCTGGGGAGGAAGAGATCAGCAGCACAGACACAAAGCACTGGTAAAAAGAATCTAAAGCACTTTGTTTAGACATTTAAATTCCACTTAATGTTGTGAATGGAATTTCTGCAGCACACCAATGCCGGGGCCCCCTGGAATTTCTGCAGCACACCAATGCCGGGGCCCCCTGGAATTTCTGCAGCACACCAATGCCGGGGCCCCCTGGAATTTCTGCAGCACACCAATGCCGGGGCCCCCTGGAATTTCTGCAACACACCAATGCCGGGGCCCCCTGGAATTTCTGCAGCACACCAATGCCGGGGCCCCCTGGAATTTCTGCAACACACCATGCGGGGCCCCTGGAATTTCTGCAACACACCATGCGGGGCCCCTGGAATTTCTGCAACACACCATGCGGGGCCCCTGGAATTTCTGCAACACACCATGCGGGGCCCCTGGAATTTCTGCAACACACTATGCGTATATCCTGCAGCTTTTATGGGGATTTCACACAGTAAGGTTCCAGGAAGGAGGAAGGACAGAAATGGTCGGTGGTGTTTTTTTTACACAAACACTTCCTTTTAGCTACTTCTGCAGCAAACCGCTATTCTGATAAAAAAAAAAATAAAAATGACAGGCAGTTCCCCTTTTCACCTTCCAACCCCCTCACTTATCCTTTTTAGGTAAAGCCACTAAATTCCGAGGTTTGCGTCAGCAGCACACAAAGGATACGAGATTACACGGGCTCTGCAGAGTCACCCAGGCACAGGGTGGTGCCGGTTGTGTCCGGCTATAGGACGGCGCTCACTTTTCTCAAGATACGGCATTCTTGCTGGGAGAAGTCGGCTCTGTAGACACAACAGCCGCTGATACACAGTCATCACTAGGCAGAGCTCCTCAGACAATTGGTCTCTGTATAAGATCCAGAAGTTTCCCTTTTTCGGGGATGAAATAAAAAAATCAATCAGTTTTAGTCATGCCCTTTACTCCTCCCTGCAGGGAGGGGGAATTCCTCCATTTTGTTCCCTGCAGGAAGTAGAGCCGGGATGAGGCACAGGCCAGGCAGAGGTAGGAGATGTGCCGTGTGTGTCAGACATCTGGAGTGTTTACAGATGGGGCACAGCCTATAGGAGGAGGGAGGGGGAGGGGGGAGGGGAGGACGGGTGTCCAGACTCAGCAAGATTACACAAACCTCTACTCTCCAGTCTGAAGATTGTTAGTCTGATCATTTTGCCTTCTCTGGTCCCTCACTCCTCCACCCTGACAGACAACGATATAAAAGGAGGAGATAGTGGCTTAAAGTGCAAGTTCACCTTTACAGGAAAATCTGTACGGTGAATTTATACAGGACCCCCACCTTGCTGCCCGTCCTGCATGGTGGCAATGACCCGTTCTGCAGACCCCCACCTTGCTGCCCGCCCTGCATGGTGGCAATGACCCGTTCTGCAGACCCCCACCTTGCTGCCCGCCCTGCATGGTGGCAATGACCCGTTCTGCAGACCCCCACCTTGCTGCCCGCCCTGCATGGTGGCAATGACCCGTTCTGCACCCCAGCACTTAGAAATACTCAGCTCTCTTCTCCCCTGCTGAGAGTGGGCTACATGGGTTGTGATCAGTCGGTGCCAACCAATAAGAATGCTCCTAAATGTTCCTCCTGACAGGGTACATTTAGGCGATTAAGCTCCAGGGGGGGGGGGGGGGGGTTAAGTCCTGGAGCTGTGAGGCAGCTATACCAGGGCTCAGAACGGGCGATCGCCCCCATGCAGGTCAGCAGGACTAGAGGGGTGGGCAAGGGGGGTCCTGTGCGCAAGTTCACCTTGAACTTACCCAACAACCACTTTAATGACCTAGTGATGTCCTCTCACTGGGTCTCTGCACTTCTCAATGCAGGAAAGGTCATGGCTGGCTGAAAACAGCCTTGGTACATCTCAATAGCCCTCAGTGAGGCTGGCCGTTACGGAGGCGTTCTGCCATCAAGGAACCTTCCTGGAGTGGGCATTCCTAAGCAGCCACAATTTCAATGCTGACCATCCAAGGTAACCAATATGCTGAGCCCCCATAGGAGGGGCAGTCCAGAGACAGTCAGGCTGGGGAGGAAAGAGCTACTAAACTTGCAGCAGCTTCTAGTGTACACTGTGAGAAGCTCAGTGTGCAGTGAACTCAGTAAGCAGGAGAGGAGCCGGTACAACTTTGCAAGGTTAAAGTTTGGAATCCAGCTTAACTACTTCACATCTGGAAGATTTAACCCCCTTCATGACCAGGCCATTTTTGCGGTATGGCATTGCGTTACTTTAAGAAAAACATGCTCCACCCAAAAGGAGAAGCCATGCTTGTTTGCAGCCTCCGCTGGCACCTTTCGGGGGGGGGGGGGGGGGGGGGGGGGGGGGGGAGAGGAGCGGATACCTGCCAAAACCAGGTACCGTACATACTCGAGTATAGGCCGACCCGAATACAAGCAGAGGCCCCTAATTTAGCACAAAAAACTGGGAAAAACATATTGACTCGAGTATAAGCCGAGGGTGAAAAATGCAGCAGCTACTGTACGTGGAAAAGAGGGTCAGCAAATGCCCATCTGCATGTCCCCCGTGTCCTGTACACCCCCCCCCCCCCCGTGCCGATCTGCATGTCCTGTGTCGTAATCCCTCCCTGTGCGATCTGTCTGCCACCAGTGTCCACCATTGCAGCCGATACAGTCCCGATCTGTGTCCCCCCCCCCACAGTATGTAAGGCGCCATTCCAAGATACAAAAGCCGTGCCTCGTCCATGATAGGAGGAACACTGTTTTCCCAGCAGCCAGTTTGCAGTGTTCCGCACATTACGGACGTCCTCTCATCCATGAGATGAGAATGACAGGACGTCCGTGCTGCCCGTACACAGCACCGGCTGGTGGCATCATTGTTTCAGTGCACATGTGCCAATGACATTGGCACGTGCAAGGTGATTGGGGGGGGGGGGGGAGGTCACTCCTGCGCAGGGTAATGGCACATGCGCCATTGTTTCAGTGCATATGTGCCAATGACATTGGCACGTGCAAATATTGAGGGGGGGGGGATCTCCTAAACTGTGCAGGTTTAGGAGATATCCTGGGTAGCTACAGATAAGCCTTACCTGTAGCAAAAAGTGGTTGTAAAGGGTTTACCACCACTTTAAGAGCTAGAAGAGACTCTAGAAACACAAAGGACAGTGAGAAGCACCATCTAAGTGCAGTATGACTGCAAACAATCAATGTGCTGGTAATCTACTCAGGTGGTACCTGCTAGTGTGTGTCATTGGCCATAGGTTTTGAGTACCAAGTGTCTCCGAGTCTACCAGGAGGCACTGGGAGCCACCAGCTGGAATTGTTCAACCTTGCGAGTTTATTTCTTAGCATAGACATCCAAGTGCAGTACAGGGGGGTCCCTGAGTTACGAACTCGTTAGTGACTGTCCTCCTGTTCTTAAGTCGGAAATGTTCGTAAGTCGGCCGCGCATGCCGACAATTACGGACATTTCTGATGTTCCGTCGAATGCTGTTCTGCGCAGCAAATTACGGACATTTCCGACGTTTGCAGTCATTTTCCGAGGCTCAGTCTGGCTGCGCATGCGCAGAACGGCCGCGGAAAATGGCAGAGGGTCCCCACAGTGCCGGGTTCGTAAGTAGATGTTGGTACGTTCGTAAGTCGGGGACCCCCCGTATATGACTGCAGTCAATGTATAGAAGGTCTGTCCTACAGGAGGGTGATGGAGAGGGGGAGAGGGGGGGGGGGAGAATCCCACGACAGATGAAAGGTCATTGGTTGTTATAAGGACAAAGCTACCCCACTAAACCAATTGCTGACATTCTTTACATTTCAGCTATAAATAAAAATAGATAAAAGAAAAAGTGAAATGCCGCTGAAAGAACCAAGCCAGAAATGTATTGGTGCATTTGCACGAGTACCGATACCTGTGCAAACTGTATCAGTGCTGATACTAGAGATTATCGGTGTAACCCTACTTTTAAAAAAAAGTTTGCTATGAGTTGCACTTAAAGGTCAGGAAAGGCCTTCAATGGGAGTTGCTCGGGTCTAGAAGCAAATTTCTGGTCCCCAAGCACTGCCATATGAGGGGGGGGGGGCCCCAATGTCACCACTTTCTCCAGGCATCCAATACTGGGTAATCATGGTGTCAGCTGTTATATATATATATAATTTATATATATATATATATATATATATAATATTTATATTTATTAAAGCCAACCAGAAGAGTGGGTGACGCCAGGACTTGTGCCTCTACAGCCCATCTCTAGCAGTACATCTACTCCAGACTGCAGTCTGTTTATTATATTGGTGTTGCCATGTTTGCTTTATCTTCCCCAGAGGAGACGGTGCGCCTGCAGCGTAAAGAATTTGCAAGGCAGATAGAAGGCAATCACTACATTTGCATGTTTTACACCAGAAACCACTACCGGTACCAAATAAGAACTGCCGACCGAGGACTGATAACAGTTTATTCAACTGTTATACAATGACACGCAATGTTAAGTCATCTGTAATGCAGGAGCTTTACAACCATGGCTGCAGAAATAACTTGAGTGATGGTCTAAAGAATTAGTCCACCTAAATCTGATCTCCATTCGAGGTGCAGTCTGGTGGGTCGAGGAGCCACAACCTTCTAGACTGTAAGCTCTAATGGAGCAGAGCCCTCTCATCCCTCCTGAATTGTAACTGTACTGTTCCCCCCCATGTTGTAAAGCACTGTGCAAACTGTTGGCGCTATACAAATCCTGTATAATAATATTAACACCAACCCCTTGGGGCTCCATTGCCAAGATCTTTCTTCAGTCTTGCGATTGGGTCCATCGGTTGCATTTTTGTTAAAGTGCAAGTTCACCTTTACAGAGGATCTGCAAGGTAAGCTTACACTATACCCCCCTGTACTGCGATCACCCGCTGGGACACATGAAAGTGGCATGGGAAGTGCAATCCACAGCAGACCATAAGGCCACAAAAGTGTTCTGCATGAGATCTACCCACAATTCCCTGACAGCTTGTATGAAAATCACTGGATCCTGAACCTTTGGATGAATGTGATGCATACTAGCCCATTATGCTTTTCATTTGCAGGCTATATAGGGAGAAGAAGAGGAAGTAAAACCCATCAGGGTTTACTTCCTCTTTAATATGAAGGTTATACCTTACATATGGAGCTGACTGCATCAGATTTACATGCAGCCGGGGGGGGATGGGGAAGTCACAGTATGGCTGGTGACTGAAAAGTATTAGCTGTAGCATAGCCAAGCAGGTAGCATTAAAGTCAGTAAGTCTAAGACCTTTTCGCACTGGGGCCACCTGTGTGTTAGCGGTAAAGCGCCGCTCATTTTAGCTGCACTTTACCGCTGTTTAAGCAGCGCTTTCGACCCAAAAAAGCGCTGCCCTTTTACTGCAATGGGCAGCACTCCCAAACTGCCCCAAAGATTAACGTCCCACCAGCGCACCGCCTCAGTGTGAAAGCACTCAGGGCAGCATGGGAGGCAGTTCTCAGGTGCCAAAACATCCTCAATGTGAAGGGGGGGTCTAAGTAAACCTTGACCCAAATTCCGCTTTACAACCGCCCCCACATTTGGTACCATTGGCAAGCAGGTACCCAGTTTTAAAAAGGTGGCCAACTCCTGTGCAGATCACCTAGGCAAGCCGAGTGAAGTTCAGCCCCTCTGCCTGCGGCCTTATGGGACACATCAGATCCCAGAAGGGACCAATCACAGTGCATCCCACACATGGGAAGCCGGCCATAGAGCTGCAAGGAGTCACAGCCAGGCTTCCCCCCCCACATACAAGATGGCAGCACTGGAGACCCAAAGAGCATGGTAGAACCAGCCCAGGGGAGGATGGCACTGGATCCTTGGTAGTGTCCTTTTTTTAAATGAGAAGTACAGACAAAGCTTGTTTGGCTGCACTTCCTGTGGATCACCGGCAGTTAGTGAGGTGATGTCAGAGCCAGTCCAGGTAAGATCACGACAATGGAGTCAGGATCTGCCCACATGCCTGGGGCCCCAACCCAGACCCTCAGTGGGCCGCCACTCCACAACACAGTGCTGCATTGAGGGGCGGGGTCTGAGCAGAGAGCTGCTAACTGATTGTTCTAATGCTGCATCCGTCACCCAACACCCATGTCACATCCATCTACCTAGGCAAGTATTCTAAAATAAAAAACATCCCCATACCTTTTAGCTGCAACCAATACTGTAGCTGCTGACATCACTTGAAGGGGGTCACTTCAATGGAAAATATGATACAAGTGTCACCCCTAAATTCTGTATCTGATCTGCAAGATTTCTTTTTTCAATGTTAAAAGGGGTTGTAAACCTTAGTTTCTCACCTTAATGCATTAAAGGTGAACAAACACCTGTCAGTGACGGGAATCCCCACCCAAGTACTTCCCTAGTAAAACATTAGTCACTGCCTTCAGTTACAGGGAAATACCTGGTACATGCCAGCAGAGACTGCATGCAGCAACCATGGCTGGATCTCCACTGATTAAAGAGTTTCCATTAAAAAAAAATATATATATATATATATATATATATATATATATATAGTCAGCAGCTACAAATACTGCAGCTGCTGACTTTTAATTTAATAATCACTTACCTGTTCCAGGGACCAGCAATGCTCCGCTTGTCCCCCGCATTGCAACTGTGGGCACCCAGCTGTGGCTTCACAGCCGGGCACCCACTGCACAAGCAGCGCTGTGATTGGCCTGTCACGTGTCCCATATGACTGACAGGTGGGAGGGTGTAGAGCTGAGCCCTTCCTGCGCCGGGGGGGGGAGTGATGTCAGCAGCCTGGGCACTGAAGGAGGCAGACTACAAGGGACCCCCTAGCAACAGGCATTTTAGTAATCAATGATTTTTTGTGCACAACACCACTTTAGTGAAACTGGTGGGCATCTATCTCAGTGCCAACAACTGGATAAAAAAAAAAAAAATAGAGTACATGGCCTTGGCACAATCACCTAGAGAGCAACACTCATTGCTCACTATGGCACAGGCTGGCGGAGCGGGCAGTGATTAGAGGGCACTGAAACCTGATCAGGAGCATCACAATGGAGTCTCTAAAGATAATTGTGTTTGAACAGGAGAGTCTTGGGAGGCCGAGAGCTTCCAACAGATCCGACTACAGCTCAGCATGGGCAGATATTTAACATTCATTTAACAAAAGTGTATTTTTAAGCAAGACCAAAACATACCTATGAAGTGCAAAACAATTTAACCCAATTTCCTAACCCCTGACAAAGTGTTTTTGGTTAAAAAACAAACATGTTACACTTGCCTGCTCTGTGTAATGGTTTTGCACAGAGCAGCCCGGATCCTACCCTTCTTGGGTCCCTTGCTGGCACTCCTCCCTCTTGCCGAGTGCCCCTATAGCAAGCAGCTCGCCATGTGGGCACCTGAGCCAAGCTGCTGCGAGAGCTGTGCCCCACCCCCTCACTGACTGACAGCAGTGGGAGCCAATGGCACCCTGCTGCTGTCTCAGCCAATCAGGAGGGAGAGTGCTGAAGTGCAGCATCTTGCGCAACAATGCTGGAGCAAGAGGAGGCTCGGGCAAGTATTAAGGAGGCTGTTGCACAGGTGGCTTTTTAACCACTTGCTTACTGGGCATTTAAACCCCCCCCCCCTCCTGCCCAGACCAATTTTCAGCGCCGTCATGAAACGCTGTACCCAAATGACATTTTTATCATTGTCACGCAAAGAGCTTTCTAGTGGTATCTGATCACCACTGCATTTATTTTTTGTTAAAAAGTTTTATATTTGATTATAAAATATAGAAAAAAGGTAATTCTCCCCCCCCCCCCCCCCATTTATGTACACTGATGAGGCTGCACTGAGGCACCACTGATGTGGCTGTGCCTCTTCTGGACCAATGTCCCTTTCACAGAAGCTGTGATCTGCTTTTTTAGCCCCCACACTGTCAGCATTAGAACACAAATGTCTACCGATCTCCTGTTTACTCATTGGCCGACAGCTGATCATGTGGGTAAGGGGCTGGGATCGGCCCCTGATCTGTGATCACCAGAGTCTCATTGAATCAGTGATCAGAGCACACTGTGCCCCACAGGGGGCGCACAGGGAGGACATCCATTGACAGCCTGCCGGCAATGTAGGTCTGCGCTGTAGCATGGACAGGGTTATATAGATTTTGTTAATAAAAACAAAAAACCTTTACAAAACATGTTATACTTACCAGCTCTGTGCAAGTATTTTGCACAGAACTGCCCTGATCCTCCTCTTAGGTGCCCTGGTGGCCACCCATCAGGTGCCCCCATGGAGAGCCACTTTCCCATGGGGGCACCCATTGACAGACAGCATGACTTGGCCCTGCCCCCTGGCTCTTTTGTCACTGGATTTGATTGACAGCAGGAGCCAATGGCTCTGCTGCCATCAACCTATCCAATGAGGACCAGAGAGAGTGGCTGGAGCAGCTTGGCTCATCGCTCGAACAAACTGGTTGGGGGTAAGAAAAGGGGGGGGGGCAGCTGCAGCACAGAAGGTTTTTCACCTTAATGCATAGATCAGGGATATGCAATTAGCGACCTCCAGCTGTTGCAGAACTACAAGTCCCATGAGGCATAGAAAAACTCTGACAGCCACAAGCATGACACCCAGAGGCAGAGGCATGATGGGACTTGTAGTTTTGCAACAGCTGGAGGTCCACTAATTGCATATCCCTGGCATAGATGCATTAAGGCAAAAATACTTTTTTAACCTTCTGCTTTTATAACCCCTATAATGTGCCATTTAGAGGCCAGAAGCAAAGCCATGTAGCTTGGGGCTATGGACAGATGGGCCAACCCCCAGCATTGTCCTATCCCCTTCCATATAGTACAGACAGAAGGAACAGACAGGGGACAGAAGGAAATACAAGTACATGGTGCCATTTAGGGAGCAAAATCATGTTTTTTTTACCTGCTTGGGCAAAGCCCTAGATGTGGTTTACATGTTATAAACATGGCTGCCCCCCCCCCCCCCAGCTGATGACCCCGAAGCACACCTGCCCTTTCGATCCACACTATGCTAGAAAAGCCTCTCCACTAAAGCTGGCCATAGACTGTTCCAAATCTCAGCTTGTTCAGCAGGAACAGCCAAGATTTGAAGCACATATGGGCAGGCTGTTGCATTCCTCTTCATGCACGATTGCCAGCAGCAAGTAAACAGTCACACATTGTTCACCCAATGAGCAGCAAGCTAAATGAAATGCACCAACGTGAAGTTTTACACCACAGGTTCTCTCATTGGGCCACCGTTTAGTTAGGATAGCATACAGCCATGTATATATAAAAAAACTGGCAGAACAGCCAATGGGGTTTAAGCCAACAGATGGTGCCCGGTGACCTGACCGCCCTGAACAATCCAAGGATTGTCACAGAAAAATGCAGCCAGTCCACAATGGGAGAAGTTGTTTGTGGTTCCTGGAAGTGGCCAATGCTACAGGTGGCAGCTGTCTCGGGGAAAAAGGATTTGCCAGGAAAAATAAAAAAAATCCATCCATGACACATGGGGGGGGGGGGGGCACAGCCATGGAATATTGGCCGGGGTCATGCAAAAGGCCAAAAAAGCCATCCTTGAATCTGACTGTATTGGGAGGAAATCAAGGCCTGATGTGTACTGAAGTCATGCATGCTCCCGGGGAATGTGACCACGTCTGAACCTGGTTTTTTGAACACATGATCAGACTTCAGTGTGAGGGACACTACAAGCCACAGACTCACCTGTGTAATGATAGTAACACTGCACCTTTGTGAATACCGGGGTATTGTTTGTATGAGCTCTGCTGGGATATTTACTCTCAGGGGGGTCAATGACCCAAGTGTATTTTCACTGCACTTCCCTATTCTTGTGGCCTTCCAACTGTTGCAGATGTAAAAGGCCACAAGTACCATGATGCATTGCAAGGCTGACAGTTACAAGCATGGACTCCCAAGGGCTGGGGCTTGTAGTTCTGCAACAGCTGGAAGGCCACAAGGTTGAGCACCCAATGAATATACTGAAAGCACAGAAGCCAACTGATTGGAACAGTTGTGCCTGGCAATCAGTTGGCTTCTGTGCTTTCAGTATATTCATTGGGTGCTCAACCTTGTGGCCTTCCAGCTATTGCAGAACTACAAGTCCCATAAAGCCCCAGCCCTTGGGAGTCCATGATTGTAACGGTCAGCCTTGCAATGCCTCATGGTACTTGTAGTTCTGCAACAGCTGGAAGGCCACAAGCCCCAGCCCTTGGGAGTCATGCTTGTAATGGTCAGACTTGCAATTCCTTAGCCATGTGGCCTTCCAGCTGTTGTAATGGTCAGCCTTGCAATGCCTCATGGTACTTGTAGCCTTCCAGCTGTTGCAGAACTACAAGCCCCAGCCCTTGGGAATCATGCTTGTAATGATCAGACTTGCAATGCCTTCTGCAAGCATGACTCCCAAGGGCTGAGGCTTGTAGTTCTGCAACAGCTGGAAGGCCACAAGTACCATGAGGCATTGCAAGTCTGACCATTACAAGCATGGACTCCCAAGGGCTGGGGCTTGTAGTTCTGCAACAGCTGGAAGGCCACAAAGGTTGAGCACCCAATGAATATACTGAAAGTACAGAAGCCAACTGATTTAGGAAGACTGGAGCAGCTATGCCTGGCAATCAGTTGGCTTCTGTCCTTTCAGTATATTCATTGGGTGCTCAACCTTTGTGGCCTTCCAGCTGTTGCAGAACTACAAGTCCCATCAAGCTCCAGCCATTGGGAGTCCATGCTTGTAATGGTCAGCCTTGCAATGCCTCATGGTACTTGTGGCCTTCCAGTTGTTGCAGATGTACAAGTCATATCCAGCCCTTGGGGAGGTCATGCTTGTAACTGTCAGCCTTGCAATGCCTCATGCATGGTACTTGTGGCCTTCCAGCTGTTGCAGAACTACAAGGCATTGCAAGGCTGACAGTTACAAGCATGGACTCCCAAGGGCTGGGGCTTGTAGTTCTGCAACAGCTGGAAGGCCACAAGGTTGAGCACCCAATGAATATACTGAAAGGACAGACGCCAACTACTGATTGGAGCAGCTGTGCCTGGCAGTCTTCATAAATTCCTCCCATTGGGTCAGTCACTGCACCATGCATGCAACTTTTCAATGAAATACAGAAGCCATGTCACTAGTCAGCGGGAAAATTCAGAAGTGAGAGACTTCTGCCAGTAGAAAAAAAAAAAAAATTTTGATACTCACTGGTGACCTTCCCAGTTTCACATTCTGAACCAAACACTAAACTGTTAGTAGTAAAGTAGTAAAGTCCCCCCCCCCCCTATTTGCCCCACATGGGACAGTAAAAGTTAAAGCCTTGCATTCTGGAAAAGTACAGACAAGGATTCCCTGACTAAGGCAAGGATGGACACACAGGCTTTAATTGTATGGAAAGATTGCACCATAAGCCACGGGCAGCTCCCCGTCCTCCCTGCTGCCCCGCCCAGAGTACAGCCGCAGGGCCGTGTCACTGAAGTTTATTGTTCAGGAACTTTTTTTTTTTTTTAATTCCTACCAAAGTGCACGGCCATTACACTCCACCGCACCTCCCAGTACCCGGTGAAGCTAAGCCTCTACGGGAAGCAGGGCTCAGAATTCAGAGCGCTCTGCAAGAGGAAGTGGTTCACAAGAATGCAGATCAATCACTCTGCTCGGCACGGGCCATTTGGGGAAGTTTTCAGAAGACAGTCACTGAACGAGAGGAGGTCTGCAAGTTATCACTAAATCTCCCCTCCCCCCCCCCCCAAAGTCAGCCATGTGACTAAAAGTTATGACTCAAGCCTAGACTGAGGCTTTGTACAAACCAAGAATGCACAGGAAATTGCCACCTCACCATGCTGCAGATCACATGGGGGGGGTATACAGAATAGATATACAGCACCATAGAAATACCATTATAAAAAGTTAGGAGGCAATACAAGAAGTAGACAGGAAGTAGGGCAGGGTTGGGCAATCTGCTGCAACTCTAGAAGGAACGAAAAAGAGAATTCAGGAAGGTTCAACCCACAGCTGCAGGTTACACAATAAATGCTGAGGAAGAGCCCAGTCTACATCTGCAGGGCCAAGAATCAGATGAGGACTAATATATATTATATAACAGATAGTGAGGGAGACCCCCCCCCCCCCCCCCCGTACATCTCTAGTAGGGAAAGCATGGACTTTAGGATATAAACAGACATGATATGTTATGTACCAGCAATCGGGTTAATAAAGTTTTTTTTTGCCAGTCTTCGGTTGGAGAATATGTAAACTACTGTTCTTCTCTAGGCAATGCAAGCAGATCACAGGATGTGGGAGGAGCTGGTAGTGGGCTGTACATAGCTCCTCCCAAGGGCCCCCAGTCATGATGTGAGCAGTGAGGGAGTTCTTTAGAGTAATGCAAACAACATTCATTGACAGGCGGATGTCAACCCAGAAGAGTTGGCATTCCTAAGCTGGCTACATTGGCACAGGCATTGCCCACATGTGATGCCGAGCCTCCATGATGCAATGAACAGATATCCAATGAAAGGGGTTGGGTCACGGACAATCACTGGGGAGGGAAACAGCTGGAGGATGCCGATCATCACCCAGACAGGAAATGACATGAGCGCCGACTTCCTGTAGCTTCTAATGATCACAGAGAACCACAAGAGATGACCCCTGTAGAATTGCAATGCTATGAAAGCCCCACCATCCAGTAAACTAGAAAGCTCCACCCCCCCCCAGTAAACTAGAAAGCTCCACCCCCCCCCAGTAAACTAGAAAGCTCCACCCCCCCCCAGTAAACTAGAAAGCTCCACCCCCCCCCAGTAAACTAGAAAGCTCCACCCCCCCCCGTAAACTAGAAAGCTCCACCCCCCCCAGTAAACTAGAAAGCTCCACCCCCCCCAGTAAACTAGAAAGCTCCACCCCCCCCCAGTAAACTAGAAAGCTCCACCCCCCCCCCAGTAAACTAGAAAGCTCCACCCCCCCAGTAAACTAGAAAGCTCCACCCCCCCAGTAAACTAGAAAGCTCCACCCCCCCCAAGTGAACTAGAAAGCTCCACCCCCCCCCCCCCCCAGTGAACTAGAAAGCTCCACCCCCCCCAGTGAACTAGAAAGCTCCCCCCCCCCCCAGTGAACTAGAAAGCTCCACCCCCCCCAGTGAACTAGAAAGCTCCACCCCCCCCCCAGTGAACTAGAAAGCTCCACCCACCCCAGTGAACTAGAAAGCTCCAAAGTTTGTATAATCTATTTGTAAACTGACTGATAGTACAATCATGCCATTAATGTATGTAAATACATTTTCTAATAAAAATTGAGAAATAGAAAGCTGCACCCCCCCCCCCCATAGCTCAACCCCCCCAGTGAACGCTGGAGCCTCCCTGAGCTGAATGCCCAGCATGCCTGAGACCCGACCGGTGAGATCAGCTTCACAATGAAGCTGCCCCCATGCACTCCGTTGCCCCCAGTACATAAAACTACCACTCAGGTGTGATAAGTGAAGCTTATATTTTTTTGTTCTTCAATGGCCATTTGCAGCCTGTGCCAAAACTCCCAGGTAGGGGGCGCCAACTGTCTCAAGCACTGCTGGATGCGATGACTCCAACCTCTGCGGAACGCCACGCATGCGCAGCGCGCTCACAACTGTAGCGGAGAAGGCACATGCATGGCATTCAAATAAACCTGCCCCCCCCCCCATAGGTACAGGGCTCAAAATGGTCTTGGTGTCTGGTCATTTAGATTAGACAGGGGGGCCCTACCTTTTTGAAATAGGCCACCAAAAATCTTAATTTGTCAAAACCTTAAAGTGTCTGTTGCACCAGGACACATGGGGGGGGGGCAAATCATCCCCTTTAAAAAGCCATAGAGACCTGGTGTGGTATAGAATAGGAAGACATGAAAAATATAATAAAGGGCACAGATGAGACTAGCGGGCAAGCAGCAGACCGCGCCCCCCCCCAAACTAGAAAGCTCCCCTATAGACCTTTACAATAGAAAAAAAAATATGCATTAGAGGTAGACAGCCATAAAGATAAATGTGATTCTTATATTGTCCTCTGAGATGAGACCAGGCAGATATGTATATCTATAGGGGACAGAGGTGTCAGTGAGCGGAGGAGATGTATAGTACGGGGACAGAAGAGATCACTCATCTATAATACACGAGGAGATCGGGGGGGGGGGGGGGGGGGGGGGGGTTATAGAGGACAATGTATAGAAGACAATGGGCAGTAACTTATACAGGATATATAAAGTCTATGGAGAGTGGGGGGGGCATTCCTATACAGTGATCTCTGGGGCCCCCAGTCATACCTATACTCTGCTCAGGAATGTATACACCACCCATAGGACATACACAGAACACAGGGGTGTGGCAGGCCGAGGTCTATATGAACTATACAGACAACATAGGGGGACATGTGAGCCCAGGGACCCCCAATGTACAGGGGCCACCCACTTCCCACCAATCTTAGATTAGTATAGGGGCCACCTCTTACACCCCCCCCCCTTCCTCCTGGGGCAGCACAGTGTACAGGGGTCAACACCTCCCCATCCCAGGAGTAGTATAGGGCCACCCCTTCCCCCCTCCTGAACCAGTACAGGGGCCACTCTTCTCCCTGCACTAGTATAATGTACAGGGGATACCCACTCACCAACCCCCAGATTAGTATAAGGAAGCCAGTACAAGGGGACTTCTCCCTGGGCCAGTACAGCATACAGGGTTTGCCCAATATTAGTATAGGGCCCCATCCAGGGTTAGTACAGTGAACAGGGGTCCCCCCCCTGCCCCCTATCCCAAATCAGTACAGGGGCCACCAAATTCAGGGTCAGTACAGAGGCTGCCAACCCCCCCCCCCATATTAGTACAGTAAATAGGGGCTCCCCTTCCCCAGGTCAGGGGCCACCAAATCCAGGGTCAGTACAGAGCCCCCCCCCCCCCACAATATTAGTATAGTGAACAGGGAGTTCTCCTTCCAACCCCCCGATCAGTACAGGGGCCTCCCCTTTCCCCTCCTGAACCAGTAGAGGGCACCACTTTTCTGCCTGCGCTAGTAGTGTACAGGGGTTACCACCACCCCAAATCAGTACAGGGTGACTTCTCCCTGGGCCAGTATAGGGCCCCATCCAGGGCTAATGCAGTGAACAGGGGTCCCCCCCGATCAGTACAGGGGTCACCCCTTTACCCTCCTGCACCAGTAGAGGGGACTTTTCTCCCTGGGCCAGTATTAGTATAGGGCCCCCCATCCAGGTGTAGTGTAGTGAACAGGGCCCCCCCCCCCCCACAATAAGTACAGATGTCACCCATTCACTGGAATTAGTGAAGCGGGTGGCCACCATACAGAACCGTGGCTGTATACACAGACAGGACAGTATATAGGGGGCCCGGTGTATACACGTGGAATGATTCTCATACACTAGATGCACAGAGGAGAGGAATGTACAGGAGACTTTGTATTGGGGGGGGGGCAGTATAGACATGAAGGGGTGTATAGGAGTATACAGAGGATTATGGGGGAGGGGAGGGGTCAGACCTCCATACAGTGGATGGGATGTACAGGACATGGTGGGGGGAGGGGAGTACATTATGTACAGAAGTAACATGTCAGTCCAATATATGGGTGTGGCAGGCCAGTATAGGGACACATGGGGCCCCAGAAGTACACAGGGGGCCAACTACAAACAGGAGGGGGGGGGGACTTCCATTTATACCCACAGCACCCCCCATACATACAGCACCCTTTACAAAGGAGGGGGGCCACACATGCAGTGAGGTCCCCATAAGGAAAACCCAAAAAACAGAGGGGCCCTTGTGTATACATAGTATGGGCCACCCCCCATACATCAGGGGCCCTATGTCTATGAATATCCACAGAAAGGGCCCCCCATATATACATACAGAACCCCCTCTACACAGTAGAGGGGCCACACATAGTTGGGTCCCCATAAAGGACCACCCACAGAATAGAGGGGCCCCCTGTATACATAACATGGGGCCCCCTGTACATCAGGGGCCACATACACCCCCATGTGTAGACAGTGGGGCCCCCCCTATACATCAGGGGTCATCTGTGTCATGCAGAAGGGGCCTCATCTATGAAGATCCACCCACAGGGGCCCCATATATACACATACAGCACCCTCTACACAGGGGGGCCACATATAGTGGGGTCCCCATAAAATAGAAGGGGTCCCACATAACCGAGGGGCCTCCCTATATACATAACATGGAGCCCCCTGTATAATCAGGGGGTCATATATGCGTTACACACATACAGGAGGGGCCCTATAGACTCGGGACCCCCAGCTACACACAGGGCCCCCCCTCATACATGTCCATGGGGCCCCCCCTCTATACACAGTCCCCATTCCCCCCACCCGGGCCCCGCCCTGAGGCGCCCACGTACCGTGAGGCCCCCGAAGCCCCCTCCGGGGTAGGCGGCCCACACTCCGTGCGGAGGAGCCAAGGCGTAGATGGCGCAGTCCGTGCACACGGTGCCGTCCACCAAGGTGTTGACGTAATCTATCCAGGACATGGCGGGTGTTCCTCAGACGGGTGTGTGAGAGAGCGGAGAAGGGAAAGACGCCTCGTGCTCCTGGAGGGGTGGTGCGCGCGCAGAGTCCTGTACCGCCTGCCCCGCCCCTTATAAAGCGCGCCCGACACGAGGGGCGTGTGTGGAATGAAGGGGGCGGAGCCGCCTCCGACAGGAGAGCGGAGGGGAAGGGTGGGCGGGGTTTTGCTGCGAACAGGAAACAGCGGTTTGAAGGGAGAAGAGAAGGGGGAGGAGGCGTGTCGGCGGCCTCGAGCCGAGCAGAGCGTGCTCCCGGGCAGGGCGCGGCCGGGGGGGCAAGTGCGCGTGCGCGGAGTAAAAAAAAAAAAAAGGCGACGGATGTTGCGCGTGGAAGGGTACGGCGGACGTAAAAAAAAAGTTGACGCATGCGTGGTGGTGATGACGGGTCAAGGTGTACATTGTGCTTTATAAAGAGACTATATTGTATATAGGAGGTGATCACAAGGCCATAGAGGAGGGGGTGTTATTGATAACAGCTTAAATCCCCCCTTCTTTATCAGAATCAGTGTCATCATCCAGTGAGGGCGCCCCCTCCCAGCCACAGCCCAATACTGATTGATCACATGACCTCCCTACTTTAATAAGATTGGTTTAGAGTCATCACATGACCTCCCTACTTTAATAAGATTGGTTTAGAGTCATCACATGACCTCCCTACTTTAATAAGATTGGTTTAGAGTCATCACATGACCTCTCTACTTTAATAAGATTGGTTTAGAGTCATCACATGACCTCTCTACTTTAATAAGATTGGTTTAGAGTCATCACATGACCTCTCTACTTTAATTGCATTGGTTTAGAGTCGTCACATGACCTCTCTACTTTAATAAGATTGGTTTAGAGTCATCACATGACCTCTCTACTTTAATAAGATTGGTTTAGAGTCGTCACATGACCTCTCTACTTTAATAAGATTGGTTTAGAGTCATCACATGACCTCTCTACTTTAATAAGATTGGTTTAGAGTCATCACATGACCTCTCTACTTTAATAAGATTGGTTTAGAGTCATCACATGACCTCTCTACTTTAATAAGATTGGTTTAGAGTCATCACATGACCTCTCTACTTTAATAAGATTGGTTTAGAGTCGTCACATGACCTCTCTACATTAATTAGATTGGTTTAGAGTCATCACATGATCTCTCTACATTGGCACTTCCTTTCTCTCTGCACTTTGATTTAAAGCGTTTGTTACCCCGACACTTCATATTCCTGATATGTGGCTGCCGTACCATGTACTTGTACGAGAAAGTATCCTGTTTTCTTTGTATTGCTTCTTTCATGTGAAATCCCTAGTTTTACTGCCAGTCCCGCTGCTTTCCTATTAAAAACTGACCAAACTAGGCATGAGAGCACAGCATGGTCAGTTCTCTAGCTATGCTGGGAGGTTTGATTACGTTGGCTATTAGCGATCACATGACCTCTCAGCTTTGATTACGTTGGCTATTAGCGATCACATGACCTCTCAAATTTGATTACAAATGCTGTTAGTGATCACATGAACTCTCAGGTTTGATTACCTTGGCTGTTAGTTATCACACAACCTCTCAGATTTGATTAGGTTGGCTGTTAGTGATCACATGACCTCTCAGCTTTGATTACGTTGGCTATTAGTGATCAAATGACCTCTCAGATTTGATTAGGTTGGCTGTTAGTGATCACATGACCTCTCAGCTTTGATTACGTTGGCTATTAGTGATCAAATGACCTCTCAGCTTTGATTACGTTGGCTATTAGTGATCAAATGACCTCTCAGATTTGATTACATTGGCTGTTAGTGATCACATGACCTCTCAGATTTGATTAGGTTGGCTATTAGTGATCACATGACCTCTCGGCTTTGATTACATTAGCTATTAGTGATCCCATGACATCTAAGCTTTGATTACATTGGCTATCGGTGATCACATGACCTCTCAGCTTTGATTACGTTGGCTATTAGTTATCACACGACCTCTCAGATTTGATTACATTGGCTGTTAGTGATCACATGACCTCTCAGATTTGATTAGGTTGGCTGTTAGTTATCACATGACCTCTCAGATTTGATTACATTGGCTGTTAGTGATCACATGACCTCTCAGATTTGATTACATTGGCTGTTAGTGATCACATGACCTCTCAGATTTGATTACATTGGCTGTTAGTGATCACATGACCTCTCAGCTTTGATTACGTTGGCTATTAGTGATCACATGACCTCTCGGCCTTGATTACATTGGCTATTAGTGATCACATGACCTCTCGGCTTTGATTACATTAGCTATTAGTGATCACATGACATCTAAGCTTTGATTACATTGGCTATCGGTGATCACATGACCTCTCAGATTTGATTACATTGGCTGTTAGTGATCACATGACCTCTCAGCTTTGATTACGTTGGCTATTAGTGATCACATGACCTCTCGGCTTTGATTACATTAGCTATTAGTGATCACATGACCTCTCAGCTTTGATTACGTTGGCTATTAGTGATCACATGACCTCTCAGATTTGATTACATTGGCTGTTAGTGATCACATGACCTCTCAGCTTTGATTACGTTGGCTATTAGTGATCACATGACCTCTCGGCCTTGATTACATTGGCTATTAGTGATCACATGACCTCTCGGCTTTGATTACATTAGCTATTAGTGATCACATGACCTCTGGGCTTTGATTACATTGGCTATCGGTGATCACATGACCTCTCAGCTTTGATTACGTTGACTCCAAGGTTTCATAAAACCCTTGACTTTCACTAGACTGGCTTCTAAAGAGGACCTGTCATTTACTGTACAGGTCTCCATAAATAAATTACAGACACATCATAATGGATAGGAACAGCATAATTTTTCAGAAAAGCTCAGTTTCTATAATTAAAAATCCATCCTTGTCACCTCTAAGCTGAAGTCTTAGACCAGGAAGTAGATTGTGACCTTGGATGATGCCTAAACAAAGATGGTGGCATCATTTTGAAAAGAATAGCAGATGAAGGCAGTATCAGTTGGAGTACTGTGATCTCCGTGAGAGGTAATACATACCTTGAAATGTTAGACTGACGTATTATGCATGGACTTTACATATATCTGATGACAGGTCCACTTGAGTGATCATGTCATGTTACTGTTATTAGGAAACCCCCTGTTCCATCGGGGTTTGGTAGGCAGTTGTCTAGAGCAGCCCATAGACCCCAGATCCCCGCCAGACAGAGATACTCAACCCTCCCTTACACAAACACTCCTGATACCAACATTCTACTTCTCGTCTTCCAATTGTCCCCATAAATCTGGCCATCAGTGATCCTCAACCATAGTGGCACCAGGGCCCGCTAAATTCTTCCAAAACCTCCCATTCCCTGACAGTAAAAACATATAATCAAAGTATGGGCATGGTAAATAGGTCTTTTAAAGGGAGTATAGGAGGTACTGTAATATACCTAGTAAGTAGGGAGGGTCCTCTTCCCATCACATGGAGCTTCACCTTCATCGAGTCAATGGAAGATGGACACCAAAGAAAACAATGGGAATTGTCCTATACAATTTAATTATAATCGATAGATAGATAGATAGATAGATAGATACGTGTAGATAGATAGATGTTCAAAAATCCAACAGCGGTAGGGAAGGTTGTAGACTATGCGCTTCTTGGATCAATGTCCACTTCTTCAGGGAATAGGAGGTCAATATAGGGACATCATTGCACAAGAACCTTTATACTTTCTATATCAATCAATTTTTATTAAAAGATTTATAGACATACATAAGAGCAAGCACAACTCTAGTCGATAAGTATACATACACATGATCAGTGCATAGGCCAATGTTAATTTGAGTCTGAGAAAGCTTTTTCTAGAGCAAGTGGAGTGGTGTCGGCGGAGTCACAGGGGGCGGTTGCCCTGGGCCCAAAATTCTTAGGGCGTGCAAAATTAGTAAGGATTCTGGGGGGGGGGAAGAGGCAGGAGATGAGTCTGTGTGCTCTTCCATTTTGGTCCTGCCAGTGGAGCACTCCCTCCTCTCTCTCTCTCCTCTCTTATGCCCCGTACACACGGTCGGAGAATCCGACCACAAAATCCTTTGGATTTTTTTTCGACGGACTTTGTCCGAAACTGGTGTTGCATACACACGGTCGGACAAAGTTATCGGAAAATCCGATCATTCTGAACGTGATGACGTTCGTCCGTTACGACGGGACTATGTTCACGTTAGTAGCCAATAGCTTTGGTCTCATAATTTGATCTGAGCATGCGTGGCACTTTGTTCGTTGGAATTCTTGACACACGATCGGAAAAAGGCTGGTAGGATTTTGTTGTCGGAAAATTTGAGATCCTGCTCTCAAATTTTTTCCTTCGGAAATTCCGACGTAAAAAGTCCGATGGAGCCCACACACGGGCGGATTTTCCCGACAACATGGTCCGATCGGACATTTTCCGTCGGAATTTCCGACCGTGTGTACGGGGCATTAGGCTGTGTAGGCTGGTCCGGCTGGGTGGTTCTAGGTCGGAATGTGCGGAGTCGAGGAGAGCAAATGTTGTGCTCCCACTGAATTTGTGGCAGTGTGCTGTTCTGGGCAGTTGAAGCCAAGAAACCAGCTGAAATCTATCAATAATTAGAAAGCAATCCCACCCCTTGTCAGTGCAAACTATTATCAGGTGGTTCAGTCTCTACTGATGGCCCATAAAAAGGTGTCTCATTACCAAGGTGTCACACAAGAAACATCTCATGGTGAGTAAAAGCAATAAGCTCTCTCAAGACCTTTCGAAATCTTATTGTGGCAAAACATATGGATGGCATTGGATACAGAAGGATTTCTAAACTTTTGAATGTTCCAGTGAGCACTGTTGGGGTCATAATCCGGAAGGGGATATCATTTTACCATAAACCAGCCACTATCAGGTGCTCCTCGCATGATTTCTGACAGAGGAGTGAAAAGAAGGATACAATTGTTTCAAAGAAAACAATAAGTAATGCACTCAACCGCCATGGCTGGTATGCGTGCTCAGCAGGCAAGACTCTATTGCTGAAGAAAAAGCATGTTGAAGGTCGTTTAAAGTTTGCTGCATAACATTTAGACAAGCCTGTGAAATACTGGGATACTGGGAGAATAAAGTCAGCTCAGATGAGACCAAGATTGAACTCTTTGGAGGCCATAATACACACCATGTTTGGAGGTCAAATGGCACATCACCCCAAAAACATCCCCCATACCAACAGTGAGGTTTGGAGATGGGAACATCATGGTGTGGGGATGTTTTTGAGCATACGGTACTGGCAAACTTCATGTAGCACTAACCCCCGAAGGAGCTGCTGGTTTTATTTGGGCTTACCGTTATCTCACCTGTTTGTTGCTCCGTCTTGGGGATCCCGTGGGAAAGTGACCCAAAGAATGTGGAAACTGACACTGAATCCTCTTTTTGGGTTATTTATTTAGAACAAAGACAGAGTCTCTCAATAAAGGGCAGAGGGGTAGGAGTGAGTTCAGGCACATGGTATTGCGGGTTCAAGTTCTCTTTGGTGATCTAGAAGACAATAGTTCCTCTTGGTAGATCTAGCCACCACCTGATAAGTCCCTCTCACTGGACCTAGCAGCCGGTGGGGTATTTAACACAGTCTCTGCCACAGACGTGTGAATTTAAGCTTTAGCGTTACTGAGAGATTGAAGAATAATTCCATACAATACCAGTCTCTTTCAGCTGAACCGGCGGTACTGTAGGCAATGTGATCTGGGTTGCGTCCTTCAACTAAGTCTCCAGGCTCCTCCAGAGAAACCAGCCTTGCGCACGGTCTTCTCCTGAAAGAGTCCTCCCCTTGATCCTCCAGTTGCTGGGCCTCTCCATTCAGACGAGACGGCACCGGACCATCCCTGGTTCAATAGGCTCCAAGATCCGCTTGGGCCTATACTCTTAGTTGCGCTGCCTCGGGCTAGCTAGCCCCGAGACACAGGATGCATAGTCCCGCACCCCAGGCCAGGAGGGCCATGGGACTGGGTCAGGAGGGCCACCAGAACCAAAAAGACAGAAAATAATCCCCCGCCAACATGGCGTCAGTACCTTAAATACCACCCCCAGAATTCACAGCAGGAAAACACTCCCACTAGGTTGGTTACGAGAGATACCGTATATACTCGAGTATAAGCCGAGTTTTTCAGCACATTTTTTTGTGCTGAAAGTGCCCCCCTCGGCTTATACTCGAGTCAAGCACTTTTCTGCAGAAAAAAAAACATTTCCGACCCGACTTTGCGGCCCCATATCTCGGGGCCACTTAGTGCTAGGAACCCCAAATTTGGTGTGCAAACCCAACACTATAACATATACAAATTTGGAGTTCCTAGCACCAAGTGGCCCCGAGATACGGGGCCTAAAGTCGGTTCGGAAAATGTCATTCTCTGCTGCAGAAAAGTGCTTGGCATTTTCTGACCCGACTTTGGGGCCCCATATCTCGGGGCCACTTGGTGCTATGAACCCCAGTGCAAACCCAGTGGAACCAGCACTACAACATATTCACAGATGGGGTTCCTAGCACCAAGTGGCCCCGAGATACAGGGCCCCAAATTTGGTCAACTGTGTCCATCTGCAGCAATGTCATTTCGGGACCCTTTGAGAATTTTGGCTGCAGCTAGGGGGCATCTAGGAACCCTTAACTACCAAGTTTGAAGTTCAGGGGACCTATGGCTGCAAATGGGCACAAAGAGGCATGCAAATGGGCACAGTGAGGCTGCAAATGGGCATTGTTGACCCTCTTTTCCACTTACAGTAGCTGTGCATTTCTCACCCTAGACTTATACTCGAGTCAATAAGTTTTCCCATTTTTTTGTGGTAAAATTAGGTGCCTCGGCTTATATTGGGGTCGGCTTATACTCGAGTATATACGGTGTATTCAATGGCACATGGATGCATGTAAATGGTATTTAATGCATTCAGCTAGACTGCGTCTCTACGGTCAAGGAGAACCCAGTGCAACCCAGCTGGACTGGTACAGAAACCAGCAATTTAGAGAAATTAGCCAAAATGGAATGGGCCAAAATCACACCTGAGCAACTCATGTGACTAGTTTCTCCATACAGGAAGCGTATTGAAGCTGTTATTACCAACAAAGGATTTCGTACCAATTATTAAATATATTTCAGTTAGCGTATTCAATACTTTTTCCCTGTGTCATTCCATTTTATTACACAGAACTTCATTTCTGAAATGATTTGTTTTGGTTGTGGATGGCATGGATTGTTACCGACATGTGGTCATGTCAATAGCACCTTAATGCCGCGTTCCCACGACCGGTTTTCCCGTCGGAATAAACTCCGGAGGTTTTTCCGACGGAGTTCCGCTGAAACTGTCTTGCCTACACACGATCAAACCAAAGTCCGACCGTCTAGAACGCGGTGACGTACAACACGTACGACGGGACTAGAAAAAGGAAGTTCAATAGCCAATAGCCAATAGCTTCCGTCTCGTACTTGCTTCAGAGCATGCGTCGTTTTTGGTCCGTTGGAACAGCATACAGACGAGCGTTTTTTTACGATAGTAATTGGTTCCGTCGGAAATATTTAAAACATGTTCTATTTCTAGGTCCGTCAGGCTTTTTCGGAAAAAAAAAAAGTTCCATGAGGCCCCTACACGAAAGGAATATCCGATGAAAAGCTTCCGTCTGACTTTTTCTGTCGGACATTCCGCTCGTGTGTACACGGCATTAGAAATATAATTATCTAGAAAAATGGTGACGTGTTCAATACCTATTTTACCCGCTGTATATATATATATATATATATATATATATATATATATATATATATATATATATATATATTTATCTATCTATCTATATATCTATCTATCTATCTAGATAGATAGATAGATAGATAGATAGATAGATAGATAGATAGATATCTATATATATACACAGTGCCTTGAAAAAGTATTGATAGCCCTTAACATTTTCCACATTTTGTCATGTTACAAGCAAAAAAACGTAAATGTATTTTATTGGGATTTAATGTGCTAGACCACAAAGTGCCACATAATTGTGAAGTTGAAGGAAAATGATAAATGGTTTTTCAATTTTTTTTTACAAATAAATATGTGAAAAGTGGGGGGTATTTGTATAGCGCCCCCCGGAGTCAATACTTTATAAAACCACCTTTCACTGCAATTTACAGCTGCAAGTCTTTTTGGGGATGTCTCTACCAGCTTTGCACATCTAGAGGGACATTTCTGCCCATTCTACTTTTCAAAATATCTCAAGCTCTGTCAGATTGGATGGAGAACGTCTGTGAGCAGCAATTTTCAAGTCTTGCCACAGATTCTCAATTGGTGTTAGGAACATATTATAAGGTGTGGTGTCACCCCAACATCACCTCCATCCCCCATACAATACATACCCTGTTTCCCCGAAAATAAGACCTAGGGTGATTGTCGGTGATGGCTGCAATATAAGCCCTACCCCCGAAATAAGCCCTACCCTGTTTCCCCGAAAATAAGCCCTACCCTGAAAATAAGACCTACAAGGAATTTAAAGCGAAGTTCCACTCAAAAATTGAACTTCCGCTTTAACCACTCCTCACCCCCTTACATGTCACATTTGGCATGTAATTTTTTTTTGGGGGGGGGGAGTGGGGGCTTCATTAGGAGGGGGACTTCCTGTCCCACTTCCTCCTTCCGCCCAGGAACCGCCTAGGCGACGCCTCCCTCTAGGCGATCTCCTGGGACACGTGACAGGTCCCAGGAGATCGCCTATCCACTCTGGGAGCGCAGCGCGGCTCGCACATGCGCCGTGTGTGCCCGGCCGTGAAGAGGTAAGCTGTCACGGCCGGGTGCCCTTAGTGGAAATGGCGGCGCCGGCGAAGAGGAGGGGGAGAGGAGCGACACCCCGTTCGGCCGCATCGCTGGACCGTGGAACAGGTAAGTGTCATTTTTTTTTAAAGTCAGCAACTACACTTTTTGTAGCTGCTGACTTTTAAAATGCCTGGAACTCCCCTTTAACTAGGGCTTATTTGGGGGGCAGAGCTTATATTGCAGCCATCACCAACAATCACGCTAGGTCTTATATGTAAAAATACAGATTTATTTCAACTTGTCGTCCATGTGAAACACGACAGCAGTAATATGCAGGCCGATGGGGTATACATACCGTGTGTAAAGAAAACAATCCACATACGTAGGTAAATAAATCAGATAAAAACAGTATACAGGCATCAAAAATATACAAGCATCAGTAGTAGCTGACGCATTTCGCAAGACCACGCTCGCTTCTTCAGGTGTGGATGCTCTGATATAGCTGAAATACAAGTAATATACCAAGTGAAGGAATGTTACACAGTATTGGCATGGAGGTGAATGGCCAGAGGGGTTTGAGTACAAGACCCCTTACTCACCAATGGGCTGGGCTAGGTCATCAATCACTGACCCCCACAGGCGGGCAGCAGCAACAGACATCCAGGTCGGGAGCTAGAGGTAGCCCCTACGCACACAACAGCTGCACCTTCATGCCAATCCTGTGTAACATACATGCACTTTGTATATTACATGTTTTGCAGCTATATCAACCCCTGAAAAAGCGAGCGTGGTCTCGCAAAATGCGTCAGAAACTACTGATGCATGTATATTTTTGATGCCTGTGCACTGTTTTTATACCATTTATTTACCTATGTATGTGGATTGTTTTCTTTTCACACTGTATGTATACCCCATCGGCCTGCATGTTACTGCTGTCGTGTTTCACATGCACGACAAGTTGAAATAAATCTGTATTTTTTAATTACTCATGGTATGTTCATTGGCTAAACATACTCACCTCATTTAAAGTCCCAGGGCGACTCCTATGTACCTCAATGTGATTTAGGTCTGGACTGTGACTGGACCATTCTAACATATGAATATGCTTTGATCTAAACCATTCCATTGTAGCTCTGGCTGTATGTTTAGGGTTGTTGTCCTCCTGGAAGGTGAACCTCCGCTCCAGTATCAAAGCTTTTGCAGACCCTAACAGGTTTTCTTCTAATATTGCCCTGTATTTGGCTCCATCCATCTTCCCATCAACACTGACCAGCTTCCCTGTCCCTGCTGAAGAAAAGCATCCCCACAACATGATGCTGCCACCACCATGTTTCACAGTGGGGATGGTGTGTTCAGGGTGATGTGCAGTGTTAGTTTTCTGCCACACATAGCGTTTTGCTTTTAGGCCAAAAAGTTCAATTTTGGTCTCATCTGACCAGAGCACCTTCTTCCACATGTTTGCTGTGTCCCCCACATGGCTTCTCACAAACTGCAGAAGGGACTTCTTATGGCTTTCTTTCATCAATGTCTTTCTTCTTGCCACTCTTCCATAAAGGCCGGATTTGTGGAGAACACGACTAAAGCCCCATACACACGGTCGGATTTTTGCATGGATTCTGTCCGATCGGACAATGTTGTTGAAAAATCAGACCGTGTGTAGGCACCATCGGACAGTGTACGTCGGATTGTCCGACGGACAAAGTCCTATCTCCTGCTGGATAGATTTTCCGACAACACGGTCCGATCACACCAAATCCGATCATGTGTACGGTTGTCCGACGGACAAAGTGCTACGCATGCTCAGATCACATTACAAGACCAAAGCTATTGGCTACTAGCCTCTACGTAGTCCCGTCGTAGGCAACAAACGTCACCACGTTCAGAATGATCGGATTTTCCGACAACTTTGTCCGACCGTGTGTATGCAACACCAACATCGGACAAAGTATGACGGACAGGATCCGACCGACCTGGTCCTCGGATAATCCGCGCGTGTGTATGGGGCTTAATAGTTGTCCTGTGGACAGATTCTCCCACCTGAGCTGTGGAACTCTGCAGCTCCTCCAGAGTTCCCATGGGCCTCTTGGCTCTTCTCTGATGAATGCTCTCCTTGCCCGGCTGGTCAGTTTAGGTGGACGGCCATGACTTGGTAGGTTTGCAGTTGTGCCATACTCTTTCCATTTTCAGATGATGGATTGAACAGAACTCCGTGAGATGTTCAAAGCTTGGGATATTTTTTTTATAACCTAACCCTGCTTTATACTTCTCCACAACTTTATCCCTGACCTGTCTGGTGTGTTCCTTGGCCTTCATGATGCTGTTTGTTCACTAAGGTTCTCTAACAAACCTCTGAGGGCTTCACAGAACATCTGTATTTATACTGAGATTAAATTACACACAGGTGGACTCTATTTACCAATTAGGTGACTTCTAAAGGCAATTGGTTCCACTAGATTTTAGTTAGGGGTATCAGAGTAAAGGAAGCTGAATACAAATGTACGCCACACTTTTCACATATTTATTTGTAAAAAATGTTGAAAACCATTTATCATTTTCCTTCCAATTCACAATTATGTGCCACTTTGTGTTGGTCTATCACATAAAAACCCAATAAAATACATTTATGTTTTTGGTTGTAACATGACAAAATGTGGAAATTTTTTTTTAAGGCCACACTATGTAGACACCTGACCATCACACCTACCTACATAGACAAAAGTATGTGGACACCAGACCATCACATCTACCTATATGGCCAAAAGTATGTGGACACCAGACCATCACACCTAGTATATGGCCAAAAGTATGTGGATACCTGACCATCACACCTAGTATATGGCCAAAAGTATGTGGATACCTGACCATCACACCTTCTATATGGCCAAAAGTATGTGGATACCTGACCATCACACCTTCTATATGGCCAAAAGTGTGTGGACACCTGACCATCACGCCTACTATATGGCCAAAAGTGTGTGGACACCTGACCATCACGCCTACTATATGGCCAAAAGTATGTGCACACCTGACCATTACACCTACCTACATGGGCAAAGGTATGTGCACACCTGAACATCACATCTACTATATTGTCAAACGTATGTGGACACCTGACCATCACACATATCTACATGGCCAAAAGTATGTGGACACCTGACCATCACACATATCTACATGGCCAAAAGTATGTGGACACCTGACCATCTAACCTATCCACATAGACAAATTTAGGTGGATACCTTACCATCACATCTAGTATATGGTGAAAAGTATGTGGGCACCTGACCATCAAGCCTCTCTACATGGACAAAACAATGTGGATACCTGACCATATCACCTAGTATATGGCCAAAAGTATGTGGGCACCTGACCATCAAACCTACCTACATGGCCAAAAGTATGTGGACACCCGACCATCACACCCATCTACTAAGCCAAAGTATGTGGACACCTGACCATCACACTTACTATATGGCAAACAAGTATGTGGACACCAGACCATCACACCTACCTACATGACCAAAAGTATGTGGACACCTGACCATCACACCTACTATATGGCAAAAAAGTATGTGGAAGCCTGACCATCACACTTACCATATGGCCATATAGTGTATACAATGTTCTATTTCTGGTTTGATTAGCTGACACCACTTTACTCTTTTCCTTAGGCCTCTGCCATGCCTCCTATCAATGTCGTCTTTTCCTTAAACCACATCAAAGGTTTATTGTAAAGGGATTGTGAAGTACAAATTGGTTTCTATAATAGAACAAGTAACAACCTCGTAAATGTCATAAGAACATACCAGAGTGGTGAAAATCTTTGAGGAGGCTTTTCCTACGTGGGGCTGAGCTTCGGGTTGTATATAAATTCTGCCAACGGGCAAAGAAAGTGGCCAGGTTACCCACCCGAACAATGTGTGCATGTTGTTGTTCTATCTATCTATCTATCTATCTATCTATCTATCTATCTATCTATCTATCTATCTATCTATCTATCTATCTATCTATCTATTATCTGTCTATCCTCTTTGGCGTGCTCTAACTCTACCTTTTCTATTTCTCATATTATAAATAAAATGAGGACTTCGACATGGAGAATGAGACATAGAAGAGATTGCCAGGTGGGGAAGCTCTCCACCATCCACCGAATTCTCAGTTTAGGGTGAACCAATGGTGTGGCCATTGTAGCACATACGTGATGTCAACTTTCACACAGCAAAGAGTTTCACTCGCTTGCATTTTTCCCTTCAGCTAAAAAAGAAGTACACATATACAGAACTCTAATTTTGACACTTCTGTATTTCTCCAGCCGTCACTTCCTTCCCGTGGAGAGCGACGTTGTGGCCCCGGCCACCATCCTGCCTTATATGGTGCTCTGTGCTGGTGTGTACCGGAACCTCCGCGGTCACGTCTCCCCCCCCCCCCCCCCCCCGGCATCGCACTTTTCACAACTTATCGCCTTTGTGCTGACAGTTTCCACCCCGTCTTCACACCACAGAACCATAAGAACCTGTCTTACTATACTTCATTATATATGTGTCTGTATATTAGAGTGTCAGCTTGGCAGGACACACCTCTCTCTACATACTATATCTGAATCATCTCTGTATATTAGAGTGTCAGCTCTGCAGGAGACACATCTCTCTATATACTGTATCCTCTCTGTATATTAGAGTGTCAGCTCTGCAGGATACACATCTCTCTATATACTGTATCCTCTCTGTATATTAGAGTGTCAGCTCTGCAGGACACACATCTCTCTATATACTATATCCTCTCTGTATATTAGAGTGTCAGCTCTGCAGGAGACACACCTCTCTATATACTGTATCCTCTCTGTATATTAGAGTGTCAGCTCTGCAGGACACACATCTCTCTATATACTATATCCTCGCTGTATATTAGAGTGTCAGCTCTGCAGGACACACATCCCTCTATATACTATATCCTCGCTGTATATTAGAGTGTCAGCTCTGCAGGAGACACACCTCTCTATATACTGTATCCTCGCTGTATATTAGAGTACCAGCTCTGCAGGACACACATCTCTCTATATACTATATCCTCGCTGTATATTAGAGTGTCAGCTCTGCAGGACACACATCCCTCTATATACTATATCCTCGCTGTATATTAGAGTGTCAGCTCTGCAGGAGACACACCTCTCTATATACTGTATCCTCGCTGTATATTAGAGTACCAGCTCTGCAGGACACACATCTCTCTATATATTGTATCCTCTCTGTATATTAGAGTGTCAGCTCTGCAGGAGACACATCTCTCTATATACTGTATCCTCCCTGTTTATTAGAGTGTCAGCTCTGCAGGAGACACATCTCTCTATATATTGTATCCTCTCTGTATATTAGAGTGTCAGCTCTGCAGGACACACATCTCTCTATATACTATATCCTCGCTGTATATTAGAGTGTCAGCTCTGCAGGACACACATCCCTCTATATACTATATCCTCGCTGTATATTAGAGTGTCAGCTCTGCAGGAGACACACCTCTCTATATACTGTATCCTCGCTGTATATTAGAGTACCAGCTCTGCAGGACACACATCTCTCTATATATTGTATCCTCTCTGTATATTAGAGTGTCAGCTCTGCAGGAGACACATCTCTCTATATACTGTATCCTCCCTGTTTATTAGAGTGTCAGCTCTGCAGGAGACACATCTCTCTATATATTGTATCCTCTCTGTATATTAGAGTGTCAGCTCTGCAGGAGACACATCTCTCTATATACTGTATCCTCTCTGTATATTAGAGTGTCAGCTCTGCAGGATACACATCTCTTTATATACTGTATCCTCTCTGTATATTATAGTGTCAGCTCTGCAGGACACATCTCTCTCTATATATTGTATCCTCTTTGTATATTAGAGTGTCAGTTCTGCAGGAGACACATCTCTCTATATACTGTATCCTCTCTGTGTATTAGAGTGTCAGCTCTGCAGGATACACATCTCTCTATATATTGTATCCTCTCTGTATATTAGAGTGTCAGCTCTGCAGGAGACACCTCTCTCTATATACTGTATCCTCTCTTTATATTAGAGTGTCAGCTCTGCAGGAGACACATCTCTTTATATACTGTATCCTCTCTTTGTATATTAGAGTGTCAGCTCTTCAGGAGACACCTCTCTCTATATACTGTATCCTCTCTCTATATTAGAGTGTCAGCTCTGCAGGAGGCACATCTCTCTATATACTGTATCCTCTCTGTATATTAGAGTGTCAGCTCTGCAGGATACACATCTCTCTATATACTGTATCCTCTCTGTATATTAGTGTCAGCTCTGCAGGATACACATCTCTTTATATACTGTATCTGTATCCTCTCTCTGTAAATTAAAGTGTCAGCTCTGCAGGATACACATCTCTCTATATACTGTATCCTCTCTGTATATTATAGTGTCAGCTCTGCAGGACACATCTCTCTCTATATATTGTATCCTCTTTGTATATTAGAGTGTCAGTTCTGCAGGAGACACATCTCTCTATATACTGTATCCTCTCTGTGTATTAGAGTGTCAGCTCTGCAGGATACACATCTCTCTATATATTGTATCCTCTCTGTATATTAGAGTGTCAGCTCTGCAGGAGACACCTCTCTCTATATACTGTATCCTCTCTGTATATTAGAGTGTCAGCTCTGCAGGAGACACATCTCTTTATATACTGTATCCTCTCTTTGTATATTAGAGTGTCAGCTCTGCAGGATACACATCTCTCTATATACTGTATCCTCTCTGTATATTAGTGTCAGCTCTGCAGGATACACATCTCTTTATATACTGTATCTGTATCCTCTCTGTATATTAGAGTGTCAGATCTGCAGGATACACATCTCTTTATATACTGTATCTGTATCCTCTCTCTGTAAATTAAAGTGTCAGCTCTGCAGGATACACATCTCTCTATATACTGTATCCTCTCTGTGTATTAGAGTGTCAGCTCTGCAGGAGACACATCTCTCTATATACTGTATCCTCTCTGTATACTAGAGTGTCAGCTCTGCAGGACACACATCCCTCTATATACTGAATATGTATCCTCTCTGTATATTAGAGTGTCAGCTCTGCAGGATACACATGTCTCTATATACTGTATCCTCTCTGTATATTAGAGTGTCAGCTCTGCAGGACACACATCTCGGTATATACTGTATCCTCTCTGTATATTAGTGTGTCAGCTCTGCAGGACACACAACTCTCTATATATTGTATCCTCTCTGTATATTAGAGTGTCAGCTCTGCAGGAGACACCTCTCTCTATATACTGTATCCTCTCTGTATATTAGAGTGCCAGCTCTGCAGGATACACATCTCTTTATATACTGTATCCTCTCTGTATATTAGAGTGTCAGCTCTGCATGATACACATCTCTCTATATACTGTATCCTCGCCGTGTATTAGAGTGTCAGCTCTACAGGACACACATCCCTCTATATACTGTATCCTCTCTGTATATTAGAGTAGCAGCTCTGCAGGAGACACCTCTCTCTATATACTGTATCCTCTCTGTATATTAGAGTGTCAGCTCTGCAGGAGACACCTCTCTCTATATACTGTATCCTCTCTGTGTATTAGAGTGTCAGCTCTGCAGGAGACACATCTCTCTATATACTGTATCCTCTCTGTGTATTAGAGTGTCAGCTCTGCAGGAGACACATCTCTCTATATACTGTATCCTCTCTGTGTATTAGAGTGTCAGCTCTGCAGGATACACATCTCTCTATATACTGTATTCTCTCTGTGTATTAGAGTGTCAGCTCTGCAGGAGACACATCTCTCTATATACTGTATCCTCTCTGTGTATTAGAGTGTCAGCTCTGCAGCATAGTACAGTGAATGTTGGTATGACATGATCCAGTCTTGGGACAGACACTGGGCGTAGTTTGTCATAGATCATTTATATGAAGACAGGAGGGACGGATAGGGAAAGTGGTTATTATGGGCTGGGTCTCAGTCCCGGTGACTTGCGTGGATGTGTCAGGTCTGCGGGCACCGGGCGTGCCCCTTCTCTAACCTATATAATTTTTTTTATTACGGTATAGCTGTGCAGAGCGCCTGGCCTCTCATTTCCTGCCTGGTGCAGTGTGCAGGATATGTGTCATCCTCACATCAGACACCGGCCTATGTAATAGTCATAGGACACCTCCAGCAAGCTGAGGCCAAATCTTCCATCTGGTCGACCAATATCAAGTGTATCTAAATGCAAGAAGGAAAATTTAATATATTACAGTCCTTAGATGTGGTGGCTGCATTAGTTTTATTTTTTTCTGGCTATTTTATTTTCCCCTGGTGATCCTGCCAGACATCCTGTCCTGGGGTGACACCACTTACTGAAATACATCCGTCTAGGAGCAGCACTGTCACTAAAAGCAGCTGTTTGGGCCTGCTGCCAGCATGCTAGCAACCAATGATGTTGTGCAGGCCTGCTGCCAGCATACTAGCAACCAATGATGATGCTCTGCTGGCTGCCAGCGTTGTAGCAACCAGTGATGCTGTGCAGGCTGGCTGCTAGCGTCATAGCAACAAATCATTTTGTGCAGGCTGGCTCCCAGCATCCTAGCAACCAATGATGCTACAAAAGCTGTCTGCTAGCGTCCTAGAAACCAGCAATGCTGTTTGGGCTGGCTGCTAGTGTCCTAGCAACCAATGATGTTATGCAGGCCACCTGCCAGCGTCCTAGCAACCATTGATGGTGTGCAGTCTGGCTGCTAGTGTCCTAGCAACCAATAATGACGTGTGGGCCAGCTGCCAGAGTACTAGCAACCAATGATGCTGCACAGGCTGGCTGCCAGAGTCCTAGCAACCAATGATGCTGCACAGACTGGCTGTCAGAGTCCTAGCAACCAATGATGTTGCACAGACTGGCTGCCAGAGTCCTAGCAACCAATTATGCTGCACAGACTGGCTGCCATACCTCCAAGCATTTTGAGATGGGAATGACGGACACCTACTAGCAAACATATGTAGGCATAGGACATGCCCCTCTGCCACGCCCCCTTAAAGGGGAAATTATTATTTTATATTGGCTTTTAAAATTGTCAAATGCAGCAATTTAGATTTTGGATGAAAGGTGTAGGGAAACACCCTTTGAAAGATAAAAAGTGGATTTTATATACAACTATATAGATCAGACCAAAATGAGGGACAAATGAGGAGTAAAGAGGGACATTGCTCCAAATCAAGGACATTCCCTTTAAAATCAGGGACAGTTGGGAGCTATGCCAGAGTCCTAGCAACCAATGATGTTGCCCACATTGGCTGCCAGAGTCCTAGAAATCAAAAACATTGCGTGGGCCAGCTGCCAGTATCCTAAGAACTATTAATGCTGCGCAAGCTGGCTGCTAAAGTCCTAGCAACCAATGATGCTGCACAGACAGGCTGCCAGAGCCCTAGCAACCAATAATACTGCACAGACTGGCTGCCAGAGTCCTAGCAACCAACAATGTTGCACACACTGGCTGCCAGAGTCCTAGCAACCAATAATATTACATGAGCTAGCTGCCAGTATCCTAAGAACCATTGATGATGCGCAAGCTGGCTTCTAAAGTCCTAGCAACCAATGATGCTGCACAGACTGGGTGCCAGAGTCTTAGCAACCAATGATGCTGCACAGACTGGGTGCCAGAGTCTTAGCAACCAATGATGCTGCAAATACTGGGTACCAGAGTCCTAGCAACCAACGATGTTGCACACACTGGCTGCCAGAGTCCAGGCAACCAATAATGTTGCGTGGGCCAGCTGCCAGTATCCTAAGAACCATTGATGCTGTGCAAGCTGGCTGCTAAAGTCCTAGCAACCAATGATTCTGCACAGACTGGCTGCCAGAGCCATAGCAACCAATGATGCTGCACAGACTGGCTGCCAGAGTCCTAGCAACCAACGATGTTGCACACAATGGCTGCCAGAGATCTAGCAACCAATAATGTTGCGTGGGCCAGCTGCCAGTATCCTAAGAACCATTAATGCTGTGCAAGCTGGCTGCTAAAGTCCTAGGAACCAATGATGCTGCACAGACTGGCTGCCAGAGTCCTAGCAACCAACAATGTTGCACACATTGGCTGCCAGAGTCCTAGCAACCAATAATATTGTGTGGGCTAGCTGCCAGTATCCTAAGAACCATTGATGCTGTGCAAGCTGGCTGCTAAATACCTAGCAACCAATGATGCTGCACAGACTGGCTGCCAGAGCCATAGCAACCAATGATGCTGCACAGACTGGCTGCCAGAGTCCTAGCAACCAACAATGTTGCACACACTGGCTGCCAGGGTCCTAGCAACCAATAATGTTGCGTGGGCCAGCTGCCAGTATCCTAAGAAACATTGATGCTGCGCAAGCTGGCTGCTACAGTCCTAGCAACCAATGATGCTGCACAGATTGGGTGCCAGAGTCCTAGCAACCAATGATGCTGCATAAACTGGGTGCCAGAGTCCTAGCAACCAATGATGCTGCACAGACTGGCTGCCAGAGTCCTAGCAACCAATGATGCTGTGTAGGCCAGCTACCAGCATCCCAGCAACCAATCACATGTCCATGGGTTTACGTGGTTTACCTGATCACAAAACTCAGCAATAACCTGATTATACAATCTCCCAAGAATCTCCTGGCTACTTTCTCACTGAGGCAGTTTTCAGGCATTTTACCACTCAAAATAGCACCTGTAAAGCGCCTCAAAACTGCCTCTCATGCCTCCCCAGTGTGAAAACCGAGTGCTTTCACACTGGGGGGATGCGCTTGCGGGGCGGGAAAAAAAGTCCTGCAAGCCGCATCTTTGGGGCAGTGTAGGAGCTGTGTATACACTGCTCCTACACCACCCCTGCCCATTGGAATGAATGGGCAGCGCTTCCAAACAATGCAACATGGGCGATTTTATCCCCTTCTTGGGGGTTAAAAGCGCCCCCCCCCCCCTAGCGACCAGGAAGCGCCGCTTAAACAGCGGCAAAGCACCACTACAACAGGCGGTGCTTTACCACTAACGGACCCGCCACCCCAGTGTGAAAGCAGCCTTATGGCCCGCACACACGATACGAAAATCTGACAAAAAATACCGCTTTCGACGCGATCAGAGCTTGCGAGAGCCGATCATGATATTATTAGATCAGACAAGCAGGAAAAATTTTCCTTTAGTCAGTACAGTTGTCGAATTTTCACGACTTTAGTAACCTATTCAATTTCTACTTGCGACGAGTAAGCAAAAAAAAGTCAGCCGTTCTGTCAGCCGATCTGTCGTCCGGTTTTCGGTTCGTGTGTACGGGGGGGCATTAGATTTTCGGAAACAACCATAAAGTCTTATGTGACCGGTCTGCTCCGTCTCTGTGTAGTCAGGTCGGCCCCCAACACAACAATAGAAGGAGATTGCCCATTCATTAAAGAGATCTGGGCTGGGAGATCGATTCCTGATATCAGAAGGGTGGTGGTGGTGGGGGGGGACCCTCAGGGGTGTCTCTGATGAGGGGAAGGGAGGAGGTCATGGGACATTTTTTTCGGGACCCCTGAGGTCAGATACAAGGTTGGAGATAAAAGCCCTTACACAGATTTTGCATTCTTGGCATAATGTCAGTTCTTGTTGGGTCCTGCGCTCTGCAGGGGTCCTGGAATGTCAGGAATGGCACTCGTCATTTTACGGGGTGGAGGGGGCGGAGGGGGTATCTGGTGGTCTGTGTGTAAACATCGTTATCACACTTCTGTATCATAAAAAATCAGCTTTACTGAAAATCACATTCACTGTAATAATTGTAATATAAAAATAATATAATAATGTAATATAAATGTAATAATGTGTTATTCCCGGGACCGGTCACATCTGGGAAGGGCAATCAAAAAAACTGAAATATTGGGATGGGTAGGGGACCACGTGGAATGGCATCTCTTTAAAGAGACCCTGTCACCAGCTGGAAAAAGCTGAGAACGAGTGAATATTTTAAATGATTAAAAGTAATAATAATAATATTAAAATACAATTAATAATAGCACATAATATTACTATCGACAATGAAAATAATATTAAAATACACATAATAATAGCACATAATATTACTATCGATAATGAAAATAATATTAGAATACAGTTAATAATAGCACATAATATTACTATCGACAATGAAAATAATATTAAAATACAGTTAATTATAGCACATAATATTACTATCGATAATGAAAATAATATTAGAATACAGTTAATAATAGCACATAATATTACTATCGATAATGAAAATAATATTAGAATACAGTTAATAATAGCACATAATATTACTATCGATAATGAAAATAATATTAGAATACAGTTAATAATAGCACATAATATTACTATCGATAATGAAAATAATATTAGAATACAGTTAATAATAGCACATAATATTACTATCGATAATGAAAACAATATTAAAATACAGTTAATAATAGCACATAATATTACTATCGATAATGAAAACAATATTAAAATACAGTTAATAATAGCACATAATATTACTATCGATAATGAAAATAATATTAAAATACAGTTAATAATAGCACATAATATTACTATCGACAATGAAAATAATATTAAAATACACATAATAATAGCACATAATATTACTATCGATAATGAAAATAATATTAGAATACAGTTAATAATAGCACATAATATTACTATCGATAATGAAAATAATATTAGAATACAGTTAATTATAGCACATAATATTACTATCGATAATGAAAATAATATTAGAATACAGTTAATAATAGCACATAATATTACTATCGATAATGAAAATAATATTAGAATACAGTTAATAATAGCACATAATATTACTATCGATAATGAAAATAATATTAGAATACAGTTAATAATAGCACATAATATTACTATCGATAATGAAAATAATATTAGAATACAGTTAATAATAGCACATAATATTACTATCGATAATGAAAATAATATTAAAATACAGTTAATAATAGCACATTAATCACAGCTACGTGACGGGGATCTAATATGAAAAACTGCGGATGGGTGTTGTTTGGGGTGGGGGGCGGGCGGGGGGGATATGGGGTGCACAGTGGGGTCCCCTTCTCGCCAGGGAAACTTGTTTACAGCAGAAGGTACCAGGCTGTCGAGAAAGCCCGGAGGGGGAGGGGGGGGCGATGATGGTGGGCGCGGGGGGCTAAGCATGGTATTATGTTATGTTTGTGCTGTAAGTTTGGGTATCATAATAGCCGACAGACGGGATGTAGGTTAATGTTTTACTATATGACACTGCTTGGGGTTTACACTGTGTGGTTTAGAAGCCATATATACCACTGTTATTACTTATTGTATGTCATTATGGTCCTATTTCGCACTTTAGGAAGTTATGCACATTCCTATCCTAAGAAGCCTCATGCTACCTCACGCACCCAAAAAAAGACAAAAAGGTCTGGGGGCCTGGGGAGGGAGGGAGCTCCCCCTCATGGTCCCTTGCTGAACACACTCCCGATTAGGTAAGCGTCGAATCGGCTGGCGCCGACAGACGTTCACACAGCAGGACAGCTGTTAATTTAGGGTACGCTCCTGCTGGTCAGGGCGCACCGCGAGCATATTTGCTCAGTACACACCTAGGACTGATTTGAAAGTCCGCTCTTCTTCTATATCTACACCTCTTTCTGTTTCACACCTTTCTATATCCCCCCCCCTACCCCCCTGTCCCCATCCCCACTTCCAACACAACCCTTGAGTCTACACGGCCATGGAGGCATTACATATTGTCTCGCTGAATACAAAGGGGCTTAACGTCCCAGAAAAAAGGAAAATGCTATTGCACGACATGAAACAGATGAGGGCAGACATAGTGCTACTACAAGAAACACGTTTCAGGGAGAACAATTTCCCAATTTTGAAAAACAGGCACTACCCTACGGTCTATCACTCCACCCACGCGGACGCTGAGTCCAGAGGGGTGTCCACTCAGATTGCAGCAAGAGTCCCTTGGACATTGATCAACCAAAAGACAGACCCGGCGGGAAGATTCTTGTTTCTGAAAGGGCTAATTGGGGGGGAAAAGGTAACCATTGCGAACCTGTACGTCCCAAACAACCAACAAGACTCCTTCATTAGGAAGCATTTAGAAGTCCTCCGAAATTTTGCAGAAGGACAGCTAATAGTAGGGGGAGACCTAAACATCCCCCTGAGACCCGACAGAAGACACATCCACAGGAACCTCTTCGTTCCCCAGGGGGGGCACGCAGAGCAATCCACACAGCATTACATGACGCAAGACTAGTGGACGCCTGGCGCCTCTTCCACCCGGGTGAAAGGGATTACACGTTTTTCTCCCGCACTCACCAGGTATATTCAAGATTAGACCACTTCCTGATCCCCCACCACCAGCTGCAAGCAGTTAAAAATACATCCATAGGCTCTATCACCTGGTCAGACCATGCACCTGTGACATTGACATACGCACTGACTGACTACAACACAAAGCAAAGACAAACATGGAGGCTTAATGAAAGCCTACTCCAAGACCCAGAAACCCTAGCAGACATCACAAAAGAAATAGGCCACTACTTTCGCACAAACATTACTCCTGAATGTAACTTGGGGCTTGTGTGGGAAGCGCACAAAGCAGTGATCCGAGGCGTGCTGATAAAGCATGGAGCGAGGATCAAGAAAGTGAGAACAACCCAGATGATGGGATTACTAGACAAACTTCAGAAATTAGAAACAGAACACAAGCAGACACCGACCAGGACAATAGGGAACGAACTGGACGAAATACGTACAAAACTGATTGACTTACTCCAATTTAAAGCCAAGGCGGCACTACAGATCTCCCGTAGACGGTCGTACGAGTCGGGAAATAAATGCGGCAGATTACTAGCGCAATCCCCGAAGGCCCAGACGGCAGCATCCTATATACCACATATACACGACTCAACAGGACAGAAAAAAACGTTGCCTAAACAAATCGCCCAGGAGTTCAAGTCTTACTATGAATCTTTATACAACTTGAACACTGTACGGCCACCGGTAGAAAAGGTGAGGGACTATATAAGAGACTCCATGATGCCCTCATTGGAGACAGAAACATGCCAGCTTCTAGAAGAGCCCATAACCTTGATAGAATTGCAGGGAGCATTTGCAAATACTAAAAAAGGTAAGGCCCCGGGGCCAGATGGCCTCACGACGCATTACTACCAGACGTTCTTCCCATCGCTGGGTAACCACTTGGTGGCACTTTTTAATGACCTCGGCAAGGGAGGTAAACTACACGACACCACGCTACAGGCCCAAATAGCGGTAATACCAAAGGAGGGGAAAGACCCAGGACAATGCGGGAGCTACCGCCCGATATCCCTGCTGAACACAGACTTGAAGCTGTTCACGAAGATATTGGCCACGAGACTCCAATCACATGTACCCCGAGTGGTTCACCTGGACCAGGTCGGTTTTTTCTGTCGTCCAGGGAAGCGAGGGACAACACTACTAAAGTGCTAAACCTGCTATACCACACATCACTCACAAAAACACCAAGTGTCTTTCTCAGCACTGATGCTGAGAAAGCATTTGATAGGGTAAGCTGGGACTTTATGTTTGCCACACTAAAACATTTGGGCCTTGGGAACAACATGGTGAACTGGGTAGCGGCAATATATACGATGCCAGCGGCAAGAGTAAAAGCAAATGGAATCTTATCAGACCCCTTTCTAATTAAAAACGGGACACGTCAGGGATGCCCACTCTCACCCATCCTCTTTGCAATCTCACTGGAACCATTCCTAGCGCACGTACGAAAAAACGCAAATATCACAGGGATCCTGGTACAACAGACCCAATACAAAGTGTCGGCGTACGCCGATGACTTAATGTTTACCCTTTCAAATCCGGTGATATCCCTCCCTAACTTGCTGCACGAGTTCAAAACATACGGCAAGTTGTCGAATCTAAAGATCAACTTTGCCAAATCAGAGGCGATGGGGATAAACATACTACCAGCCCAACTTACTCAACTCCAATCCAGCTTCAAGCTGAAATGGACGTCGACAGCCCTGAAATACCTAGGCACGCACATCCCCCAGAACTTCGCGAAAATTTACGATCTCAACTTTCCCCCCCTCCTTCACAGAGTCAGGACAGTGCTACAGCAATGGCAATCTGGCCTACATTCGTGGCTAGGTCGTTGTAACATCTTGAAAATGTCTATTCTCCCGAAGTTCCTTTACCTAATGCAAGCCCTACCGATACACATACCACACACCTACTTTAAGCAAATACAATCCCTGTTCACGCAGTTCGTCTGGGCGGGAAAGAGACCTAGACTTGCCAATAAAATACTAGTCCTTCCCAAACAGTCAGGTGGCTTGGCATTACCTAACATACGAGCCTATTACCAAGCGGCACACCTGGGTAGGTTACTGGATTGGTGCCGTCACCAGGAGACCAAGTTGTGGGCTCAGGTGGAGCAGGCCCAAAGCAGGACACCCCTCAGGGGACTCCCATGGTGCTACCTGGGACTACCACCGGAGACCAAAAGACACCCGCTGATAGGGAACACGGCCAAGATATGCGCACACCTCATCTCTCTGGGTTCAATATCGAGCCCAAACTCACCTCTCTACCCAATACTGGGGAACCCCCTATTCACCCCAGGGGTGGGAAACGGACCCTTTAGACATCTAGCAGAGTCAGGCATACACCAAGCCCGCCAATTTAGCTCTAGGGGACGGTGGAAATCGATTGCAGAGCTAACAGACCCTACGGGCCCCTTCCACCTAGAGTTTATGAGTGCCCTACAAATCCACCATTTTCTTAGGACCATTCCACCACCCCCGGACAATGACCAACAACTTACGACACTGGAAGACTTGTGCAACGACACTGGTGCCTTGCCTCATACACTATCCCTGACTTACACTCTGATAAACAAACCCGCAGAGGACTTTGTGCCACCGGGAATACTTAAATGGGAAGAAGATCTGGGAACTCAGTTTAGCCCCACCAAAAGACAACATATCCTCCAATATACTCATAAATCATCTATTTGTGCCAAGTCCCAGGAAACCAACTATAAAATCATGTCACAATGGTACAAAACCCCGGATAGGCTACATAAGATCTTCCCGACGACATCGGATCTATGCTGGCGTTGTCAGTCTGAGAAAGGGACACTGCTGCATATCTTCTGGGCATGCCCTAAGCTACAGCATTTCTGGGGGGTGATTCGAGAGACAATACAAGGGCTCACGGAAAGGCCCATTCCGGCCGATCCAGCATTTTTTCTTCTTCACGCGAATGACATTCCGAATAGGACATATAAGAAATCTGTCATACGTCACCTACTCGATGCCGCTAAGGCATGCATCCCCCTCCTCTGGAAGTCTACCCACCCACCGTCCATTAACTTATGGCTTCAAAAAGTTGACGACATAAGGAGGATGGAAGACCTCATTCTCACAGCGCAAAATAGACAAGAGACCTTCACCAAAACGTGGCAATTATGGACCATGTTCATATATTCGACAGAAGGCCAAGCACTGCGTGGCCCTGAAGCAAACCCTTAACTACAAGTCTAGGGGGGTCACCAATATAATCACACCCTGAACAGAAAAACAGACCAACAGGCGACCTAGACATATCACTTGACCGCCGGACGCTCCATGGCCGCGGGCGGCCCCCCCCTCAAACCCTTACCCTCCCTCCCCCCTCTTTCCTGCCCTTCCTACCTCCATATTTCCCTTCTCCCTCTTTAACCATCTTATAACTCCACCCCTCGCCTTTCACTCCTGTCATCTATCTCTTCTTCCTCTTCTTCTTCTTCTCGCTCCCCCCCCTGGGACTTTGAGCTGCGGCAGATTCCCCACAAGAGTGGGGACCGTGGTGAGAAGTCGGGGGGGCGGGGAACTCATTACACACAGATAAATAGGAAAAGGAAAATGTGGGACAGGGACTGCGAATATTTACACAGCTCCCTTACGGTACAAGAAAACTTAGGAGAACAAGGGGTAGAGACTATACTAATATCTCACTACGAGATGTTGACTACCTCATAACCCCCCCCAACCAAACATGTACTAACCACGCTAAGCAGAAGCAAGGGAACTATATCCCGGACAAATCACAATCAGACAGCCTATCACATAACGCTCCAGGGAAGGGTTCAATAGTGGCTAGTTTGGTATACATATTTGTTTTCTACTGATTGCCGATTAATGTCTGTAAGGTATGATGTAATGTTATGTAAATTGTTGGTCCATGCGGACCCTGTTCCGAAGTTAAATAAAAAATTAAAAAAAAAAAAAAAAAAAAAATAATAGCACATTAACATTAATAATATTGAAATACAATTAATAATAGCACATAATATTACTATCGACAATGAAAATAATATTATAATACAGTTAATAATAGCACATAATATTACTATCGACAATGAAAATAATATTATAATACAGTTAATAATAGCACATAATATTACTATCGATAATGAAAATAATATTAAAATACAGTTAATAATAGCACATTAACATTAATAATATTGAAATACAATTAATAATAGCACATAATATTACTATCGACAATGAAAATAATATTATAATACAGTTAATAATAGCACATAATATTACTATCGACAATGAAAATAATATTATAATACAGTTAATAATAGCACATAATATTACTATCGACAATGAAAATAATATTATAATACAGTTAATAATAGCACATAATATTACTATCGATAATGAAAATAATATTAACATACAGTTAATAATAGCACATAATATTACTAACGACAATGAAAATAATATTATAATACAGTTAATAATAGCACATAATATTACTATCGACAATGAAAATAATATTATAATACAGTTAATAATAGCACATAATATTACTATCGACAATGAAAATAATATTATAATATAGTTAATAATAGCACATAATATTACTATCGACAATGAAAATAATATTAAAATACAGTTAATAATAGCACATAATATTACTATTGACAATAAAAATATTAGCATTAATAATAGGTAGAATAGTGTATATAGTCATGGCATGGTGAAGAATACTGCAGGTATAGGCTGATATTATTATTATTTATTATTCATTTCATATTTTAGATTCAGCTCCTCTGCTCCTTCTTCCACATCCCTACATAACCTTTTTTTTATGGATCCAGGTTTTGTCTGGAAGTGAACAGTGATAGAGCCTTTGCGACACGCTGATCGTGGATGCAATGCTCTGCGGGCTGCAATGCACTTTGGTCATAAGATCAGCTGTTGTTGCATTTATTCCTTATTTGCAAAACGGGGGGGGGGGGGGGGGGGGGGGGGGGGGGGGCTTATCTTTTGACTTTTCCATTGGCACCGAGGTAAGGCCCGTTCAGCTGCCCGATCGCTTCCACGTGTACAAGTAACATGTGTGCGCGGTCTGTGCTCTGATAGCTTCAAAGGAGGACAGAGGTGATATTTGAGGTCTAATAGACCCCTGATGTCTCCCTAAAGAGAACCTGTCATTTGCATTGTGCTTATCAGCCTCCTTGGGATTACAATAACCATAGCTCCCAACTGTCCCTGATTTCGAGGGACTGTCCCTGATTTGGAGCAATGTCCCTCTGTCCCTCATTCGTCCCTCATTTTGGTCTGATCTATATAGTTGTATATAACATGCACTTTTTATCTATCAAAAAGTGTTTTCCAGCTCTAAACCTTCCATCTGATTTATAAATTGCTGCCTTTGTAAATTCCAAAAGCCAATATAAAGGAATAATAGTGGTAAAAAAAAAAAAGCACTTGTAAGTTTAACCAATCTTGTTTTTTTTGTACAATTCTCCTTTAAGGGGGCGTGGCCAGGGGTGTGTCCTATGCCCGCATACTTTTGCTGATAGGCGTCCATCATTACCATCTCAAAATGTTGGGAGGTATGCAATAACCACTTGAAGACCGCAATACATACTTTCACATCGGTACTTATACCGGGAGGATACCTGCAGCTACAAGCATCACATTCCACCCAACTTTCTGGGATGGGAACGAGGGACACCTATCAGCAAAAGTATGTAGGCATAGGACACACCTCCCTGCCACGCCCTCTTAAAGGAGAATTATTATTTTTTTACCACTACTATTCCTTTATATTGGCTTTTGGAATTTACAAATGCAGAAATGTAGAAATTGGGTGAAGCTTTAGCACTGGGGAAACACTTTTTGAAAGAAAAAAAGTGCATTTTATATACAACTATATAGATCAGACCAAAATCAGGGACAAACGAGCAGGAAAGAGGTACATTGTTCTAAATCAGGGACAGTCCCTCGCAATCCGGGACAGTCCCTCGAAATCCGGGACAGTTGGGAGCTATGGTATCATCTCGGTATTGATTTTTCCAGGAGGCGATTGGCTTTTTTTTCTGTAAAAGTCATCCGAGTGGCTAATTAGGCGCTGGATTGCTTTTACAGGCGGCAGGTGGGGTCACCACCTTCCCCCTTACCCGCCGCCCGCCAGTGGCTCCCCAGGCTCTCTCTCCGTCCCACCAAAGAACCTGGAAGTGAAGCCGGTGTTCTATCAGAAAGCCGCTACCCATCTAGCGTTGCCACCTATCCCGGATTCACCCGGTACAGTCCGTGTTCTGAATCATGTGTCCGGGTTTCAGACTGTCTGAAACCCAGACACAATATTCAGACAGGACTGCACCCCCAACCCCCCCCCCCCCCCCCCCCCAACTTAGGCATGCCATGGCACACTTTATACACCCAGTGCGATTCCCCCTTTCACCCGGGTTGCACACACCTATGCTCCCCATTAATCAAGTACCACAAGCACTCAGTGCCTAGTCCCCCTCCCTCCCTTCTCTGTCCTGCCCCTGAGCAAGTGAGTACACTAAGGTAAGGGGGACTCAGATGTAAGGGGTGCTCTGTGGATTCTGATGAAAGGGGGAGCTTTGGGAACCCTGATTGAATGGGGAATGCTGGGAATTCTGATGTTAGTGGGGGGCTTTGGTAAGCAGAAACCCCCTTACATCAAAGTTCCATTTTATACCACAATCCGCAGTGTTCCCCCATAAAAAAATAAAAAACAAATGGCCATGTGCCACTAAAGTGTTCGGGTTTGGCTTGAAAAAAGGTGGCAACCCTATACCCATCAGAAAGTGCAACCATAGTGATGTTCCGTCTCGGCCATCTTGGTACACCCGCCCTCGGCCACACTAAGCCTACACGAAGCGGACATCTTGTTACACCCACCGAAGTCTTGCATTTCGCACTTATTTTTTACCACTAAACTGAGCTTATACAGGATTTTGAAATCCGTCAAACTGTTTTGATGTTGAATCTTAAAAGCAGTGGTCTTTTGTCAGACCTGTGAGATCAGCAGGCTTTGCCACTGCTTTTAAAAAAATCAACATCAAAACAGTGTCAGGGATTTTCGCGGATTACTGTATTTCACTATATGAGCCGAGTTTACTGGTAAAAATACCGTACGTGTGAAATGCAAGACTTTGGTGGATGTAAAAAAGATGTCCGCTTGCCGCCTTCTGACTGTAGGCAGTCTGCAGGTGAGTGCGGGTGTACCAAGATGGCCGCAACGAAACGCATTTTCTGATGGGTAGCTGCTTTCTGACAGGACACCGGCAGCGGTTCCACCGGCTTACCATAGAGCTTTTGCGAGGACCGGAAGGTCCCCAATGAGCTTTATGGTAGAGGAGACCGGTAGCGACGAGCAGCGACGGCAGCGCCATTTTAAAAAAATGAAAAGCATCTGATTACACCAATCTTGGTTTGATCTAATTCCTTTAAGGGCAGAGGAGAGATGTGGGGTCTAATAGACCTCACATCTCTCCATAAAGAGTACCTGTCACTGCCTATTGCAAGGGATGTTTACATTCCTTGTGACAGAAATTATATATATTTTTTTGGGGGGGTAATAAATACCACCAAAAAATATATAAAAAAATGAATCTCTTTCTCAGTTTAGGCCGATATGTATTCTTCTAGATATTTTTGGTAAAAAAAATCGCAATAGGCATATATTGATTGGTTTGCGTAAAAGGTATAGCGTCTACAAAATAGAGGATAGATTTATGGCATTTTTATTATTTTTTTTTTATTAGTAATGGTGGCGATCTGCAATTTTTATCACGACTGCGATATTATGGCGGCCACATCAGACACTTTTGACACTATTTTGGGACCTTTGTCATTTATACAGCAATCAGTGCTATAAAAATGCACTGATTACTGTGTAAATGACACTGGCAGGGAAGTGGTTAAACACTAGGGGGCGATCAAGGGGTTAAGTGTGTCCTAGGAAGTGATTCTAACTGTAGGGGGGATGGGCTCACTACAACATGACAGAGATCACTGCTCCCAATGACAGGGAGCAGCGGATCTCTGTCATGTCAGCCTTGGTGCCTGGTGCCATTTTTTTTTTTTTTTAGAACTTTATCGAAATGTCACAAAGCGGTGATGTAGACTGCACCACGCTGCGCTGAAAAACAGTACCGCATGCTGTACTTTTTTTTTTTTTTTAGCACACACCACCCCAATGTGGTATTGTGAAGTGGCCTCATAGGGACTAAGGCTGTCTTGTCCTGCGTTGTGACCACACCTAGTGTAAAAGAACCCTAGCCTTTCTCAACCTTTTTAACACAGAGGAACCCTTGAATTAACTTTTCAGTCTCAAGGAACTCCTGCGAAGAATTACTATATCTACAACTCTTGATACCTTAGTGTGATGGTCAGTGGGAAGAATGCTCCTTACATTTGTGGTCATTGGGAAGAATTCCCTCCTTATAGATGGCTAAAAAGATCGATGGTGTCAGTGGGAACTTATCTAAGAGGTAGAAATTGCTCATCTCTCAAGGAACCTCTTGCAACTGCTGGAGGAACCCTAGGGTTCCATGGGACCTGGTTGAGGTAGAATGCTCCTTACACCATTAGAGATGGCTAAAAAGATCAATGGTGTCAGTGGGAACTTATCTAAGAGGAAGAATAGGCTCATTGCTCAAGGAACCTCTTGCAATATTTGGAGGAAACCTAGGGTTCATGGGACCTGGTTGAGGAAGAATGCTCCTTACACCCTAATAGATGGCTAAAAAGATCAATGGTGTCAGTGGGAACTTATCTAAAAGGTACAAATTGCTCATCTCTCAAGGAACCTCTTGCAACTGCTGGAGGAACCCTAGGGTCCCATGGGACCTGGTTGAGGAAGAATGCTCCTTACACCCTAATAGATGGCTAAAAAGATCAATGGTGTCAGTGGAAACTTATCTAAGAGGTACAAATTGCTCATCTCTCAAGGAACCTCTTGCAACTGCTGGAGGAACCCTAGGGTTCCATGGGACCTGGTTGAGGAAGAATGCTCCTTACACCCTAATAGATGGCTAAAAGGATCAATGGTGTCAGTGGGAACTTATCTAAGAGGTACAAATTGCTCATCTCTCAAGGAACCTCTTGCAACTGCTGGAGGAAACCTAGGGTTCAATGGGACCTGGTTGAGGAAGAATGCTCGTTACACCCTTATAGATGGCTAAAAAGATCAATGGTGTTAGTGGGAACTTATCTAAGATCAAGAAAAGGCTCATTGCTCATGGAACCTCTTGCAATATTTGGAGGAAACCTAGGCTTCCATGGGACCTGGTTGATAAAGAATGCTCTTTACACCCTTATAGATGGCTAGAAAGATCAATGGTGTCAGTGGGAACTTATCTAAGAGGAAGAAAAGGTTCATTGCTCAAGGAACCCCTAGCAACTTCCGGAGGAACCCTAGTTTAGAATCCCTGCCTTAAAGTGTCTGTCAAGCTAAAATTTACCGTCGTCATTATCTCTTTGCTATAACTTGCATTGGCAACAGGTCCCATTTTAACCAGCCAGGTAGAAATTTTAGCACAAATGCAGGGGCCACATGCAGACTCAATGCAGACTTAATGCAGGAATGGCTCATTGCTCAAGGAACCTCTTGCAACCTCTGGAGGAAATCTAGGGTTCCATGGGACCTGGTTGAGGGAGAATGCTCCTTACACCCTAATAGATGGCTAAAAAGCTCAATGGTGTTAGTGTGAACTTATGTAAGAGGAAGAAAAGGTTCATTGCTCAAGGAACCTCTTGCAATATTTGGAGGAAACTTAGGCTTCCATGGGACCTGGTTGAGAAAGAATACTCCTTACACTCTTATAGATGGCTAAAAAGCTCAATGGTGTCAGTGGGAACTTATCTAAGAGGTAGAAATTGCTCTTCTCTCAAGGAACCTCTTGCAACCTTTGGAAGAAACCTAGGGTTCCATGGGACCTGGTTGAAGTAGAATGCTCCTTACACCCTAATAGATGGCTAAAAAGATCAATGGTGTCAGTGGGAACTTATCTAAGTGAAGAAAGGGCACATTGCTCAAGGAACCTCTTGCAATATTTGGAGGAAGCCTAGGCTTCCATGGGACCTGGTTGAGGTAGAATGCTCCTTACACCCTTATAGATGGCTAAAAGGATCAATGGTGTCAGTGGGAACTTATCTAAGAGGAAGAAAGGGCTTATTGCTCAAGGAACCTCTTGCAATATTTGGAGGAACCCTAGGCTTCCATGGGACCTGGTTGAGAAAGAATGCTCTTTACACCCTTATAGATGGCTAAAAAGATCAATGGTGTCAGTGGGAACTTATCTATAAGGTAGACATTGCTCATCTCTCAAGGAACCTCTTGCAACCTTTTGAGGAAACCTAGGCTTCCATGGGACCTGGTTGAGGAAGAATGCTCCTTACACCCCTATAGATGGTTAAAAAGATCAATGGTGTCAGTGGGAACTTTTCTAAGAGGAAGAAAAGGCTCATTGCTCATGGAACCTCTTGCAATATTTGGAGGAAACCTAGACTTCCATGGGACCTGGTTGAGGTAGAATGCTCCTTACACCCTTATAGATGGCTAAAAAGATCAATGGTGTCAGTGGGAACTTATCTAAGAGGAACAAAGGGCTCATTGCCCAAGGAACCCCTAGCAACCTCCGGAGGAACCCTAGTTGAGAATCCCTGCCTTAAAGTGTCTGTCAAGCTAAAATTTACTGTCGTCATGATCTCTTTGCTATAACTTGCATTGGCAACAGGTCCCATTTTAACCAGCATTGGCAACAGGTCCCATTTTAACCAGCCAGGTAGAAATTTTAGCACAAATGCAGGGGCCACATGCAGACCCCATGCAGACTTAATGCAGACCCCATGCAGACTTCATGCAGACTTCACGCAGACCCCATGCAGACTTCATGCAGACCCCATGCAGACCCCATGCAGACTTCATGCAAACCCCATGCAGACTTCATGCAAACCCCATGCAGACTTCATGCAGACCCCATGCAGACTTCATGCAGACCCCATGCAGACTTCATGCAGACCCCATGCAGACTTCATGCAGACCCCATGCAGACTTCATGCAGACCCCATGCAGACTTCACGCAGACCCCATGCAGACTTCACGCAGACCCCATGCAGACTTCACGCAGACCCCATGCAGACTTCATGCAGACTCCATGCAGACTTCATGCAGACTTCATGCAGAACCCATGCAGACTTCATGCAGACCCCATGCAGACCCCGTGCAGACTTCATGCAGACTTCATGCAGACCCCATGCAGACTTCATGCAGACCCCATGCAGACTTCATGCAGAACCCATGCAGACCCCATGCAGACTTCATGCAGACCCCATGCAGACTTCATGCAGACTCCATGCAGACTTCATGCAGACTTCATGCAAACCCCATGCAGACTTCATGCAGACCCCATGCAGACTTCATGCAGAACCCATGCAGACTTCATGCAGAACCCATGCAGACTTCATGCAGACCCCATGCAGACTTCATGCAGACTCCATGCAGACCCCATGCAGACTTCATGCAGACTTCATGCAGACTTCATGCAGACTTCATGCAGACTCCATGCAGATATCATCAGGGATGCACTCTGAACGTAGTCCTGGAACACAGGGACGGTGCATATTGACACTCTGATGGTACACAGGATTCTCCAGGCAGGATTTTGGACACGTTCTGCGTTTTTTTGCAGATAAAAGTAAAGTTTCCTTTTAGTTGCTGGCAGCCGGTGCTGACATTCTCCAGGCCTTGTATAGACATGCTGAGGAATGACCTATGACGAATCTATTCTATATGGAACGACTCCCAAATTACAGATCTTCCATGATCCCCACAGGAGGCGGCCAGCTATGCGCCTCTCTGAGCACGGAGGTGGGCGCTTCGCCGCCTTGTCGAAAAGCATAATTCTGATACTAATTATTATGGCAATAAAACTTACGTATTTTTTTATTACAGCCATAAAACATATTTTTTTTTGTTTTTTGTTTTTGCCATTAGCCTGAAGATTTTATGTGTTCTCATAAAGCTGGCGGGTAAAATACCTCCCTCTGCTGTCATCACGTTTGGACGTTTGGAAAAGATCTGTTTAATGGGGATCTCCAGGCAAACAGCTGAAATGCACACAAATTAAATATATCCCCAGATTTCCAAATGATATCTGGACACACCCTACTGGCCACGCCCACTTTTAATCACACTCATTAAAAAAAATCATACCTTCTTTTTGTAGACACACCCACAAAATAAAAACCCCTTTTTAACACGCCCTTAAACGATTGGTCACAGACTTCTGGAATAAGAGGCAGGTGAGGTATAAAGAGAACGTGTCTTAAGCACCCAGAGAAATGGCTTGGCACGCGTACTGTGGTGCAGTGATCTGGGGGTGTGGCCGAATTGCAGTGGCAGTTGGAAGGGCTTAAAGGGATATGGGTAAATAAATTCTGAGCTTACTCTGCCCTGGGTCAAGAGTGCAGTGCACACAGTGTCCAGAGGTCAGAAATGAAGGGTCAGGAGTATAGAATGCACAGAGTGCAGGGGTCAGGAATGTGGAACACAAATATTGCAGGGGTCAGGAGTGCAGAACACTCAGAGGGCAGGGGTCAGGAGTGTGGAACACAAATAGTGCAGGGGTAAAGAGTGCCGGACACTCAGAGGGCAGGGGTCAGGAGTGTGGAACACAAATAGTGCAGGGGTAAAGAGTGCCGGACACTCAGAGTGCAGGGGTCAGGAGTGTGGAACACAAATAGTGCAGGGGTCAGGAGTGTGGAGCACAAATAGTGCAGGGGTCAGGAGTGTGGAACACAAATAGTGCAGGGGTCAGGAGTGTGGAACACAAATAGTGCAGGGGTCAGGAGTGTGGAACACAAATAGTGCAGGGGTCAGGAGTGCAGAACACTAATGCTGCGCACACACGGTCTGAATTTCCGATGGAAACAGTCCGATAGGAGCTTTTCAATGGATTTCCCGACCGTGTGTATGCCCATCGGTCTTTTTCTGTCGGAATTTCCAACGGACTTTGAATTGAGAACCTGTTCTCAATTTTTCCGACGGAAAATCTTTCTATCGGATTTTCCGATCGTCTGTAGCAATTCCGACACGCAAAATTCCGACGCATGCTCGGAAACAATTCGACGCATGCTCAGAAGCATTAAACTTCCCTTTTATAGTGCCGTCGAACGTGTTTTATGCCGATGTGTTACTGGCCGTCGGAATTTGGTGTGATCGTGTGTAGGCAAGACGGTTTGAGCAAAATTCCGTCGGAATTCCGACGGGAAAACCATCAGAGCGTTTTCCGACGAGAATTCCGACCGCGTGTACGCGGCATAAGAGTGCAGGGGTCAGGAGTGTGGAACACAAATAGTGCAGGGGTCAGGAGTGCAGAACACTCAGAGTGCAGGGGTCAGGAGTGCAGAACACTCAGAGTGTAGGGGTCAGGAGTGTGGAACACAAATAGTGCAGGGGTCAGGAGTGTTAAATGCACAGAGTACAAAGGTCAGGAGTGCGGAATGAACAGAGTACAAAGGTCAGGAGTGCGGAATGCACAGAGTACAAAGGTCATGAGTGCGGAATGCACAGAGTACAGGGGCCAGGAGTGTGGAATGCACAGAGTAAAAAGGTCAGGAGTGCAGAATGCACAGAGTACAGGGGTCAGGGGTGTGGAATACACAGAGTACAAAGGTCAGGAGTGCAGAATGCACAGAGTACAAAGGTCAGGAGTGTGGAATGCACAGAGTAAAAAGGTCAGGAGTGTGGAATGCACAGAGTGCAGGGGTCAGGAGTGTGGAATGCACAGAGTACAAAGGTCATGAGTGCGGAATGCACAGAGTACAGGGGTCAGGAGTGTGGAATGCACAGAGTACAAAGGTCAGGAGTGCAGAATGCACAGAGTACAGGGGTCAGGGGTGTGGAATACACAGAGTACAAAGGTCAGGAGTGTGGAATGCACAGAGTACAGGGGTCAGGAGTGCAGAATGCACAGAACACAGGGGTCAGGAGTGTGGAATGCACAGAACACAGGGGTCAGGAGTGCGGAATGCACAGAGTACAAAGGTCAGGAGTCCGGAATGCACAGAGTACAGAGGTCAGGAGTGTGGAATGCACAGAGTACAAAGGTCAGGAGTCCGGAATGCACAGAGTACAGAGGTCAGGAGTGTGGAATGCACAGAACACAGGGGTCAGGAGTGTGGAATGCACAGAGTACAGAGGTCAGGAGTGTGGAATGCACAGACCGAAGAGATCAAGAGTATGTAATGCACAGAGAGCAGGGGTCAAAAGTAGGTAGCACACAGAATGAAGATGTCAGGACTAAGTAATGCACAGAGTGCATGGGTCATTAGTGAAGAAAGCACAGATTGCAGAAGTCAAGAGCGAGTAATGTAGTGAGTGGATGGGTCAGGAGTGAAGAACTGTGTAGGAGGTCAGAGGTGTGCAATGTACTGAGTCCATGGGCCATAAGTAAGTATTGCACAGAGTGCAGGGGTCAGGAGTGTGGAATGCACAGAGTGCAGGGGTCAGGAGTGTGGAATGCACAGAGTGCAGGGGTCAGAAGCACAGAACTCACAGATTGTTGAGGTCAAGAGTAAGTAACTCACTGAGTGAAGGGGTTAGGAATAAGTAATTCAGTTATGAAACAAATACATGTAGAAATGTACTGTGGTTCACCTTGTACTTACTATCAATATAATATGTACGGTGCTCAGAAGAGCAGCTCTTACCTGGAACGTGACTATCCCATCCCTGTGTGTCTGCAATGTACAGATTGTTTATTGTGCCACTGGAGCTATGAAACCAAGCCTTGGCACCACGCCACTATAACTCCCAGGTCATAGACCTCAGTGACTGCCTAACAGTGCCACAATATTATCCCATAAGCAAGAACGGCATCAGTGTTTGCCAGGAATAAATGACTGAAAATATGATTAGTATGGACCAGTAACATTAGTGGTACAGATCGATGTGATATTAGTGATACAGATCGATGTGATATTAGTGATACAGATCGATGTGATATTAGTGATACAGATCGATGTGATATTAGTGATACAGATCGATGTGATATTAGTGATACAGATCGATGTGACATTAGTGATACAGATCTATGTGATATTAGTGATACAAATCGATGTGATATTAGTGATACAGATTGATGTGATATTAGTGATACAGATCGATGTGATATTAGTGATACAGATCGATGTGATATCAGTGATACAGATCGATGTGACATTAGTGATACAGATCGATGTGATATTAGTGATACAGATCGATGTGATATTAGTGATACAGATCGATGTGATATTAGTGATACAGATCGATGTGATATTAGTGATACAGATCGATGTGATATTAGTGATACAGATCGATGTGACATTAGTGATACAGATCGATGTGACATTAGTGATACAGATCGATGTGATATTAGTGATACAGATCGATGTGATATTAGTGATACAGATCGATGTGATATTAGTGATACAGATCGATGTGACATAAGTGATACAGATCGATGTGATATTAGTGATACAGATCGATGTGATATTAGTGATACAGATCGATGTGACATTAGTGATGCAGATCGATGTGATATCAGTGATACAGATCGATGTGATATTAGTGATACAGATCGATGTGACATTAGTGATACAGATCGATGTGACATTAGTGATACAGATCGATGTGATATTAGTGATACAGATCGATGTGACATTAGTGATACAGATCGATGTGATATTAGTGATACAGATCGATGTGATATTAGTGATACAGATCGATGTGATATTAGTGATACAGATCGATGTGATATTAGTGATACAGATCGATGTGACATTAGTGATACAGATCGATGTGACATTAGTGATACAGATCGATGTGATATTAGTGATACAGATCGATGTGATATTAGTGATACAGATCGATGTGATATTAGTGATACAGATCGATGTGACATAAGTGATACAGATCGATGTGATATTAGTGATACAGATCGATGTGATATTAGTGATACAGATCGATGTGACATTAGTGATGCAGATCGATGTGATATCAGTGATACAGATCGATGTGATATTAGTGATACAGATCGATGTGACATTAGTGATACAGATCGATGTGACATTAGTGATACAGATCGATGTGATATTAGTGATACAGATCGATGTGACATTAGTGATACAGATCGATGTGA